>JBBPCY010000013.1:8980980-9001057 GCA_037974405.1 Brachyalestes nurse
TGGGTTGGGAGTAGGATGTTGAGGAGAGACTGAGTGTGTTGGGAGAAGGATGCTGAGGAGAGACTTTGGGTGTGTTGGAAAAAGATGCTGGGGAGAGAGACTGTGTTGGAAGGAGGATATTGAGGAGAGACTGAGTGTGTTGGGAGTAGGATGCTAATAGGAGGTTTATGGATGTGGTGAGGGAGGACATGCAGGGAGTTGGTGTGAGAGAGGAAGATGGAGAAACTTAAAAATAAAGAATGATATACAAAGTGCTTAGTATGTAGCAATAAAAACATTAGCAATAATTTATGATAACTGATAATAAGCAATAATAATAGTTCATGATAAAAGTCCCTCTGGTCAGTATACACTCCTGTTTTCTCCTCTGGAAGTTGCTTCAGCGTGTGTTTGGAGCATCTCTCCTCTAATCAGGGGTTGGGACAGCTGCTGTACGATGTAGTGTATCAGATGTTATTGTATTTTTTCTGTTTTACTAACTACACTGAAATATAACAGTAATACAATAGTAGTAATCTCGCCCTCAATTATAAATAATTCAAAAAACACCACAAGACACAAAGAACAAATTTCTTTCCTTTATTTCCTTTTAACTGGGATTTCATTCACAGTGTGGCGACGCAAGCCCAGCTGGGGTGTAGGGGGTCTGGATGTTTTGTCTGGTATCCGTGCTCCTGAGTGTTTTTGGGGTGTGTGTGCTCTTCGCTCAGTCTGTCCCATATTAACCCACATCTATCAGTCTAGTTCACATGGAGACCCCCACAGTCTGGACAAAAATAAAATGACTTAAAAATAAAAGCTCTCTCTGATTCTCTAGTGTCCTCTGCCAGCTCCTGTGGGGGCTCATTTGGGAATATTGAGACCACACAGCTGGGCTCACATACAGTCACCTGTTAAATATGACACTTTTCTTTGACGAAGCCGTCAAAATAATCCCTAAATGGAGACTTTACATCGTTTTACAACCTGCTGCACAAGCGGTGTATGGTCCATCACCACAACTTGTTCACAACTCTGAGTGTAGACTGGTCTGATCCACAATATACATGCATGTGTGAACACACCCTAGACGCCTTTAAACCAGATTTAGACCTGATCATTCAAGCCACTTCAGGAGTTGAGATGCATTTGAGACACGTTATAGCAGTGTAAACATATCTGTCTCGCCAAATGTTCAACACCCTTGTTTTGGTTAATTTACTAATTGTATCAATTAGGCTCTGCTGCCCCCTTCTGGCGCACATGGAAACTGCCCTGAAAATTACGAATGTAACTGTAACGTAATTTTGAATAATAAAATTATTGATATTTATTGATAATTCTGTCCAACAGATACTTCAAAATTGTTTTTCTTCCCAGCTTTTCATTTCTGTAATCGTTGTAGCAAATCATGTGGGTAATTTCAGCCAATGAAGCAGAACCAACAATGTCAGTACGAAATGTTACTGATGCAGCAGGCGGAAAAACGCTGGAGAACCTCTTTAATTCAGTTCACCTGCTCCACTATCACAAATGCTTTAATTGTCCAACTGCCTCCTCATTACCCACTTTTAGGAGAACATCTAGCTAAACATCTGACTGGGGAAAACACACAGGGCTGCTCTTATCACAGTATAGATGAGCTCACAATGGGAAAAAAATACATTTTGCCTTCATATCCAGGCTTACGTATGATGAAGGCCCCTTTAAGATTGCTGACTTGCTCTGAAAAATGGAATTTAACTTGCAAACAAGAGAGCATGAATTATAGCATTACAAAAATGTTAATTATAACTTATGATACCGAAAGCTGCTATATTTATTGATCCAACATCCCTCCTTTGAAACTCTCCTGCAGCTAGAACTGTAAAATTACACTTTAATCTCATGCCCTCAATCCACAACACAGGCACTGAGTCTCAAAATTAGGTGCAAATGTGCAAAATTCGTTTTTTTGTTTCTTTTTTTACAGCTTTCAGCCCACAGAAACAGCCCAGACCGGTTTATTGAGCCGTTATGGTGCAGGCTGAAGGAGATGAAGAGTGAATGGAGGAGGTGGAGGAGGAAGAAGGGGAGATCTGTGGGTGTTCACGCAGATGAACTCCATTAGCTCAAGCCCGCTTCACACACTCACATCACGGAACACTGCTCCGCTCCAGCCGCACCCAGACCCCCAGGGAGGTGCAGAGACTCGGGGTCGAAGTTTAAACCGGGGGGCTGCAGAGAAAAACAGGACAAACAGGAGCCAGGACAAGTCATTCTGGGAACAGAACACTGCTTTAAAGCCGTAATTCAGAGTTTAAAAAAAACAGAAAAGTTAATAAACTCCCCCAATTGAAGATTCAGCCAAGACACATTTGGGTCTGAGGTTCACTTCTGTAGTCGGAGCAGTGGGGCTGATGCAGCTAAAAGGTAATGGAAGTTTATACCCCGCCAATTAGCATCACAACACACTCGCCTCAAACAGCGTTTGCGAAGCTTCCTTTTCGAATTTTCCATCACACCTTACATTAGATGTCAGAATGCAATGTCTGCACCATTTGAGTTAGAATGTTAAATGTAAGAAAATCTGGTGTCTCAGGACATGTGAAAGTGTTCAGTAATCTCTAATACATTTGCTTATGTGGTTTCTAACACGTTGTCCAACTCGCTGTTATGTAGAACCGTGGAGTAGAGTACACTGGCACAGGTAAACACAGCAGCAGCCAAGCTGAAGGCTGAAGTTAGTACAGTCAGTTTTTATAGGGTGAGCTGTCTGTTTTGCCCTTTGTTGATGCAGGAAAGATGAGGACCGAAAGAAATTGGCCAAACCTGGCATCAGGCACCAGAACGTAATGACTGCTCCAACGCTAAAACTACAGACACTGAATGCGTCTCAGCTGATTGACTACATTTACTTATTAATATAAATGTATTGTAGTGCACTAAGGGTTTAAATCAATGCTGTCCAGACAGGGAAGATACTCACGGCCTCTCCAGCGAGCTCTTTTGGTGGCTGGCCCAGGTCCTGCAGCTGAGCGGGAAACCAGAAGCTGTTAGAGAATTCAAACCAACTACAGAACCAACAAAACCTCTAACAGGCTCATATTTATATAGGCCAGAAATTTGGGCCCACCCTCAGATTTAAAAAAAATTTGAATGAGATGCTGCTTTTTCAAAGTTATATTACAACAAAACATTAGAAATACTTAAAACAAATGTAACTGACTGTTTTTGAAGTGTAAGGTAAAAATACACACTGTAAGTACAGTTTAATGGATGTAAAAGTTTCTAAAAAAAAGTTTCATCAAAATAACCGCCCGTTGCCTTTATCACAGCAGCACAGATTTGCTACATGCTTTGCATCAATTTTTGGAAATAACTTGTGTCCAAAAACCCTCCCAGCACCTTTTCAAGCACATACACAGTTATGTCTCATTTGGTGGATGCTCATTTAGTCTGATGCAGCTCAATGAGAGAAAAGTCTGGAGACTGGGGAGGCGAAGATATCATTTTGACAACATTTTGTTTTTCTTTGGACTGGATTTAATTGTGTCAACATTTTAAAGAATGATTGGGATCACTTTCCTGCTAAAGAGAAAATTTGTCCAATGATTTGTAAAACAGAAGAAATTGTGTGATGTTGAAGAATTGCGGTTTCTTTTTTTCATGATTCAATACAAAGTGAATGTCAATACACTAAAGACAGACCTGATATGTCTCTTTAAAACCAATATTATGAGCCTTTGTGGCTAAATAATATGTTACTACAGACTAGAAAATATGTTTTAAGTATTTCTAATGTTTTCTTGTCATAAAATTGTGGAGTGTCAGCATATTATTTGTTTCATTTCCATGCAAACGACTTTATGTACCTTCTGCATGAGTTCCAGAATATTCTCGAAGGCGCTCTCCCCCTCTGTGTCCCTCTCAAACTGGCCGCAGATATCCCCCATTATTTTGTGCTGCTGTTCGTATCTGTGGAACTCGTCCGGGGGGAGGGACTGTCTGTTACTCTCCAGCCACTCGGGGTACTGAACACAAGCAGAGCAGATTAAAAGCTCATTACTCTTTAATCCATGAAAACACAGAAAGCTAGTTACATCTGCTGAGTGTGTAAATTATATTCTGTCTTAAAATAACAGTTCAGCACGAAATCACAAACAAGTCTGTTTGACTTTTGTGGTTGTGTGCCTGAGTAAAAAGCTGGAGGCCAACTTCACTGACACGTCTGAAGCAAATGTTTGATGATTTAGGCACAATGATAATTGGTGGGGTATAAGCTTCCATTACTCATTAGTTACATTAGTCTCTAGGCTCCAGTGCTAAAACTAAAGAAGACACAGCTCACTGAATACATTTGGGGTATTTTAACTTTTTTTTGTCCACCAGTCGCTTTAATCTATAAAAAAAACAAGGAGTCACAAGGAGTCTGGGATCCAGTGAGCATCCATAAATAACCTCTGACCTTCTCTGTGATCTCTTTGAGGGATGGGTAGAGGACGTCCTTGGACAGAAGGTTCTGCATGATAGACTGCATTATGGGCAGAATATTCCCATCCTCGCCTCCACCTTCTCCACCCTCGTCCAATCGCAGCCCTTCTAGAGTCTTAGCCAGGTCCTCTCCAGCCAGTCCAGCAGCCTAACACACACACACACACACACACACACATTCCACCAGAATTATTAGTTTGTTTATATTCAGATGTGGCTAAGAAAGGCAGATGTGTGATTGTGATATTGGCTCCACACATGTATTACCTGCAGGTTGTCTGTGTTTTTGGCTAATCCGCTGAGTGTCTCCTTAAGACAGGAGGTGAACTCCTGCTGAGAAGCTGCATCTGACCCTGCATTCAGTACAGAATAAAAAACTACAGATTACACCAGGGTGTGTTCCAGATGTGCTGAGTGTATGATGGGGACGGTCAGTACTGAGTGTATGATGGGGACGGTCAGTACTGAGTGTATGATGGGGACGGTCAGTACTGAGTGTATGATGGGGATGGTCAGGACTGAGTGTATGATGGGGATGGTCAGTACTGAGTGATGATTATTGTCAGTACTGGTTGTGTGGGGGAATGGTTCCAGTTTCCTTCCCAATTCTTTATGTACATAAATACTACATTAAAAGTAACAGACATTCAGTTTAAAAAGGTCCTTGAATGTCCGGTTATATTTCTGCCGTCTTGTGTCCCTTTGCTGGCGTACCGATTTTCCCTGCAGCCTCCGAGAGTTTGTGGAATTGCTGCAGCAGCTCCGGCTCCTCCTGTGCCAGTTCAGCCATCGCTCTCTCCCACTCCTGCCTCGCCTGATTGGCCATCTCCCCTTCAAACAGAGACTCAAAGAACTGACTGTCCTCCAGGAGGGGTGGCTGGGGACAAAAAGAACAGACAGAACACCCATAGTACTGACAGCAGTACTGACAAGAGGACACACATACACAAAGTACTGAGTTGTAAGAAGTCTGACACGGATGAATAAAAGTTCTCCAGTAGAACATTTTCATCTATTAACACACAACTTTGAGAGTTTTGGGGCACTTTACTTGAACGGAGAAGCCAGAAGCTCCACGTCCAAGATGAATAAAACACACTAAAACAGTCCAGACCTCTTAGGGCTGCAATCAAATCATGCAATCACATCAGTACCTGACCCCACTAATGCTCTTGTGGCTTAAAGTAAGTAGATACTATTAAAGTTTTAAAATGTACGTTCACTTCTTCATCCATAAAGTCATATACAAAAACTTAAATCTGTAAATTCAAATCATAGTTTTTGTGATGTCACAAAACAAAACATGTACAGTGTAGTCCTGTCCATTCATGATAAAGAGTATTTTAAACCAGTACGGCCAATCAGGGCAACTAATCAAAAAGAGATTATTTACATATCTGTCTTAAAGGTGCAACATCAAATGCAGACTGTTTCATACTAACAGGATGAACAAAAGTTGGAAAATGATTGTGTAAAATGAATTAAGATGAATAACACATATTTGTACACAAATCCAGACAACCATCATTGAAAAAATGTAATGGAAGGAAAATATAGAAAATGGACCCTTTGACAACATATTGTCAAATCAGCATCTTGAATGATTAAAGACTGGCCAAAATACTTTCTTTTGTTGGATGCAAAACTTAGGACTGCAATCGAATCCTAACAGCAATGTTTCAACATTAGTACCTGCCCACACTAAGACTCTTGTGGCTGCAATCAAATCCTCACAGCAATGTTCAAACATCAGTACTTGACCTCACTAATGCTCTTGTGGCTAAATACAATCAAATCCTCACAGTAATATTCCAGCATCAGTACCTGACCTCACCAATGATCTCGGTCTGCAAACAAATGCTCACAGCAATGAGCCAACATCAGTTCCTGACCTCACTAATTGCTATTGTACAATCAAATCCTCACAGCAATATTCCAACATCAGTACCTGTCCTCACTAATGCTACTGTACAATCAAATCCTCACAGCAATGTTCACCTTTTGGCCGGTGCTTTTTGTCTCGGGGGTGGGTCCCGCAGCAGCTTCGGGGGAGGCACGAGGCACGGTGGTCTTGTCAAAGTCATCGAGAGCACCTGAGGGACAGGAGGGAGGGATACAGGTATGTGAGACCCCCTCGGTCCCAAAGCATACACAGCAGGTGTAGAGGAGTGGTGTGGTCAGGTGTGTGTGTCTAAAGTCCAGTTAAACCAGTGTGTGTGTGTTTGGATGCCTGAGGGGTCAGAATACAACCGCTGTAACGTTACCATTTTAGGTGGAAGGGAGAGTTAGCAACAAGAAGCTAAACTCAGCCTAATTAAGGCAAGCATCTCTCCTTGCGGCATCTACATATAGATATTTATCTCAAGTTGTAATCCTCTGACTACATCGTCTCATTTTTTCAGCTTTAATGTCAAACCTTACTGTCCAACAGCTCGTCCAGCTCCGTGTCCGCAGCCTGATCCTCCGCCATCGTTCCACTCAGGACAGGGGTAAACTCACGCCACCCAATACGATAAAAGTCGAGTCATAAAAAAACAAATGTAAAAAATGATATATGATAATATATGATGTTATAAATATTATTGCTAAAGATTAGTAGTAGTAGTAGTAGTAGTAGTAGTAGTAGTATTACTATTACTATTACTATTAATTGTTTATTAATATTATTGTCATTATTAGTATTATTACTGATTTATTGTCCTAGAAATACATGAGGTGTTTAGCTTAGTGTATTTCATTGGATTTATTAATTTATTTAGACTTTATTCTTAATATTGTTCTTGTCTCAGTGTAGTCATAACATAAACAATTTCCTCCGGGATCAATAACGTTTTCTGATTCTGATTGTCTGAGCTTTTATCTACTATATTCTGATACTCCAGGACGAGGTATTTTCGAAAATAAACCGAGTTGAGGGACAATCACAGCCGTTACTTTTGTTTTTAACTTTCTGCCCATTAATACATTTATTACAACGCTTTTTTGCTAAACTAGAATAAAATTCGCACTTGCTGTAACAGTGTGTAGTTTAAATAAAAGCATAATAAAGGTCTCCTTCACATGAAAGATGACATTGCTTTGAGTCCGAGACCAAAGAAAACTGACTTAGTTGTACTATCATCAGCATTTCATATGAACACTCCGAGACACGTGGAGCTTCACTGGGGGTCGATGGTGAATAAAACAGCCGCACTTGTGTTGGAGACGTCTTGGTTCCATTCACCACCATTGTAAAGAAATCGTTACAATGAACAGTTTCACAATAAACCCACTGTTTACACACACTGAATGTAGTAAACATTGTCAATAAAGGTCTAGTGTAATTAAAACATTGGTGTTGTTTGGAAGGCCTGATATTTTAGGCATTAAGATTATTCCTGAAGCTGTCTTAGACTGTTAAAGAAAGCATAATGGCACACCGTAGCCCGGCACGGTCTAGCTAGCACCCCTAGCCACTTAGTAAGCATGATAGCAACAGTTGCCAAGGTGGGATTGGTCAGTGATGTCGTGAAGGCGATACTTGGGCACGATTCTCCGTTGAGTGACACGAGACTGATCAAATCAGAACAATGTGGGCGGAGAATCCTCACAGAATCCCCATCACTGTGTGCAGGTGGGCGTGGCCCAGTGTTGTCGCTCGAGGTTGGTTGTGCTGCGCGCGGAGAGCCCGGGATCCTTCAGAACCACTTAACTCCTCAACGGCTCGGTCCGGGACCCAGCGGAGAGAGGGCCAACTCGGTAAGCTGCTTCAGACTCCCGTCCCGCACACTTTGTGTTGGTCCGAGCCGGGCTTGTGTGTGAGTTTGTCTGAATCCAGCGTCGCAGAGCGGCTGCCACGCGCCGGGGGCCTGCGGTGTTAGTCAGGGCCGCAGAGGCGGCGCGCTCGAGTTTGAACGCAGCCCCGAAGCGGCGCGCCGGAAGGTGAATCGCCGTGAAAATAAGAGCCGCGGTCTGGGCGCTCGGCCCCGGACCTCCCGGTTAGCCTAGCTTAGCTACGCGCCAAAAACCAGCAAGCCGGTTCGGAACGGAGCGCCCCTCAGTTTTACCGAACTTTCACTTTTATTGAACAAAGGCTGGGTTCCCTGCGTCCTGACTGGAACTCCAGCAGCCCGGGCCAATTCACAGTCAGCGGACGGCTCGAGTTCTGTTCCCTTCTAGAACGTTAGTACCTGCAGGCCAAACACTCTGGACTGAAGTACATATAGCCGAAGCACCCTGGACCTAGAACTTTAGTACACATTAACCAAATGCCCTGGTCCAAGAACTTTAGTACACAATAACCAAATGCCCTGGTCCAAGAACTTTAGTACACAACAACCAAATGCCCTGGTCCTAGAACTTTAGCACGCATTAACTAAGTGCCTTGTCGTAGAACTTTAGTACACATTAACCAAGCGCTCTGATCCTAGAATCTTAGTACACATTAAGTGCCCTGGTCCTAGAACCTTAGTACACGTTAATCAAGTGCCCTGGTCCTAGAACTTTAGTACACGTTAATCAAGTGCCCTGGTCCTAGAACTTTAGTACACGTGATCCAAGCCCCATGGTCCTAGAACTTTAGTACATCCTAACTGAGCAACACATCACCCATGCGTCCTGACTGCAACTCCACCAGCCCGAGCTAATTTACAGCCATTGGGCAGCCAGAGTTCTGTTCATTTCTAGAACACTAGTACCTGCAGGCCGAACACAGTTGTCCTAGGATTGTAGTACACACCAGCCAAACGGTTCTAAAACACGAGCACATGTCATCCAAGCGTTCTGGTCCTAGAACTCCACTACATGCGATTCAAGCAGACTAGAACATGAACACATGCCAAACAAATGTTGTAGTCCAAAACCTTAGCACAGAGCCACGCGTCCTGGTCCTAGAAGTGAAGTACACATTAACCAAGCGCTCTGGTTCTAGAATGTGAGCCCACCCTAGTCAGGAATTCTGGTTCTAGAAATTAAGTACATTTTAACCAAGTGTTCTGGTTCTAGAACTGAAGTACACACTAATCTGTTTCTAGAATGTGGGCCCACGCTAGCCAGGATGGGAGTACACTCTTTCTGATGCCTCTAGTTCTGTAACTGGAGTGCACATTAACTAGGCTTTGCATTCACCAGCAGAATGTACTAGATGTTGTAACGTTAGTTCTAGAACACAAACATACACCTGAAAGAAGTCCAGAGAAAGGGTCCGCCGTGCTAGAATGCTGGCTAGCATTAGCTGGGTTGAGGGATTAGTACAGGAACTCAGTGCTGCAGTAGTGTTAGTACTCAGTACTACAGTGATGTTCCTCCTCAGTGCTGCAGTAGTGCTAGTAGTACTTTAGAAACACCAGGGACGTTTTAGTATGCTAGCTAATTTGTCCTAAAGCTCAGCTCAGGATAACGAAACCTGCGGCCTGGTTGTTGGTTTAGGGGGTGAGTGAAATTACAGACATGAGAGAGCAGCTTTTATCTAATGTTTATGATGCACATGTCAGCTTATTTATGGTGTTTTTTTCACTGCACATTCCAGAACAGGAACCCACCCAAAAGTGATTTTCTTACTTAAAAGATGTCAGTACTCTCATAATAGCAGTTTAATTTGTGCAAATATGACAACTGCGTGTTCTGAGGTTAACAAGAATGCCATTAGTGTTAGAGTTCATAGTGAGTTAAAAAAAAATTGTAAGCACTAAATATCAACTCACACAAACCTGATGTCCTGTTTCGCATTCTGCAGCGTACTGATGTGTTTTATGCTCTGAGGATTTATATTCAGTAAATAATTCGCTAAATTGTCAGTGTTTGAAGAGAAAAGAACCTAGGGTGCAGGCAGGTCTTTCTTGAACCTTTTTTACTTTCTTGAAACTTTTAAAAACCTGAAAGTTTCGACATACGCCGTTAGCGTAGTACCTATGGACTACATGGGCAAACTAGTTTGGTTACGTGCGGTGGAAGAATTCGCAGAGTATGAATACGCAGTATGAGTGGGAGAGTTAGCAGCCCCCTAGTACGGTTACCTACGCCATTTTGGACTGCTAAAAGTACAAGTACAGTATTTTTATGTCCTTTTCCTTATTCTGTGGCTTAGTTGTGTTTTTATGTTCTGGATTATGATTTCACAACTGTGTTAGGATAGGTAAGTGTCTAGGATGTGTTTCGATATACACCAAAATTGGGGTTACATCAAGTATGTATGCATATGTGCATATATGTATGTGTGTGTGTGTATATATATGTATTAATGCTGGGCAATGATTAACATTTTTAATCGCGAGTGATCACATGGTTTTCTGCGATTAATCACATTTTTATACACAATTAATTCTAAAGTAGTGTATTGCACACTTATTTTTAAGGTACTGCTGTATGAACAGAAATGCAATAACATTTGGTCTGCAAACACTTTAAAATAATGAGGAGCTTTTTAACAGCAGTGTTCCCTTTAACACAGTTACACAGCTGCAGTTATCTCTTCTGAATGTCAACTTAAACATTAATGTAATCAAATATAAAACACTGCACTGCAGGGCATTCGCGTTTTGTCTAGTTTGTTATAGAAAATAAGTTACCCTCATGTGGGGCAGGAAGCAGAGCATGGGGGCCAGAACCATTACAGCAGCTGCAGAGGCAGACCAACTCCATATGAAGTCCCTGTTGGTGTAATGGTCAGGCATCCCATTGCTTTTGTCCATATAATATGAAATATATAATAAGGACTTCATGGAAAGAAATAGGATATACTTCAATGGCAAAGTCAATCACCTGATCGCTACCCAGCAGAGCAGCTTTACAGTTATGGACCCCGAAAACCAGCCCAGACGTATAGAGCTGCAGACACCGAGCACAAAAAGCAACGAACTTTCAAAATAAAAGGATTTTAAAAACCTGTGTTAATGCACGATAAAATAATTTTCGGCGTTAAGTAAATGTGTTAACACGTTAATGTGCCCAGCCCTAATATATATACATAAAATTAGGTTTAACATGGACTCCCTGAAGTGCTAGAGGGCAGATAAGATGTCAGCAGAGACTGTTGTGAATGTTAGAGCAGTCAAAGTGAGGTGTTAAAAATACACGCTGATCTGTCCCAGTCAACAGTGGCTGATGGCTCTTATGTTCTTTCCACAGGTAATATCAGAAGGCGGCTCATCCTTTTGTTTTTCTTATTTATTTTATTTAGTTTATTTAATTCACTTTACTTTGAACCCAAAACCTACCTTTTCTGCCTTCCCCACCTCCCTCTTTCTTTAATCAGCGTGTATTTTTATTACCTTATTTTGTTTTCGGTATCTTCAGAGTCGGGATCTGTGACGGCTCTTCATGGCAGTCAGACGGGGACACGTTAGATACTTAAAAGTGAGTAGAACTTGTGTCTGCAAGGGGGGTGGGGGAGTGCCATGCACTGCACCTGTTGATCAGCCTGTAGGGGGCGCAGTTGACCACAGTAGTAAAAACACTCCAGGCGGCCTTTATCCATTCACCCACGCTACAAAAGCTCCTGAAATTAGGATACTCTAATCGTTACCGTTATTGATCCCACTCTTTTAGAGTTTGGTGCAGAAAATAAAGATGTCACATGAAAAGATGTGAGGAGATACAGCAGTGATTTATTTTGATGCAGAAATAAAGATATAAACTATCTCTGCAAGGGAGGAGCAATCGCTACAAATGTTCAGCTCAACAAATGTGCATTGGTGATGAGCAGAGCGCTGCTCCCGCCCCTTCCACTTATCTAATCCGGCATTGAACATTTGAAAACACAGCTGTGTTAGAATGTGTTACATTGGTGAATCACCGATAGCAGCACAATTTGTCCAGGAGTACTAACCAATTTAGTACCAGTTTCCCATGACCAGTCTGGTGGAAGTGTGGGTAAATTTGAATGCAAAATATAGTAATGATTGGGGTGGGAAACAGTTAAAGTTCAGAAAAATTATCAATAATATCACAGTATAAATAGAACATTGTGCTAGTGCACACTGAGGGTGCAATTCTGACATGTAAGTCAGTTCCTAAAAAAGTGTTTAAAAATAGAATGTTTAAAAAAGCGTAATTATGTTTGTTCTTCTTTCACTAATGACCGTTCCACAGTGTGCTCTACAATGCATATTATGGCTTTAGTTAATCACGATAGATACAAAAATAATGTACTTAATAGTTAATAAATAAATATGAACAAATATAATGCAAAAATGTATACATAAATGAAAAAAAGATAGAAAAACAACATATTTAAAAACAGACAAAAAATGAACAAATATAAACTAGATTGATTTTCTGCTACTGTATTTCACAGTGATTGCTGTTGCTATGAAACCTGCATTCGAAGACACCTAAACATTGGTATTATGTCCCAAAAAAAAGTCTGATCACAGCGGGGTATTGAACCCATGTCTCTTCTGACTTCATTAATGTAAATTCAGCTACATTTCCATATGAAATATT
This sequence comes from Brachyalestes nurse, assembly GCA_037974405.1. Lineage (NCBI taxonomy): Eukaryota > Metazoa > Chordata > Actinopteri > Characiformes > Alestidae > Brachyalestes > Brachyalestes nurse. Next base: position 8,993,854 of record JBBPCY010000013.1, read on the forward strand.
ACTGTATAATTTTTTTACTACTACGAAGAGAAACACGTCTTGGGATGGTGAAATACTCCTGTACTCAGAGACGGGAGGTTTGAAAATAGCCAATCCAAGAGCGTTATTCATTTCTCCTTGCTGCTGCTCTGTGACGCATCTCTGGCAGATGCAGTCCAGCATTGCCGTATCAGAACAGTTTCCCGGCGTCTCGAGTTTTTACCTTTACATTTTTTAAGGGTAATGTATTAAGGTGAGTTTAAAATGAAATTAAAGGGTTTTGGGAGCATAGTTTGGGGCGTATTTAGACTAAATAGGCATTTATAGGATTTGCGTTTTTTCACAATTAGAGGATCGGCAGTACTGATGAGAATAATAATAAAAATAAAATTTACGAAGAACTATAGTCTGATTGCTTCCACAGTCACACTTAAAAACAGAAGAAGAAAAAGATAAATATAATTAAATATAATATTTTAAAAAAATGAACAATTAAAACAGTAAATAACAAATGTGTTTCATAATAGATAAATGTAAACAAATCAAACGTATTAAATAGATATAAAATTGTGTTGCTCATCTGTATTGTTAAACAGTAGAGCCTGAATCGCTGTAGTTTAGCTTTTTTGAGAACAAAAACAGTTCTCACACGTTCCGATATTGGGCGGTTCTCAAGTTTTTATCCTACACCACACGGCCTGAGGAATCCTGTTGGTTTGGTTTCCTCTCTGTCTTGCCACGAGTGGTTCTTATAATATCCGCTTGTTTTCTGCAAGGAGTGTTTTCAGAGTACACAATAAGGCCTCTCTTGCGTGAGTGGGACGGTCAGGCTGACCACCAAGTCAGCCTCACAGTCCTGACAGGCTGCTGGGCAAGGAACCAAGTGTTCCAGACGGTCTGGTTTCAGATCACAAATTCTTTTAACTGTTGATCCTTTGGGGAGGGTTTGTCGGGGGGTTGAGGGGAGTCACATTTATCACCATTAGCCAATTACCAGATTAATTTCATGAAGCATTTCAGTTAGAATTAGTTTATATTGACTATGCAAGAGTAGCTTCTGTGTAGGGGTGAAAGAGCTAATATTCTTTGTTTTATTGATTGATTTTCAGGGTTTGTATTTTGCAGGTTTTTCACATTATAAATAAACTGGGTCGGGATAACTCTGTCTTACACTCTCATGACAAACTCCCAGTGAATGCCCTTCACTGGACTGCCCAGCAGATATAGTCCCTGACTGACTCATTGACCTGCCTGCATTCTGTAGACATGAGGGCTGGACAATACGTCAAATATACTCAATGTTTCTTGGCTTGTTCTGCATGGGATGTAGGAAATTACTATCAAACTGTATTAAAAGTACACATCATTTTTTTGCTACCAGCATGAAACTTGGTTTGCAGTTTCTCTGACCTTTAACACTGACGAACACTGTTTTACAAGGGGGAAAAAATAAGACATTCAAAAACCTGAACATTAACACTAAAGCCTGCTTTCATATTGGAGATCAGGGTTACTTTCCTCTTTTTAATGCTCAGAGCTTGCACACACGCATGTGGTATTAATCTGATTGTGAAGATGTTCAGTTGTGTACATGTTAATAGTGTATGTCAGTAATGCTACACCTAAACCTGACACTGACCTTTAACCTCATTTACCAAAAGGCTTTTTCCGCTCTTTCAGTTTTTCCCCCCAAAAAGTTGAATTTGTGGTGAAAAGCAGCACATTTCACTGTGGGAGAAAGCAAAATGTCCCCACTTTTATGAATTTACCAGTATTCCTTTCATTATGAGGACATTTGGTCCTCACAAAGACATATACACACACACACACACACGCACACCCCCAAAAAAATGTCAAGGTCAAGGTGGCTCAAGCCAGTACTACATAGGGTAAAAGTGACTTACCTGACTGAGTTGCGTGTAACTCTCTATCTAGTAATGGACGTTGTTCCAAGCACTAAGGAGAACCTCCAGTGGTGAATCACTGAAGCCACTGCTGTTCAGGTCCAAACTCATTCTGATTCATGGTCTGGTTTCCAGACTGCATGTTCTAGCAGCTGTACGTAATGGGAGAATAGTAAGGGGCCTACAGCGGAGCCCTCTCTTCTATGTTTGAGAAATGTCTTTCCACTTTCATGAGCTATTAGCCTATTCCCCCTACACATTTATTCATCCTTATTGCATATTAATAAGCATTTGTTAGTCTATGGTGTCTTTTTTCAAGTTTTAGTTAATATATTTCCCTTGGGGATAATTTCAGTACCTGAATACCAATTCCTGGAGTAGTACTTAAGTACCCATTGAGTTCTAATAACACCCATCATACTCTACGGGGAGAGTGTAGCTGTAACCATGTTAATGGGCATGGCGCGCTCGCTCTCTGTCTGTGTGTGTGTGTGTGTGTGTGTGTGTGTGTACACAATTCTGTAATCACTGAAGTGTCCATGTGTATTACTTTCATATAAGCCCTGTTATGATTGCTAAACCTATTCTCTTGCTGGTCACCTTTAGGAGGTGTATGACATGTCGAACGGTTACGAAGATCACATGGCTGATGAGCCAAAAGACTCCAAAACCAATCTCATAGTGAACTACTTACCCCAGAACATGAGCCAGGATGAGCTGCGCAGCCTCTTCAGCAGCATCGGCGAGGTGGAGTCCGCCAAACTCATTCGCGACAAAGTAGCAGGTAAGTGTCCGGCATTAATGAAGTCTCAGCTCGTCACATGCGCCTGTCAAAGTGGCTAGCACTACAAAAATGCTCTGATAGCAAGAGAGCATGTCTTACATCTCATCAGTACATCTAATAATCCTCGTTACGAGGCTGCTGTAAGTATTTAAGATTATCCAGCTTTTTCTAGACTCTCTTTATTTTGAGTCAAGTTACCTCCCTGTAAAATGAAAAATAAGACATTTACATTGACTTTTGTACATTTAATTAGTCTTTTTAAGGGTGTAATCACACTTCTGCCACACCCAATCACGATTGTGCCCCCTCCCCGTTGCCCCTGCTGGCCTATGCTTACATTGCGCTGAATGTCCCGGACCTGAACACGTTTCTGTCATCACATCCCTCACTGCTTTATCCTTTTTGTCCGGGGAGCTGCCAGATTTATGGAGTGTGTCCCTTACTTTCAGATACTGAACCCACAGTATTGTCAGCTCCTCACAATATGCTTCAGTGGCTCTTTACTCTACGAGCATGAAGATATTCGCCCATTTTATCAAATATCTCCAGACTTCTTGTGTGTCATGTCTAGGTGTTCCTGTATTCTCTTGTCTGTATAGTCTACTCTGCACCTCTGTAGACTAGAGTTGTCCCTTTGTCTCCATGTTTGTTAAATGGGACAGTTGGGTTTAATCTTGCTATGGCACATTAGATTCCAGCTGAACTGTGCCTCCTCGAGCAGAGTGATCACACTAGTCAAACAAACTGAGCTTTGGGGGTCAAACGTGCTCGGGTCACCCAGTGTGAGTACACCCGCAGACTCTTACAGCGTCCTCCTAACGTGGAATATTGGAGATTTTGACTGTATTTAAGATTCAGGGCAGTTTTGCAGTGAAAGTGCAAAAAATGTCCAACAAAAGGAAATTAAAGCTGATGCTGTTATTTTCCCCCAGACACATTTATTTAATGCACATTAATTAGCGTCTTTTAGCTTTAATGTCACTGGTGGGTTTTTCAGGTTTTAGTTAATGTTTTGTTGGGAACCCCTCTTGGCTAGACTTCATTTCGTGTTTGTTTAACCTTTTCATGTTTAAATGTTTGTTTCCGTTTTTCTTTGTATCTGGAACGTTTCAAGGTTTTTTTGTTTTATTTTGTTGTTTTCCTTTTTTTTCCTCTAGGCCACAGTTTAGGGTACGGATTTGTTAACTATCTTAACCCTAGTGATGCAGAAAGAGCAATCAGTACACTCAATGGCCTGAGGCTACAGTCTAAAACTATCAAGGTAACGTCACCGAAGGTGTTCCTGTGTACTGTGCCGTTTTTCTCTGCTGCTAGACCCCCCCCCCAACAAGCTGCTGAAGTGCTGTACTGCCCCAGAAGTTCACCTGATGTGGCCTTTAAAGACTATTCAAGACTATTTTCATTCATCTACACTTATTTTTGCCAACTGTGGTTTTACAAAAGCTTACATTAAAGGCCACCCTATAAAACACAGCTACATGTAATTACTCTTTTGTTGGAGTGATTTCACTAAATTTCTTTGAATTTGAGGTCAAACAAAGCAGTAACCTGCCTTTGTGTACTCCCTGATTTATTTTGTGATCATTTTGTTAGAAGTGATATTCACACAAGCTGGTGCACAGAAATACCCCATTATTTTTTTTTTATTTGTGACTGGATATAAGTTCCTATTTTTATTTTGGCTCAGCTAATGGGTTGTTTTTATCTAATTCATCTTTATTTTATTTTATATTTTTATTTGGTATCTTTAATTTGTTCTGTTAGCAACCATGTGCTCTGTATTGCCATGTCCTACGCAGGTGTCCTACGCCCGGCCTAGTTCGGACTCCATTAAGGATGCTAACCTGTACATTAGCGGGCTGCCGAAGAACATGACGCAGAAAGATGTGGAGGACATGTTTGCACGTTATGGCCGGATCATCAACTCGCGCGTCCTTGTGGATCAGACTACAGGTGATGACAAAAGAACTATCCTTACAGCGGTTTGGGGTGGGGAATGTAATTTACAATTTAACAAAACCCCCCGGCAAACACAAAGTTAATTAGTGTCTGAAGTTCTTCAGTTCTTTTAGTGGTGGAGCTACGAGGCTAATTTAGCTTGTAGGCAACAGAAGCACATACCTTGCCAATTAGCACAATGCACAGATTATCAGACACTCCTCTCAAACCTCATAGGCTATTCCCCAGTGTCTTTTTCAAATTTTCCTTAAATGGTGCATCTGTTACCTTGTGGCGCATAAGCAGGCGACCAGTTGTTTCATGATTGAGGAGATTCAATGTAGCAATACATTTCACAGACCTACTTTATACACAGGATCCAGGCTCAGACTTTTTTGTGCTAGTTTACAATAATTGAAGAGAAAAGAAACATAGTCTTGGAAAAATAAAGGGTACTTTCACACCTCCCTTGTTTGGTCCAAACGAAAACAGTCGTTGTGAAAGGGCAAAATTTGGTCAAACCAAAAGAGAGGGTTTTGGGTGAGAGAAAACCCAGATGAGGAGGGCGGTTTTCCTTCTCACCAATACATGTCAGTTGCGCACACCTGTATCAACCAGTCGGTGTCGTGTGCAGGGAGCTGCAGCCCACGCAGGCGTTGTTGATTGGGCGCAGGTGATGTAGTCACGCGTCAACACAGCACAGCACATAGTGTGAACAATGTAAAATTCTTTCTCTGCATTTAACACGCGCACCAAGTGAAGCAGTGGGCAGTCAGCGACGCAGTGACCGGGCAACAGGGTGCAGGGATGGTATCATGCTCAAAGGGGATTTGAGCCCACAACCTTCCAGTTGCAGGGGCAATTCCCTGAACACCAGGCCACCAGTGCGAGTACACATCTCATGCATCAACAAGGGCTGCCTCAAACACAACCACAGGAGACAAACGTGAGGCGTCTGCTAGTGTGAACAAACAGCCAGGCACCAGACTGTAACAGCTGCACCCTTTCTATAACATGGAAAAGTCAGGGAACTTTAAGTCTGACTTAGAGTGGGAACCTTGAACCAGGGACTAAAGTTCAGGCTCATAGATAAGTGTCTCCCACTTAAGAATATTAGAGTGTATTAGAGATGACTGAACACCCCATGTGAGACTAATGATTCATGTACTGTGTGACTGATGGAGTTAGACTGCTTTAGCCATGTGGGTAAATTGAGTGAAACAGATTCAGTCAGGTTTCGTTTTAATTGGTTGTGAGGTTTGGTGGATTAAACTGAGTTTTCCCATCCTGTCAGGTCTTTCTCGAGGAGTTGCCTTCATTCGCTTTGATAAGCGTGCAGAGGCGGAAGATGCCATCAAAGACCTGAACGGACAGAAACCCCCAGGAGCGGCTGAGCCCATCACTGTCAAATTCGCAGCAAACCCCAACCAGGCCAAGGGCACTCAGATCATCTCTCAGATCTACCACGCCCAGTCCCGCCGCTTTGGGGGCCCGGTCCACCACCAGGCCCAGAGGTTCAGGTACAGCAGACCATGCTTCCATGAGCTCTGAGTGTGAGAGGTGTTAAGAGTGCAGGGTGATGTGGTCAGTGTTATAATTTGTCAGTTTCTCATAATTTGTCAATCAGATCATTCCTTATAGCATCATTTTAAAGAAAATTGAAGCTGGCATAATATAAAAAAATTCTGTCGCTGTATGAAAATCATCAGGTCGTATTATATACATAAAAAACGCCACCGACAGGGCACCTGGGGGGCAGTGTGTGGGGATGGTGCCTCTGGCAGTCCTGGGATACAAACCCACAACCTCCAGTCACAGGGGCAACTCCCTAACCACCAGGCCACCAACTAAACTGAAACTGAATATTGGTATAAATCTCATTAACTGGGAGTAATTGTTCATTTTGATAGTTTTGTGTGAATACATTTCCCCGGAAGGTTAATTAATTGTTGGGGACGTTTAAGGTCACACTGCATTAAGTATTTTTGTTCAGAATAGCTATACATCTATAGAGTCACCTGATCTCCTGATGTAGTTCAAAATGTGAGGCTTTTGTTGCTGATAGTGATGGAAGCCTAGAATATGGCATTGTTTTATCAAAAATGCATCAAACATTTAGATTGGGATAAAAATAGTTTCATTTTGTTGATATTGTTTACAGTCTAGGCCGTGTTGTAAATAGTATTGTTTGTATGTTTTATTATTTGGGGTTTTTTTGTTTTTTATTTAACTGTTTGTCGCTGCTTCATGTTGGAGCCTGTAATGAATTTTGGCAAAATTCCAACTAGGGATGTGACTTTTTGGCAAAAATACTATTTGAAAATCGATCTCCTGCCCGCACGCACGCGCAAACACACTATGACAAACAGTGCAAACAGTGTGTGAAACAGGTATTTCCACAAACTGTTCAATCACACGACACCGTCATTTAACGTAAATATGATGCACATCGGCGCCAATAACAGAGCACTTTTCGCCTTCTGAACAGAGCCCTTTTTACCTTTTGTTTGTTTTTTATAATGTGTGCATGGCTTTCTTTCCGAACCTTCCAAATCACAGTGCAGTAAACAAACATCTTCACTGAGCAACTCACCTATGA
>JBBPCY010000013.1:9001157-9028694 GCA_037974405.1 Brachyalestes nurse
TCAGTATGATGGTAGTGATGATGTGCAGTGGGATCAGTATGATGATAATGGTGATGTGCAGTGGGATCAGTATGATGGTAGTGATGATGTGCAGTGGGATCAGTATGATGATAATGGTGATGTGCAGTGGGATCAGTATGATGATAATGATGCTGTGCAGTGGGATCAGTATGATGATAATGATGCTGTGCAGTGGGATCAGTATGATGATAATGGTGATGGTGTGCAGTCAGATCAGTATGATGATGATGTGCAGTGGGATCAGTATGATGATGATGGTGGTGATGTACAGTGGGATCAGGATGGTGATATGCAGTGGGATCAGTATGATGGCGTTGGTTGTATTAGTAACTGCTAATCAACATCAGTGCAGATCCTCCATCCGTGTGACTTCTGGGTGTGTCTTGTTGTAGTGGATGGGGTGGAACTTATATAAATAAATAAATACATACATACATACAATGTTTTCTGAAGATTTTTTTTTTGAAGAGCTTCAATTTTTAGCAGATGTGGTCCAAATCAGAGCAAAGCTGGAATGTGATGGCCATTAAGAGCACAGCTTCTGTTAAAATGTTTCATTGGTGTATGTAGTTTTGTGTGTGTGTAACGTTACACCCAGTTGAGTTTCTGTATCCCAAGGGCACTAGTGTGGGGTGTGGGTTATAACAGCAATGTGGACATGACTGCGCTTGCTGTGTGTGTGTGTGTGTGTGTGTGTGTGTGTGTGTGCGCGGGCGCGCGCGCATGTGGAATGAAGCTACCTGTGTGGACTCGTCTGTGTTTAAGTTCAGACACACTTTTTGCTGAACGCACTCCATCCTGAACACGCTTAGTGCCCACCCGTGAGCAGGACTGGACCAGTGGGCACCGCACCGCTCCTGGTACCGGTCCACAGGGTGAGTGATCCCTGTGGGTTTGTGTCATATTTTCATGGAGGAACAGGCTGATCTCCAGGAGCATAGGCACAGCACAGGGTCCATCTTCTCAGGGGTTCTAGATAAACCAACTGATTAAGATGATTCTGAGCCAAAAGGACTATTCGGTGTGTGTTTGTGTCTGTAACGTGTGTTTAAGCTGTGTGGGATACAGCATTGCTCCAGTGGGTTCAAGTTTGTGAATGATTTGTCTAAAATTTTTCTTGCTTGTACAAGTTTTTGGCAGAACAACACCCTCACTCGTGAAACTATCCAGAGCATTGTTTAGGGTTTGGGGTGTGGGTTGTGGTGTAGTTGTGGGGTGGCGTGGTTTGGGGTTGACATTTGTAATGTATGTTGGGGTTGTTTGGGGTATGTAAAGTATATTGGGTGGTGTTTGGGGTGTGTAATTTATGTTGGGCTGTGTTGGGTGTGTTTGGGGCGTGTAATTTATGTTGGGCTGTGTTGGGTGTGTTTGGGTTGTGTAGAGGATATTGGCTGGTGTTTGTTGTGTAGTGTATGTTGGGCTGTGTTGGGGGTGTTTGGGGTATGTAGAGCATATTGGGTGGTGTTTGGGGTGTGTAATTTGTTGGGCTGTGTTGGATGTATTTCAGGTGTGTAAAGGAGATTGGATGGTGTTTGTTGTGTATTGTATGTGAGGCTGTGTTGGGGGTGTTTGGGGTATGTAGAGTATATTGGATGGTGTTTGGTGTGTGCAGTGTATGTTGGGCTGTGTTTGGGGTGTTTGGGTTATGTAGAGTGTATTGGGTGGTGTTTGGGGTGTGTAATTTATGTTGGGGTGTGTAGAGTATATTGTGATGGTGTTTGGGGTGTATTGTGTTTTGGACTGTGTTGGGGGTGTTTGAGGTATGTAGAGTATATTAGCTGGTGTTTGGGGTTTGTGGTTTATATTGGGAGTGTTGGGGGGTATTTGGGGGTGTGTAGTGTGTGTTGGTGATGTTTAGGGTGTTGAGGTATATATTGCATGTTGGGCTGTGTTGGGGTGTTTGTGTTATTGAAACACCCCAACACACTATTATGGGCAGTGTTTGGGGTATGTATTTTATGTTGGGTTATTTGTATGTAGTGTATGTTGGGGTGTTTGGGGTGTGTAGTGTATTTTGGGGTGTTTGATGTTGGTTTGTGTTGGACGGTGTTTGGGGTGTGTATTTTATGTCAGGGTGTTTGAGGTGCGTAGCGTGTATATGTTGAGGCCGTGACCTCGCTTAGCAGAACGAGCGTCCGAGTTTAAGCAGAGCGGAGTCATTACAGGAGAACTTCAGCATGGAAACACGCCTCCTGCTGGAGACTTTTTGGTGTTCAGAATGATTAGCAAATAAACTGGTGACCTGAAGCCAATTCAGCAGCTCAGACTCCTCCCGTATCCACCTCCAGCCTGAGAGACCAGGCTGAAATCTGTAATGAAGTGCTTTTCATCACCATAACATTCATCATCACATGAGTGGAACCATTATCTTCATCACCATTATCTTCATCACCATCATCTTCACCACCACCATCATCACCACCACCATCATCACCGCTGCACACTTGAAAAGATTTAGAATTATTATTGTTATTATTTTGATGTTTTTTGAGTGAGTTTGTTTTAAAGATTGGTTTCGGTGTTCTGCTGAGAAGATTTAGAGACGTAGATTTAAACTAGCCCTAATCCTGATCTTCATTCTAATCCTGATCCTGAGTTCTGGGTTCTTGCTGTTGTTGTCAGATTGCTCTGGTCCTGCTTCTGTTACACCGGCATAAACAAACGGCACAGACAGTTTGACACTTTAATCTGTTTACACGGCAGAACCTTAGACCTTTACTGTGTTTGGAAACTGTGTTGATACAGGGTTTTTGTCTTCTCCTGCAGGTCGGTGTGTGAAGAGCGGTAGCTCCGCGAGTGTGTGTGTGTGTTTCAGTGTCATGTCCGATAACGGTGAGCTGGAGGACAAACCCCCCGCCCCCCCTGTCAGAATGAGCAGCACCGGCAGTAAAGATGGAGTTCCAGCCAATCACAGCTCGAAGCCCCTCCCCTCCGTTCCCGAGGAAAAGAAGCCTTCCCGCAACAAAATTATCTCCATCTTCTCTGCAGAGAAAGGTCAGAGGTCACACCCATCCACCCTACACTGTTCTCTTCGATTTTGTTGTTCCCTCATTTTCAAGTCCTCATTCCCTCAGTTTATTCTGACCAGAGGGGTTCACTTTACACCCCAGTTCAGTTTATCTATTAAATTACCAAGATACGTAATTAACAAAATACTCAGTTAATAAAATAAGTACCTAAAAGAAGTACTGTATTTATGTTCAGTATAACATTATAATTTAATGTCTATTTCTAAGGAGGACGAAAGAAGGATAAAGATAAAGAACGGCCTGAGATTTCTCCTCCATCGGACTTTGAGCACACCATTCATGTGGGTTTTGATGCTGTTACAGGCGAGTTCACGGTGAGTGAGAGACATACACGCATCCTCAAGGTTTTGTAGAAGTGTGTAGTATGTTTTCTCTCCTAGTCTACAGGAGCTAGAGCTGCAAAGTGATGAGCATGTGAAACCCACTGATCATTTAGTGTCCTTTTTGACTTTCCAGGGCATGCCGGAGCAATGGGCTCGACTCTTGCAGACATCCAACATCACCAAATCAGAGCAGAAGAAGAATCCGCAAGCAGTTCTTGATGTGCTTAAATTCTATGACTCTACGGGCAACGGCAAGCAGAAATACCTCAGTTTTACAGGTAAATACTCCAATTTTAAAGACAAAAAACCCAATCAACTTTATAGGTACAAATCTTAGAAGTAAATAAGTAGGCTTTTATAGGTGAATATTTGTCAAGTCAATACTTCCACTTTACAGATAAAAACCTCAGCTTTATAGATAAGTAACTGAGTTCTACAGGTAAATAAATCTTTGCAGGTAGATACTTCCTGTCTCTCTCTCTCTCTCTTTGAGAGTGTGCAGATTTGATCCGCAGAAAGAAAAGATTAGGACACAGACGTGTAAAATCCAAAGCAGACAGTGAGATTCAGTGTCATTCATCATCAATATAATTTATTTTGCAGATAAAGATGCTCCACCAGCAAAGAAAGGTTCAGAGACATCACCCCCCAGTACCAAGGACTTTGATGATTTTGAAGATGATGATGCACCTCCGCCTGTAGTGGCACCCCGCCCTGAACACACCAAATCTGTGAGTGCACACTTCTACCTGTCAGCAAGTTTACCCTCAGATTACACTGCTGAAAAATACAGACACCCGATCAGACTTAAAACCCTCACTTTCCATCAGTGTCTGTAAGAAAGTCACAGCATCTCCAAAGTAAAAAAAAGAAAAAGAAAACAGTGCATTCTAGCATTCCGTCCCCTCACCAACAGACACCACAGTGGATGATGATGATGGTGGTGAAGATGTGATTAAGATGTTGATAATGGTAGTAAGGAAGATGGTGATTACTGGATTTATCTCTGTCCATTTGTATGCCTTCACCTTTTTTTTTTTTCTTTTCTGAATTGTCCCAGTTCATGACCCGTCCCTCAATGATCGACCCTATACCTCCGCCGGCGGCCAGCGCAGACTCCGACACATCCAGAGCTGCAGACCGGCAGAAAAAGGGCAAGGGCAAGATGACTGATGAGGAGATCATGGAGAAACTGAGTATGGCTCTTCAACTATAGATACACAGACTCTGCTGTTTGTGTTTGCTAAATGGAAGCTTTGATCTAAATGGAAGCTTTGGTCTTTGTTTTCTTTCAGGAACGATAGTGAGTATTGGAGATCCAAAGAAGAAATACACACGATATGAGAAGATTGGACAAGGGTAGGTGTGTGTGTGTGTGTGTTTGGGAGGGTGGGGCGCTCTGTGTGGGTGTAAAGCTGCGCGTCTCCTGTTCTTTACTCAGCGTCTCTGATCTTTCTTCGATGCTGTTGTTAGAGATCAGGGGTTGCTTTATTGATTGTCATTGCATTTAAGTCTTTTTTTTTTTACTACAAATAATGAAACTTTCGAGTACGGTCACTCGGTTTACATCCATGGAAAAGTGTGATCAGGTCTTCCTGCTCACAGTTGAATGATCTGAAATGAGCTGAAACACTGTGTTGTGTTTCTGCAGTGCGTCAGGAACGGTGTTTACTGCCATTGACGTCTCTACAGGACAGGAGGTCAGTCTGTTTCACGCCTGCTGTTGCTGTGTGTTATATTGTTACTAAAGTCAATTAGCAGGTGTATTTGTCAGATGCTTTAGTCAGGCTTGTGTGTGTTTGTGTGTGTGTAGGTGGCCATAAAGCAAATAAACTTGCAGAAGCAGCCGAAGAAGGAGCTGATCATTAATGAGATTTTGGTGATGAAAGAGCTCAAAAACCCCAACATCGTTAACTTCTTAGACAGGTTTGTCGTCTTCTCATCCGAACCATATGATGTTCATTTGTGTCTCTTTACAAACGTATTTGTGTGTGTGTGTGTGTGTAGTTTCCTGGTTGGAGAAGAGCTGTTTGTGGTGATGGAGTATTTGGCTGGGGGTTCTCTGACAGACGTGGTCACAGAAACCTGCATGGACGAGGCTCAAATCGCCGCTGTGTGCAGAGAGGTACCTTTAACCCACTCACACACTCACTCACTCACTCACAGTAACAGAGCAGGACAGCCTCTCATACTGTTCACCTCCCAAAAACACAAAAAGCACCATGAACTGGTAGCAGAGCAGAACCCCCTTGTGCCCCCAGGCAGTTGCCCATTTTGCCCTGCCTCAGGTTTCCATGGTTACTGACTCACCTCTCTGGCTCTTCTTTAGTGCCTGCAGGCTCTGGAGTTCCTGCACGCTAACCAGGTGATCCACAGGGACATCAAGAGTGACAACGTGCTGCTGGGCATGGACGGCTCTGTCAAACTTAGTGAGTTCTGCCAAAAGTCATGCAGCCACAAGTGAACTGAGTGTGTATGTGTGTGTTAATGATCACACGTACTGTGTGTGTATGAGTACCATGTGTGTGAACGTGCTTACAATCATATGAACCAGGTGTTTGTACTTGTGTATGCTCACAATCAAATGTACCGTGCGTGTATGTGTGTGTTTGATTATGTTGAAGTCCAGAAGTTCTACAGAATCTTCTGTTCTGTTACTGGTCTTGATTGATGTTTGCAGGAAGGTGGTAATGGTAGATCTGTGTTTGTCCTTGCTGCTGTGTAGCGGATTTCGGTTTCTGCGCTCAGATCACCCCAGAGCAGAGTAAACGCAGCACCATGGTGGGCACACCCTACTGGATGGCCCCTGAAGTGGTCACACGTAAAGCTTACGGCCCCAAAGTGGACATCTGGTCCCTGGGCATCATGGCCATCGAAATGGTAGAGGGAGAACCGCCATACCTCAACGAGAATCCTCTAAGAGTGAGTCCTCACATATTCATACCTGCTGTAATCACACACATTCACTCGCACGTACACACACACCTTTCCATCATTTTTCAGGATATGAAAAGCTGTGCGACAGTACAAGTTTTATGGAGGGTTGTCAATAAAGAGTGTATGGGGGGGCATATTGTATTTTTCTTTACCAGTTTAATGTTTCTATAAACTTAAAATAACACTGAGGATTTATTTATATATATTTTGGCACATAATATATATACAATGGAGCAGAAAGTTTTGAAGACTTTGAAGAGAGCTGACTCAGACTTGTTTGTTCTCCAGGCGTTGTACCTTATTGCCACTAATGGCACTCCTGAGCTGCAGAACCCGGAGAAGCTTTCCCCAATTTTCAGAGACTTCCTGAACCGCTGTCTGGAGATGGATGTGGAGAAACGAGGTGCCGGCAAAGAGCTCCTGCAGGTGAGTTCAGACAAAACCTTAAAGAACTGGTGCTGCAGCTCCTGCAGGTGAATTCGGTGAACATTTTTAGGTTTTTTATTTTTTTTTCAGCCCAGTTCTGATTATAACATAAAATAACATAAAATAATATAAAAAGTAATTCAAAATATACATTTTGTGATGAAGGAGCAAAAATGAAAGGTTTGTGAACTTTGGGGAAGTGGATCTGAATGGTGGTGCTGAGAGTTTTTCTGGGTTTTTTTCAGGCTCAGTGAACAATGTTCAGTCTTTGGTTTAGGGGATGTTCTGTTCTGAGGTGTGTGTGTGTACATGCTCTAACATCTTCACTCTTCTGCAGCATCCTTTCCTGAAACTGGCCAAGCCTCTGTCAAGCCTCACTCCACTTATACTCGCTGCCAAGGAGGCCATGAAGAGCAGCCGTTAGCAGTGGAGACACCGTGCCAGTGTGTGGCATCACCTGGAACCTTCTACTGCCAGTCCATGTGTGGACTTTTCCCACTCCAAACCCGTTGACAACACCCAACTCAGCGGACATCAGTGTCTCTGCTCCATGGAGCTGCTCACTTGCACAATCAAAATGAACCCCCCACCCCCACCCCAGAAACTACATCCACCAAACTCTGCCCTCCTAACACCTCACACACCAGAAACTACATACCCCAAACTCTATGCCCCAAAACCCCATCCCAAACCACACCCCAGAAACTACACCCCCAAAACCCACCTTAGTGGAGAGGGGCTCCAGTAGACCAAACAGAACCATGAACTGTGTCTGGATTTTCCAGTGATTTATTTTTTTTTTTTGTCTTTTTTATTAGCCGTTATCACTGTTGCCTTGGTTGAATCAGTCTATCTGAATGGTCAGTAAGATTCTGTGTAAAAGGTTTATAGATTGATTGATTGCCCATTTTCAGATCAGTGTTGATACTTGAAATCTCGTATCTCTGCCCCATAAATGACCAGTCACTCGTGCCTGCTGCCTCTCTGCCTTTCTGCCTTATCACCCTCCACACAAAGCAGCCGGCAGGAAACGATGCTGTATGAAAGTTCTGAGTCTTTTTTTTTTTTGCTTTTTAGAAGATCCTCAAAGTATAAAGTGTTCAGTGCTTTTTCTAGATGTTCTTCGCCAGAAAACCTTGGAAAAGCAGAATCGAGACATTTTGACAGTTTTATATTTAAATATGTTTACTATGTTTTCTATTTTAAACTAACAATCTGACAGAATCTTGCAAATTAATGTATATTAATGGTCTTAGACGGAAGAATAATTTGCTGTATTTGTGTTTATGAAAGCTAACTTGTTTTTCAGGTAAAACTACATTTCAGTGAAGATCTTCAGATGTTTTTGTAGTAAAGACATTCCAGATACATCAGCGTTTCACTTCTGTCCCCCGAAGAGAAATCACGACGCTTTTTTAACGATGAGACCGGTTTAAAGGAATTCTGTGTAAATTATTAAAAGTAGATTTGGTTCAGTTTGAGTGTTTTTCCTTCATTTCTTCCTATTTTCTATTCCATCTTCTTGGGGAGAGGGGATGTTCATGGAGGGTCAGTTAACTGGGGAAGGGGATTGCAGGGGCAGTTAATCGGGGGTCATTGGGGCAGTTAATTGGGCTTGGTGCAATTAGTTGGGGATTAGGGTTGCAGCAGAAGTTAATCAATGGACATAGGGCAGTTATTCAGGGGGTGGTGGGTTTGGTGAGGCAGTTAATTGGACGGGTTATCATGACCAAAGGTGAAATTTGGTCAATTCTGAGGTTTATTTGGTGATCGTAAGATCAGTGTTCCTGGACGGCTCCATGTTCTTGGAGCTGATTTTTATGGAAGGGTGGTGGTGGCCTAGTTGGTAGGATACTTTGGACCAAGAGGTCATGGGTTCGAATCCTACCTTCAGCATAACACCACTGGATTGCTAAGCAAGACCCTTAACTCCAAGTTGCACCAGGGAGACTGTCCCGCGGAGTTAGAGAATGGAAGTTGCTTTGGATAAATCGCCTGCTAAATGCTGTAAATGGAATGAAGCCCTCAGTGAATCTGAAAAGCCCACTCAGAACCATCACCTCACTCAAGATTATGTCAAAAGAAACCTCTGATGCTGTTGGTCCATGAGTTATGAGCACCTTCTGAATGTTCACATGTCGAATAAAACCTCAAAAACCCTGAAAACTGCTTCTTTGGACATTTTCATTTCAGACTTTCCAAAATGTTTGTTGTGGTCAGCAGGTTCTGTGACCAGTTCTTTGAGAAGAGGGGGGTACTGTAAAATGATGAGTTCCACTCAATGTAAAGAATGAAGTTTCTTTGTGAGGGTTTTGTCAATTCCATACAGTCTCGTTCATAGTCAGAAACGTCTGAACAAAAAAGTTTCAGGTTTCCTTCTCCATGTCCACCACCAGATGTTCTAGTAGAGAGGGGAAGTTCCAAAAGATTTAGAAAAAGGAGAACCGCAAAGGCCAGCGTGCCTCGTTGTTTCAGGCGGTTTTTTGAGAAGTGTCAAAACTTCCTGTTTTTGCACCTGACCTCAGTGGAGTGTGAGCATGAGATATGCCGTATAACAGGAAGCCCTTTCTGAAACCGTTAGTAAACGTTCTCACAGAAGACATCACCAGTCTTCTGCTGCTGGTCTGCTGTGTTTCTAAAGAGATCAGCTGGAGGAAGCTCTTTCTGTAAGCCGGTATTGGGAGCGGCCCATGGGGGACTCGGTGGAGAAGAGCTCCGACGGCCCCCGACCTGTGGAAAGCTCTGGAGGTTGCATGGAGCTGCTGGAGACATTGGGCGAGGAAACCCTGGAGGATGGCAGCGTGAAGTTTGAAGATTCAGGGCTTCCTCAGCATCTTCAAGATGGTCTGCAGAGTCTCCGTCTGGACGGCTTCCTTACGGACGTCACGCTCAGTGTCCAGGGCCAGAAGTTTCCCTGCCACAGGGCCGTCCTCGCCGCAGCCAGCCTGTACTTCAGGTAAGAGAAAAGTGGTCACATTCAAAAGTAAGCTAAAAAAAATCCATCTATTGTATTGTTCAGTACAGCTGTGTTTAAACGGGTTTTCTGCAGTCAAAATACACAAACAAAGCAGCAGTAATAGATCAAATTATATAACAGTCTATAAAATAACATCCTCCAATCAGCCGCTGTGTTGTGGGCAGTGCTTATAGGTATTGTTTACAGATTCTGTAATGGGACAAAATCTGTCTCTACAATCCACACAGTACTGACCGTCCCCATCATACACTCAGTTCTGACAGTGCTAATCACACACTGAGTACTGACCATCCCATCATACGCTCAGTTCTGACAGTGCTAATCACACACTGAGTACTGACCATCCCATCATACACTCAGTTCTGACGGTACTAATCAAACACTCAGTACTGCCCATCCCCATCACATTCACAGTACTGACTGTACTATTATGTACTCAGTACTTAACCATCCTCATCACACATGCAGTCCTGACCATCCCGTCATACGCTCAATTCTGACAGAGCTACTAATCTCACACTCAGTACTGACCTTTCCCGTTGCACACTCAGTCCTGACTGTATTGTATTCTCCCATTGCCCATCCCTTCGATTCAGCGCTGTTCTCTTGCAGTAGTGTTATAATGATCTTGAGATGTGCGGCTGGTTTGTGTGGGTTCACTCTGTGCTTTTGTGTTCAGAGCGATGTTCTGTAATGACCTGCGAGAGAAACACGAGGAGTGTGTGAACATTAAAGGAATCGATGCGGAGAACATGAAGATCCTTCTGGATTATACCTACACAAGCAAAGTGCACATCACCAAGGAGAACGTACAGAAAACTCTGGAAGCTGCCAGCCTCTTCCAGGTCAGTACCGTCACACATTTCAGCCTAAACTGCATTATGAATGAGGGGCAGCCAATCAGAACAGTGCTCATTTACATATACCAGAAACGCTAAATAGTAATTAACAATGAAATCCGAGTCGTGATATTACACTTCTGCCTCATCACACACTAAACAAACACACCTTTACAAATAATAGCCTTCTGGCTTCACACGCTGACAGCAGGAGAAGCAAACAGCCAGCAGAGAAGTGAAAGAAACAAGTGAGGAAATCGTCCCTTTCAGATGAACCGCTAAGCAAGGCTTTGGTGGGGAGGAGTGTGTACAAGTAGACTGTTAGATTATACCTTCATTTATTCTAAACACACACACACTGCATTAATGCCAGACACTCATCTCATATTTACACAATAAGTTCTAAACCCAGATCTCTAGATTAGTCTTACAACAGTATAGTAGTATTATTATTGTAATTATATTATATGCTATATTATATTTAGGGGTGTCACGCAATTAAAAAATTAATAGAATTAATCACATGATCTCTGATTATTTAATCTAAATTAATTGCACACATTTTTGCTGGGAAAATATTTTAACATTTGAAACGGATTTTGGCATATGAGTGAAAGAATAATCAACATTACAGACTTTCAACGTCTCTTTTATTTAACAACTGTTTTTGTACTGTTCATGTGCAGTAATGGCCACAGCAATCAATAATATGACCTGATATGCTGAAGGGAAAAAATGTTTCAGCAAGAACAATGATAGAATTAAGTGCATCTGTAAGGTGCAGTTTAAGACAATGTACATACAAGCACGGGTGTTCTCATGAATTATCCTATCCTATCGAAAAATGCTACCTTTAAGTTTATACAGTTCAACAGTTTATAGTCAGTTTAAAACAGTGATAATGATGATCCAAGAAAAATGTATTTTATTTAAATCTATCTTTTCACAGGGTGGTGGTGGCCTAGTGGGTAGGATACTTGCCTCTGGACCAAGAGGCTATTGGTTCAAATCCTACCTTCAGCATATCACCACTGGGATCCTGAGCAACTCCCTTAACCAGGGAGTTATGGAAGTTGCTTTAAAGCGTCTGCTAAATGCCATAAATATAATGCTACCAAAAAATGCTACCTTTAAGTTTATACAGTTCAGTTTATGGTCAGTTTATAACATATAAACTGACCATGATAATGATAATGAAGAGAAATGGGCAAATAATATGCATAATCAGGAAAAATGTATTTTATTTTAAAAATATATTTTCTAAGCAGTCTATCCATGCATGCTACCCTTTCGAAGTGCATAATTCGAGAAAATTATATTTTATTTAAATGAGAAGCACCTGGATAGATAGATGCATCTTTAGAGGTGCAGATTATGCACTGGCACTGAATCAACGAAACTGTGGAACTGCACATGCGCAGAAGGACATCTGGATGGGTAGCATGTTTCCACAGAACACCTGACCAGGTTTAAGTCACGTGGTGCGATTTATCAGCTTAATTGTTTTATGCATTATTTTTTCTGTGATTAATTGATTGAAATTAACGCATTAATTCGACACCCCTAATTACAGTACATTATATTATTAGCTTGAGTATCTGGGTCAGTGCTCAAGTTGGTCTCAAACAATTAGAGTGACTCATCTGATCACCTTTCTCAGGATGTGCCGTTTCCAAGTGACCCACCAGCTGCTGATCTCTGCGTCCTCTAAGTCAGCGTTTCTCAAACTATGGGTGTTTCTCAAACTATGGGCCGCTGACCGGTGACGGTCCGTGACAGCGTTTCTGCCGCTACGGAGGCTCGCTTCTGCACCAATCAAAATTCGGTCAGATCAGGTCTGATCTGTCACTGCGTGCGCGAGATTCGGTCGGCTGTGAGGAAAATCCCCAGCTGAGTGAGATGGCAGTTAAAACAATCTTGCCTTTTCATTCCACGCATCAGTGCGAGACCGCTTTTTCTCCCCTGACAGCAACGAAAACGAAGTACAGAAACAGGCTCCGAATGGCTCTATCAGCGTGCCTGCCTCCATTCCACCAGTTAGTGGCGAGAAAGCAGACACACCCATCATATTAGAATGTTTATTAAACGTTTTTGGTGCCAAATAATCCTTGTGGGGACCTGTAATTTAATTTAGGTTAAAAGTCAGTTTGCACGTCCAGCCCCATTTTGCAGTGTTCAAAAGTACAGTTAAAAAAATATAAAACACAAAATGTGGAAAAATCTTGGTTCATATATATATATATATATATATATATATATATATATATATAGGCATTGGCCAATAATAATAATAACTATAACAATTGCAGTAATAATAATAACAACACCCTCATTACTACATATCTGTATATTTACTTGACAATAATATATTTATTTGGCAATAGTTTGGCCTGATAGATCTTGTTAAATATTGTTCTTATATTGTCATAAGCCCAACTAATACTAATACTAATACTAATAATAACAGTATTGGTAGTGTATAATGATTATAATAATAATAGTAATACTGTCTATAGAAATATCTATCTACCCATCTATCTATGCACATCTATATATCTATCTATGCACGGTCTGTTTATGCCGGGCCCTGCAGCCCCAAAGCCTGACATGGCTAGTCCCCAGGACAAATAAGTTTGAGAAACGCTGCTCTAAGTGATCTTTCATGGTCTTTCTGTGTGTCTGAGAAAATTCTTTTCTTGATTATATACATTACGCATTTTTGCACACCTTACAGCCATGTGACTAGAATACAGCATCTATCATAATACTGCATTCATTCAAAACATCGACTACTCTAAATGTTGTCTTGCTCATGTTTTTCTTGTACTCTCTCTCCTGCCCTCTTTGCTCTCTGTGTATTTTGTCCTGTCTGCACTTATGTAGTCCTCTGGTGTTTCTGTTTTTGTTCTTGTGTTGCTCTATGACCAGGAGGAACATTGTTTGGTTTCACTGTGTGCTGTATAAATGGTTGCAATTACAGTACACATTGACTTGACTTGACCTGCAGACAGAGGACAGTCAGGTCTGCTAGACTTTTTTTGGAGCTTCATTTGAAGGTCTTCGAAGCTCTTGTCTCCTTTTTCTCATTTCTGGTTGGGGAGAGTGTTTGCATTTGTGTGAGTGAAGATGTTTGGATTTTTACACGTCCCCAATGTGCAGGTTCATTCGTTATATTTCTCTAAGGCATGATGTGAGTTTGCTTGGATATTCCATGGTCTACTGGGCTCGTGTTTGCTCAGACATGAACGCTGTTGTACAAATTAGACATGGTTGACGCTGTCTGGGTCTGGATATCTTTTGATTTTGTTGGTGTTCTTGGTGCTTGAGGGTTTAGTGGGACAATAACATGAAAATTTTGTATAATCCTCTGCTGAGGACATGGCTTTCGTTTTTTTTTTTTTTTGTTAAAAGTTTTTGGCATTTTTGTTGGGTTTTTTAGTTAAAAGTGTTTTTTGTGTGTTTTTTATGTTAAAAATGATTTTATGTTATTTTTATGTTTTCTGGAGATTAAATGTTATTTCGTTTTTGTTAAAAGTGTTAAAAGGTAGAGATGGAGGTGGGGGTGATGCAGGTGAAAGTGATGGTGAAGTTAAAGGTAGAGATGGAGGTGGAGATGATGGAGGTGAAAATGATGGTGAAGGTGAGGATAGAAGTGGAGATAAAGATGGGGATGGAGATCAGTGCCGGGTCCTGGTCAAAATTTTTGGTTAAACAAACCACCCTTCATCCCCGGTGCGCGCCGCGAAACAAACTCAGCACCTCGCCGTGCACACCCTCTAAGTACCTACTTCACCTACATGTTCTGCTGTTGCTGCTTCACATTCTGATATATCTTCTCTCTCCTGCTCTTCCCTCAGTCTCCTCATAGTTAGTGTTAAACCACTACAAAATATAAAAAGTATTTTATTGTACATATCTTACAAATACGTAATAGTAATGTTTATTTCAAGAGTACATAATTAACAATATTTCTAAATCCCAAGAAAACATATCTACCTTTCCCACCTTATAAATGAATTCTACACTCCTGGTCTTCTTGCTGAAATTGTTAATCACTCTCATACCAGCAGGGATTTTTTTCCAAGGCTTTCACCAGTGTCCAGCTTGGCTGGGTGGTGGGTATCGCTAGCAAGTGGTCAAGCTAACAAGCTAATGCCCTTCCTTCTGTGCACTCGTAAATGAATAATAAAATATAAAATAAAAAGAAATATTATTAATAAATACTAGTAAGTAATGTTACGCGTTTTGTTATGTATGAAGCTTCAGTCTCACACTCAAGGTCCGTGCTCAGTACAGAAAATAGAACGAAATGTAAACAAAGGCTGTCATTGGCCACAATGTTAAGTCAGTCATTTTGAAGTGGAGAGCTACCCTATCACAGTAGGCAGTCACTTGTTTCACGGATGGGACTTATTTACCTTTAGAGTCCATTAAAACTTGGAAAATCCACGATTTGCGGGGGTCTGAGAAGATTTACATTGAAATCAACGAGGACGCAGTGAAACATGTTTCACTGAAGTTTCACCGCGGTTGGGGGTGGAGCTGTTTCACGTTTTTACCAGAGCCGTATACAATTGTAGCGCTATTGAGGAGCTGAAATTAGGAGAGCAACCTTATTTTTATGAATTTTTTTTGTATTATTTTTCTTGGTGAAACATTAAAACCGCCAATGATACGGACCATGGCCAAAAGTTTGTGGATGCCTGCTTGTCCAGCATTGTCTTGTGGCTGCAATCAAGACCTCTCAGTGGCCTTCTCATTATAACAAATATAATCATTATAAAGGGGGACAAACATCCAATATAATATCCCAGAAGAAATGCTGGATGTGCAGCTATCCACAAACTTTTGGCCACATACTATGTTTTTTCTTGGTAAGAGGCTAGAAACCATTAAATTGAGTTCAAATGAATATTCATACTGTGGGTAAGCTAACACATTACATCAGTGTGTATTACTTGCGTATCAAATAAACACAAGCAGAGCAGATAAACACATCAGTCTTTCTAAATCTTTGATACATTATAACGCTATTTGGTGTTATTGAGGCCAGGGATTGTGGGGCGAGGGTTTTTCTTCAAGTATAAACTCCAACCCTTACAGCAAATGAGCACAGAGGATGGTAACAGCGACCGCATGAAAAGCACTGTCCGGCCCCCTGCTCTTTTTAGCATAGGCTTGAAGGTGCGAAAACCACAGAGGCTCATCTGGGGCGGCGTGTGGTTACACAGTTCATTCATCAGCCGGGTTTCCGCTCATGTCAAAATGCTCATAAACAGTTTTGCATATTCATCAATGAAGTCCCAGAGAGCAATAACGTACAGCAGGTGATTCACAGAGACAAACGATATTACCATCACTCAGGAGCAGCACTTGGCCTCAAATTCTACCCCTGACTCAAAACAAAGCACACACACACATATTTGGAATTTGCCTAGAACTTAGCTTTGTGTGTGTGTGTGTGTATGTATTTGTAAATGTGTTTGTGTATGTGTGTGTGGGCTTAAAGGGAACCGAAGAGCAGGCAGTGATTGATGCTAAATAATAAAAAAAAATGTTTGAGTATCACAATTGTAAGCGTGGCCTGAATGCGCAAGACGTGACATCACTAGACCGCGTTACAATTAGCATTAGCGTAAGCTAACTCAAGTCTGAAACCTGAAAAATGTAGCTGTTAAACAAGACGAAAGTGTTAAGACAACTGTGTTAGACGTCTTAGGCATAATATATTTTGTTGACTCCGGAAAGAAGGCAAAATCAGACCCAGCCGAGCACCAGCTCCGACACCGGCACCAGTGCAGTGGAAACGGGGGAACAGTAATGTGTCAGTTGCAAGTAATTTGCGTTTTTCTCCTTACCTCCGATCTTTGTTATCGCTTTTCTCATAGTTTTACCGTCTCGAGGGTATGTGTGAGTGTGTGTTTGTGCGAGACATTCAGTGCAAGCGTGACCAGCTGCTTTTTGCGTACTTTAGAGCAACATATTGTACCGGCGTACAATGTGCAAACATGCATGCATGCTACGCAAAATGCGTACAGGTCAGTCTGCCTTTCTGATGTCTATGTATTTGAACGCAATGTCATTGGTGTAATTTTCAGGTGCCCCAATACTTTTGTCCATATAGTGTATGTTCAGGTGTAAAAAGCTTAATCTCACAAACAGCGCAGCACTAACTTTCCTGATGTCCCACATGTGATCACAGACATACAGTACTGTGCAAAAGTCTTGAGTCACCTCTCATTTCTACAAATGTATCTTACAAAGAGCATAAAAACTGTAAACAAACATTCACATATGACCGAATACACCCACACACTGTCTGAGAAGCAGCACCTCTTCCACAATACAGAATTCCTGATAAGAAGGAAGTAAGTCATCACAGCACAGCTCAACAACTGATTTCTCTGACAAATGACTCCATATCACAAGTCTGGGCTGGATAAATTTGTTAGGCTGACATTTATTTTCTTATTTAGATTTTAAGCCTCATTTTGTGACCCTAAAGGAAGCCTGCAACACTGCTGATTTAATCACTGTTTTAAAACAACATGTTTGAAGCTTTAAAAAAGTTCATTTGATAACTTTTTTAAATTTCATAATATTTTTCTGTCATTTTTTCCTCTGGGGCAATTTAAAAAAAGTACATTTCTGTACTTGTGTTATTTTACTAACTATTTACTAGCTATTTTACTAGCTATTTTACTATCAATTATTTTATATAAAAAAAGTCAGTCAGACTGTCAGAGTCAGACTAAAGCTGTGTCCAAAAAGTGCACTTGTTCACTCGTTCACTCATTCACTACATAGTGTTTGCTATATAGAGGGCTACCTAGTGAACAAGGGGAGGTGACGTTTAGTACATTTCGGACACTCGGGATGTTACGTTTTTACTAACTGTTGCTTAAATAGTGCGCCGGATCTTGGCAGTTTATCTCTGTCGCATGCATCTCGTCTCTTTAGTTCAGACACAGCCCACACATGAGGCAGGGTCTGGGGGGCACGGTGACAGATAGATCTGTCCGGAGGGTACTACCAGAGCTGGACTGGTCATCGGGTATACCGGACATTTACCCGGTGGGCCGATGTCAATTTTGGGCCGGCGCGGAATCCTGTCTGCCGGTCCGGATCGCGTACCACACCCACCCCCGGACCTCGGCTCAAAATGCCCGGCCGATTTTTTGTTCCAGTCCAGCCCTGGGAACTACTGTCCTCCACGGAGAGAGAAAGAAAGAAAAGTGACTGAATCTCCTCCTTTGAAGCCCCACTTCCCCCGTCTCGCTCCCCTTCCTGAAAATAGTGTGCAGTGTGTCCGAAAAGTGCACTTGTTCACCGTGTAGAGCACGGTAAAAGAAACCCGCAGTGCATGATGGTATATGTGTTTTCATGTAGTGTACAGTGTCTGGACACTAGATTTTGCCGTGTCACACAGTGATTTTGTAGTGCACTAACTAGTGGGTGAAATTGACGATTGGAACTTCGGACAACACTACAAAATGGCTGCTTCACTACATAGTGAACGAGTGCACTTTTCGGACACAGCTCAGGACTAAATATGCTCTCCTTTAATGAAACATGCTCTCCTTTAATGAAACATGCAGTATATCTATATCTTTCAGTACTGGTGATACACAATATTTTTTTATTATTCATATTATTATACTGTAATATTATTTTTTACAATCACAGTCGTCATACTGCCCTGCGTTATGTTTATACTATTATATTCATAGTTCTTACAGCTGTTGGGAAGCTGTCTGTGCTTTAATGACAGGAGTAAATCAGAGCGAATTATATTTTAAGAAATATTGCCTCAGAGTAATGCTGTTACCTGACCAACAGGTCTAACACAGGTGTGATGGATCAATGATGAAGTATGGTGAAAAGATAATGTACGTAGAACGTGTCGTTCTGAGCCAGATTGCATGGTCCAACTGAATAATAAACTTGTAAAATCATGAGAAGGGCAGTTTATTGAATAAATTAAATTTTCTTCCTTCTTTCTTATTCCTACAGATCTTTTTCTCTTTATCTCCTTGACCTGTATGCACATCCCTTCTTACAAACCATATTATCATCTTCTACTGCTCTTAAGGGGTCCTCTGAGTGCAGCCTCTCCAACTCACTCCTCCCATATTTCACCACTTCAATCTAAGCAGTCTATCCTTAGGGCTTCTCAGTCATAACTGCTCTTCAAAGCATTCCCTCCCACAGCCCACAGGACAATTCAAAGAGTGGGGGCTTTCAGAGAATGCACTCTTATGGTTAAGAGCCCTTGTGGTGTTAACACATGTTCTGAAGAACACATGGAGCTTAAGGGAGAGAATGCAACACATCAAGCTGTTAATGATGTGACGCCAAAACAATAACTTGGTACTTCTGAAAATTGTGAACACAGTGCAATGCTATGAAGATGTGAGAAATACTTGTCCAGGAGAGTCTAATGCACGTGGTTCAGACCACTGTACTGAACCTCAGGGTCAGATGGTAGAAATAGGACTCAATCTAAACGCATGGCTTATAGGTTATATATATATATGCGTATGTCTAAAAGTTTGTAGACACCTTATCTAGCATTTCTTCTAAATCACTGGTATTACCAGGAGGTGTTTGTCTGCCTTCCTCACCGGAAACTCTATTAGATGTTGGAACATTGCTGTGAAGATTTATTGCAGCCATTAGGAAGAACAGGAACTGATGTAGGTGATTAGTTTTGATTCACAAGCACTACTGCCAACTTATCTCAAAAACATTGCATGGAGCTCAAACACTATAGTGAACATCACAGCCCAATGCATTTATACCCCTCTAGCCAACAGACACAATGACCTCCAGTGTGTCACATTCTAATGGCCGTACCTCTTTATGGAAGCTGGAATTCTCTGTCAGTAAAGGTTGCTCCTTAAAGTAGATTAATTCACTACATGGAAGAGATGTCTGAATAGTTTTGGACATATAGATTCGTTTAAGAGATAATTTGTGGAGATTTTGTGGCAGCAGCACAGTGTGTGCTCATAGAATATTTATCAACACAATTACATAATACATATTTTAGCTATCGGAAGCAGAGCAATGTGGCTTGACCTGACTGAAATGTGCTCAGTTTCCCAGTTTGTGCTTGTTGAGTAAATTACAACCCTGTCTGATATTTTGATGGGAAAGAACCTCATTTTTCAACACAATCCCTGCATAACTGAACTTACACATTCTTTATAGTCCCGAGCTTGTTGATGGCCTGTTATTTCAGTGGGTCTTGCAAGCATGCCGTTTTAGTAGCCGGACTCATGCAGAGTTTGCATGATTATCTTCAGCCGTACTAAATCAAGTGTTAATTTCAGGCGTGCTGTGAGCACATAGTGTGGCTGCATCGAGTCCCATTTTGTGCTGCACCTGCTCATTTACAGACATCTGGCCCTAGTTGTAGTGTCTTTCTAAGAATGCTGAGACTGACCCTTGATCAGGTCTAATTCTCAGAACTACTCCAATTGTTTGTTCTGGTTTTCTAAATAAGCCCTGCAGTCCAGTGCTATGCCAGCATGAATCAGTGCCAAGGTGGCAGATGTCCTGCCTGTGCTGATAAAAAGGGCACCCTAAAGCTTGGCGTTTCCAGATTACCCACCTGGCAAGATCTGGCTGTTAGAAAACTCTCTCACGCACACACACACACACACACACACACTCCCATACAGGCACACAAAGAGGACAAAGTCAAATGATGACTTTGGAACTTGTGGTTTTGATCACTGCAGCATTCACACATATCATTCTATTCTCTTCAGCTGGATTTCTAGAAACTCACTGTTACACTAAACAAATAAACTGTAGTGTTTTATCTAATTACTCAAAAGTAAAAGTTCATTAAAAACAAAAGACCCAGCTTTGTAAATTACTCTGGAGCACCAGTTTAGAATTTCTGGAACGGTTAACAATAACTGGTAAGTAATACCTTCTTGTGGTCGACACCAATACCAAAAACAGTTACAATTACGTTTCTTCAGTAAATATTTTCAGTTGTAAATATGGCTGCAAAATATTGCATCCATAAACATTCTTGGTATTAAAAAAACAAACAAACAAATGTGGTGGTATTTAAATGTCATGTACCAGTTCATACACTGCATATATAGAAACAGAGTCTGTTCTGAGTTAACAGTTTTTGTTTAGCCACATCTATTCATACTACAGAAACTATTTGGACCCAACTGCTTTTGGAATGAGGCAGGGCAGTCAATCAGAACAGTCCTCATCCATATATATATCAGTCTTTAAGACATTTAACAAAAACAGCCGGAATCTGAAGAGATAATCTAAGATATGAGGAGAGGTTGAAAAATTGTCACAAAAAATGAATTATAACTGTTTTTATAACATAAAACTTAAATGTTATGATAGGACCTCTAGTGAAAAAATGAAACACAAGAAACATATAGGCTATGGGCCATTTAAAAAATTTGTGTACAGGTGTGTGTGTTTATGAACAATGAATGTTGTGTATATATCTTTATAAAAAGTACATTAGGTGTTGAGAGGTCCAAAATCTTGGAAAAATTGGAGGCTGTCACTGCAGATTATTCTGGCATTTCACGGTGAAGCGGATCCATTTTCCCTGAACTGACTGCAGCTCCACGAGAGCCGGAGTCTTGGCAGTGCTGCATCAGCTCCTCTGAAAGGTCACGCTGCCGTAAACCTATCAACACTCCTGAAAGAGAGCTAAGGACTAATATTGCCCTGTGAGAGAAGGCCTTGGTTATCTTTCGGTTGCAGGGGCATATTTTTAAATTGCTCCTAGTTTAACAGTGCAAAATCCAGGGCATGGGTAAAGGGTTCTTTCATTAACACATACTATTTTTGGTGAACTGTGTGAGCTGGGAGCTATGTTGCTGACTTGAGTTCACGACCTATATCTGCCGTGCCCTGTCACAGCGCTGGGTCTCCTCTCACACCCAGAACCTTTTGCTTGATGACTCACAGGCTGCAAAGGGGAAAAGGGGCTTTTATTTTAGCAAATGATCCACAATCAAGAGAGCTGCTTCTGAGAAGGACCAGCATAAACGGCAAGGCCGGAGAAGCAACCTCGTCGTGACTCAGGTTATCAAAATTTCATTGCCTGAGGTGTAATTAATGAGGTGGCAGGAAATGTCAGATCATTTGTTATTTTCATGTGTTTGTAATGAAGTGTACATGAATAGCCAATGTTAAGTAAGCAGTGAGGCAATCGATACTGCCACAACAGTCTTGATTAATCTCTGGACATATTTGCCAGCCTGGTGGAGGTGCCAAGTGTTAGAATGTGTATCTGCATCTGTGTCTGCTGCAGAAAGATCCCCTGACATGTGTGTGATACTTAAGAGCAGTTGTGTATTCTGTGTACGAAAGCTGATGACCTGATGGGTGGGTGTCAAAGCAGGTGTGTGTGAGGACAGTGAACCCACACAAGCAGCAACAGACATTAAAAACATGAATACTGAACAGACCCAGAGCACACACCCAGAGCACCCCCTCTAATGGCACTTTTCCACTGGCACAAGCAACCATGCCGTACTGCAAACAAATGTTTTTCCAATACAAATAAAGTGACCCGTACCCAAGCTGCTCGACAGCAGGGCCAAAAACAGGCTGCAGCCGAGCTGACAGCATCACTGCTTTCTGATTGTACATAATGTCATCACAACATGGAAAGAGGCCATTGTTTTTTTTTTTTTTATGTCCGCGCAATAAAACAATAGAGATCCAAACTAACATCTAGTAAACCAGCGAAGTACAAGGACCACTATCTGTTTAGGCTGAAGATAAATTTCAGTGGGAGTTTTATGATGGTAACGTTTACTTTTAATGCTGTGAGAAACAAAAAGGTGTCCCAGGATATTGCTAACAAGTTAGATGGGCTTGGTATTCGGCAAGAACAAAATAAAAAAACTTAAACAAGACCATAACAAAAGAACACAATAGCAAAAGTGACAGAAAAACCTTTTGCTTGTTAGACTCCATGGACGTGGTTTTGGGACGATGGCCGAACCTGAACTGGGGAGAAAATTGCACTGCTGACATGTCAAAAACACCATTACTGGGCTGAGATACACTTCAAAATCAAAGCGTGCCACAAGTTCTGTGCCATCGCAGTATAGTGATGCGTGCCTTTAATGATCCAGGCCAAGTCAGAAGCACAACCTCTACATAGCAGGTCCCATAAAACCGAACCATCCCAAACTCGCCCGCCATGATCTGAATCGTTTCATTCTATCTTTATAGACTCTTGGCCAGACTTGGACGGGAACAGCCCAATGAAAAACGGAGACTGCAGGTCAAAGAAGACTCTGGCATTCGTTGAAAGTAATCACCAGGGATAAATATACAACCCAGATGGAGGGGAGTAAGGTGGAGGGGTTAGAGAGGGACATGGGAACTATGTTTAGCACCCTGGAGATGCTATAGCTGACCAGCTGGCTATCATGAGACCTCAGGGCTACACGGACGATCCAGCAACCTGTTAGAAGTGGGCTGACAGAGAGGCCAGTCCATGCCATCGTTAATTATCTTTATAGGTGTGTAATATTAGGTGCAGAGTAAAATATTTGTAGTATTGTGAAGTATTCAAAGTTAGGGTTACTTTTCTTTCTAGAGAAACTGACATAATCTGATGGCAACATGGAACGTTTGCTGCCTTGACAGAAACAAGCAGCTACTGCAGTTTTTTGCAATTCTCAACATTTCAGAAACAAACACTGAACTCAGTTTATTGTTCTTAGGAGCTCAGAATTAGCAGATTTAAAATGCTACATCATATACAATCATACAGACATAAAACATGAGAAATAAAAATTGTCTGTAGGCTCCAACTGCGTGCTTAATGAGCAAACAAAGTAGAAACTTTATCCATTGGTCTGTGTGTGTGTGTGTGTGTTTTTTTTTAAGTCCTTCTTCTGAGCCTATGTGTCAACAGTCCAGTCAGTAGAGCCCCCAAGAGAGTCTTTAAATGTGTTTGAGTGAGAAAGCAGTGTGTCAGTGGAACAATGCTGTCCAGGCAGCCAAAAATACCCACAGGGCTAAACATAGCTTCTTGAGGGGCGATAGGGACTTCTCCTTCACTAGCCCTCTTCTACACCCCTCTCCTCTCCCTGCACTGTTCAATATGTCTAAAACTACTCTGCCAGTAAAGAGCCTCAGGTTACACCAGCATGGCAGTTTTCCATTGCGACCTTGGTAAACTCCCTTTGCTGGCATTGTTATTTTAACTACAGCTATTCACTGATAGGGGTCGATGCTGGAAGCTGGACACGTGTTCAGGTTCTTTCACTCATCGGCCAGGACGGAGAGTATGTGTGTCAGCCAGAGCAGAGGAACCGGGTCGAGGATTCAGAGTACTCACCATGGGAATTGCGAGTATCCAGACCAGAGCTGGTTGTTTACGGGATGGATCCTAGATAACGAGCACTATGGGGTCAATGTGTTTTGACATGGCGGCAATGTCAGAGCTAGGTTCTTATCCATGAATACACAAGCATACATGCTAACAAACACCTCCCTAATAGTAAAGACTCAGATAACAAGATTACATCTGCACATAATTCTCAAAGCACATGACTTATTCCCGTAAATATAGAATGAATGCCTGGCACTGTGCATGCTGTGCCAATTTTGTCAGGGTTTTACTTTCATAGCTATCGGTATGGGGGGTACATATACAAGGCTTAAAGGGCAGCTCCACTGATTTTTCCAAATTTTTAGCATATTTAAAGCCTTAAGATGTAAACAATGGATGGTTTGAAGAGACATGAACCAGTCTAGAGAAATGTATTGATTTTGATTTTGCAACAACAGTATTGGGAAATGGGATGTTCACAAGAAGGTCAACATTTAACTCAGGAGACACATGTAGGTGCTGATTTTAGATAGTAAATAAATGTGCTGTAGATATCACTTTCACTATAAGAAACCATTTCACACCACACCACTCTGAACAAATCTGTTTACATCTCAATGATTAAAACTATTAAAATGTTGACCTTTTTAAGGTTAGCTCTTGGTACTCACTCTGTTGTCATTGCGGTGGGCTACGCTCATGCTAGGCTGGCCCTCTCCTCTGCGTCCTCTGTCCCGGGCATCTGTAATGCTGGGCATGAAGCCGTGGCCGAAAGGATCTGAAAAACTCCTCATCATTTGACGCATATGCTCATTGTGGGCCCGGAATGGATCGCTAGCACACAGAAAGAGCAAAAACAGCAACCAGGCCTGAGCTCGTTATGTCCTGAAGGGGCAAAAAAATGTAATACAAGGGAATGTGGCATGCATTACGCATAGGAGAGGACAGGATACTAGAAGGAAGACCTACCTTGCTGAGCTAAATGAGATAAAAGAGAAAGGAAAGGCAAATTTTAAGAAATAGACAATACTACTCAGGTGCAATTCAATAATTGTGTGTAACAAAATAGTTATGCTGACTAAGAAGAGGGGAAAGCCATGCATGTTGCTCATCCACATGACCTCATCTTACATTCTGATTTCACTTCCAAGTCCAGATATGATTCACTAAACCAAATAGATCAACAAATGTTTGTCTTTGATGAGCACTTAGTGAGGAAAGCTGAACACACTAGACAAGTGGAGACTGTTAAAGCGATATAGATAGATACTCTGAATCACCTTCTGCTCTCACACTCCTTTTTAGTCCCACTTATTTGCAGTTCAAACGCAGCAGGCGAAAGTTACTTTGCACACAGGCTTAGAATCTGACAATTACAAGCATATAAATATTACAGTAAGTGTGGCATGTGGGGTCGGAGTTACACTACATGTCCAAACGTCTGTAGACACCCGCTCCACCAATGTTTCTTATTTCTCTTCAGAGAAGGCAGCACACTAGATGCTGGAACATTGCTGTGAGTGTCTGACTGCAGCCTCTAGTGCATTTGTGAGGTCGGGCAGTAACAGTGAATAATTAGTTCTGGATCAGAAACACCACTCCAGCTCATCCTAAAGGTACTGGATGGAGTTCCACCTCTCCAGAGAACTCCACAGGCTAGTGCTGAGGGAGTTTATGTGCTTGGCATTGGATATGGTGACCTTGTGTAGCCACTGAAACTACAAACTAAAAAAATCTGCATAATTCATTGAAATGGTTGTAATTTTACAATCCAAACACACCAAAGAGGCCCTGAGTATCTCTGAGTGTTTATATGGATATTGATGATAGTAAAATATTGGCAAATCTGAACCAAATCACTTTTATTTGGGGACTATTTTGCCTGTGTTATTCATCCACCATGAATGGGTTGTTTTAGGACCTAAAGCTTCTCAAATCTCAGACACAACCATTAAGTTACCACTTCATGGATTAACTTTCTTTGAGGGAGATTTTAAAGGCAGGATGCCTGATTCCTTTCACCTCCACTGAGAACTGACTTTCTCTAACTACCAAACCCAAATATGCCAAACCCAAATTGTGAAAAAATGAACAAATCAACTGCATTCACCCAATTAGAAGGGGTGCATGGACACATTTAGTAACTTACTAACAACACAATAAAAACAATTTTGCGAATGTCAAGCATTAAACATCAACACAGAATTGGAATATAGCACAAATAAAAAAGAACCTGCATTTTAATGTAAGAGTAGTAAGTTACCATACAAATTATACTAATGATTGATTGTATTAATGTCGGTCATTTATGATCAGTAAGTGCAAAAAGCTCCTTAAAACTGCATGAATGGTAACCCTGATGGTAAATGTGACTTTAGTAAAACTGACTTTCCAGAAGTTTCCTCTCAGATGACCGTTATTTTGAATTGTCTGGCTGTTTATGTTTAAACTGGCCGTGTAACAGGTGCAAGATTGAAGACAGTACAGCTCGAATTCGCAAGTTTTTGTCATAAAAGTACAGCTAAAAAGGCATATAAAACAAAAAAACGAACTAGTACTGAAAAATAACAGTTTGTGGACAGACAGACTAGACAGACCCGTTAGAGAAAACACTCTGAGATACTTACGAGAAGAAGGGGTCCTCATCGAAATCCCTGAGCAGACTGTTGAACATTTCAACAGGTTTAATGGAAGCTAAAACGACCGTGTAGTTAAAAGAGAATAAAATAGTATAAAAGAGAGTAAAAGAGAGATGTTTAAGGTGGTTCTCCTTGCTCCCTGTCAGAGACTCTAAAACTGTCACTACTGAAACTCAAAACGCATTAGAAGAACGCTCGGGTTGCCCTGCGAGAGAGCCTTGTGACCAGCTTCGCAGCTTATGATTGGCTGACCGTCCGAAAAGGCCGCCCCAACCTCCCTCTTCAGCTCATACCATTGGTCAGACTTGTGTATGCGTGATGTCATGGCAACGCGTGTTCTAGAAAGTTGTTTCTAGAAAAGTCTGGGCTGCCTCTCTGTTATAACAATGACTATTAATGACTAATGATGACTATTAATAATAATTAATAATAATTAATAATAATAAACAATAATAAGCATATGAGTTGTTATAAAAATAATAATTTCAACAATCAATTAAGATAAATATAGAATTTAAATGTAGTAAGCGTGAATAATAACAACAAATAACAACAGCAACAACAATAATAATCATAATATTGACAATATAATTCTATTACAATATGTATAAAAGGTGGTACTAACAACAATAATAATACAATAAAAACTATTTTGTTAATTTCAATCAATAAACATCAGTATAAGAATATAATAAATAAAAAAAATATGTTGCATTTTAGTGCTTTTGTTGAGTGGTACCATACCATACAAATTACACATTCAATAACAATAATGATTACTTGTATTAATCTTTACATTACATTATATACACGTCATATAAATGCGAGGTTGTCTGTCATTAATGATCAGTAAGTGTAAAACATAGCAAGTGCAAAAAGTTTTTACCCGCACAAAGATCACTGATGTCTCTCTCTCTATGTGCGCACATAAACGCACACACACACACACACACACTCTAACGTGTATTTTTGTGTGTGTACTTGTTTTT
>JBBPCY010000013.1:9028794-9041737 GCA_037974405.1 Brachyalestes nurse
CTCTACACCCCCAATGCTCAACCCTCAACCCTCAATTCCACCTCAACCATCAACACCCCCACAACGCTCTACACACCCCAACTCTCAACACAGTCCGAACCCCAACACCCCCAACCTTAACACTACCTCACCCTCAACACACCTCAATCCTCAGCACGGGCCCACAACCTTCAACACACCACTAACCCTCAACACTCCCCGACTCTCAACATCTGCCTAACGCTCACAAATTTACTCCTGAAGTTCCTGCAGTTTATGACTTACATAAAG
This sequence comes from Brachyalestes nurse, assembly GCA_037974405.1. Taxonomy (NCBI): domain Eukaryota; kingdom Metazoa; phylum Chordata; class Actinopteri; order Characiformes; family Alestidae; genus Brachyalestes; species Brachyalestes nurse. The sequence continues at coordinate 9,029,065 of JBBPCY010000013.1, forward strand.
GTTACATAAAATAATGAATAATGAATGGAGGATAAGAGCACGCTGTCATTAAAAACTTCATCTTTTATTAAGAACTCACACATACACACACACAATTCCTCTCACCTCTCTAATTAGCCTTGCAGATGAGTTTGGGGACCAGGCCTAAATCAGGGAGAGCAGCACTGAGCCACACACACACACACACACACACACACAAACATACACAAACATACACAAACACAAACATGCTGATGCTGTCACTGCCTCTTTCATCTTTACTGGACAAGGTTACTCACACACATACACAAACACACAGACATTCGACTTTTCAAAACATCCACAGTAATACTATTATAAACGGCAGTGCTTTATTACACTGTTATAACACTCTATAACTCCCAACATTCAATGACATATCTAGAACTTACAAAAACAGGCTTACACTACTGCTCTACACTCATTGATGCATCTAGAACCTACCAAAAGCTGTTTACATGTTGGCTCTACAGTCAATGGTATATCTACAATCAGGGCTGGACTGGGACAAAAAATTGGACCGGGCATTTTGAACATAGACCGGCCCACCACGCTGTCATTCTGAGAGGGGGGTGCTGACAGGATTCCGCTGTGGCCCAAAATTACCTGCCCGGACCAAATTTACCATCGCCCGGGGGGATGTGCTGACGGGATTCCACGCCGGCCCAAAATTACCATCGGCCCACCGGGCAAATGTCCGGTCCAGCACTGTCTACAACTGACTGAAACCTGGTTTCACAACGGCTCTATTATCTGTATCTAGAACTGACTGAAAACTGTTTACACTACGATTCTACAGTCAGTGACTCATCTAGAACTGACTGAAATATGGAGAACAGACCTTGAGAACAGCTTTGCAGAACTGATAGGTCAAAATACATTGAAACAGTCCCGCCCACACACACACACACATACAAACAAACATACATACATACCAGTACCTACATTATGTCATTTACACACTCTTTATGTATATGCAGTGTGTGTGTGTGTGTGTGTGTGTGTGTGTGTGTGTGTCTGTAAGTTTGTGTTTCAATGTATTTTGACCTAACCCCTCTCTCTTTCTTTCTCTCTCTCTCTCTCCCTCTCATACACACATACACAGTGTGGTAAATGACTGTGTGCCATAGTGCATAGTATTAGTATGTATGGTATTACTGTGTATGGTATTAGTGTTTTCTGAGACTGGCTGAAGTTGTGGATGTGATGAAGACAGTAGATCAAACAGCTCACAGAGAAAATATCTCAGTCTGCTTCAGCTTCTTCTTTCTTTTCCTGTTTTCAACTATTCTCCTTTTTTTTAGCTAATTCCTGCCCAACACAACTCACTCTGACTACAGCTCATCATCTCAACATTTTAGCACACTCTCTCTCTCTTTCTCTCTCTGTCTGTGCTGCGCTGCAGGGTGTAAAAGTGGTTAAAGGGTCTCTCCCCATCCATACACTCCATATATTAATTGTTTAAATTCAGTGGTTATTTTATGATGTCATAAAAAAACACATTTATCTATGCTATCACATGACACCCATTCATTCAGTCTGCAGCTGTCTAGTCCCACCCATTCACACTGAGGTTTTTAAGAGTGTTTTTAAATAAGGCTGCCAATCAGAACAGAGCTTATTTACATATATCTTATGCCTAGTTTACATTCTTTGGTTGTGGCTCCTAAAAGGTGGTCCTACATCGTATTGTGAGAGAGGTGCAAAGATGGTCGTTGTCAACCAATGACAGTATGTGATCATTTTCTGACAATATCAGAAATATAGGACAACAATCTCACAGCGGGTGTCTGCTGCTACAAACTACGTCTACTGACCAGCCAATCAAAATGTAACATGAAATTAGTATTTATCTACATGATGTAGCGTCCAACCCCAAACAGTGTGGAGGCAAAACAAAGTAATGATTGCCAGAGCGCAAGTCATCTTGCTGTGTTAATGCACCACTAGAGCTGCTGGTGATGTTTTGTTCTTGGAGCAGCTGGTGGCCTAGTGGTTAGGGAGTTGGCCCTGTGACAAGAAGGTTGTGGATTTGAATCCCAGGACTACTAGTGACACCTCTGAGGTTCCCTTGCACCGACGCCACACACTGTTCCTGGCTGCCCGGGGCTTCACTTGGTGAAAAGGTTGAATGCAGAGAAGAATTTTGTGCAATTCGCAGTGTGTGCTGTGGTGTGTTCACGTATGACAAATGGACACTTTATACACTTTTTCTCTACTAAATTGTGTCGTAGCTTACAATTCAATAGGAGTCATCATCATACAGCCTACATAATTTTGGACACACCATCCTACAACATGTCTACACACTTCTTTACTACATTTATTAGATCCGTGTTGCACCATGTGATTTGTTAAGATCTTATAAGACTGCTGAAATTGCACAGCCTGGAGAAGGTATTATAGGCACTTTAACAAAAACAGCCGGTTTAATTCAAACCAATAAAGACAGGTTGTACACCCAGAACATCAGGACCACCTACCTAACAAAACAGCTATGACCCATCAAGGAATGGACTCCTTAGGACCTTGCTGTGGTTCTGCACAAGCAGATCCTTTAAGTCCTGTAAATTGTGGGGTGGGGCCTCTATCGATCAGACTAGTTTGTCCAGCACGTCCCACAGATGCTGGATTGAATTAATATCTGGGGAATCTGGAGGCCAAGTCGCCCTTGAACTGTTTGTGATGTTCCTCAGACCATCCCTGAAAAGTGTCTGCAGAGTTGGGAGTGAGTAGTGATTGGTGCTCTGACCAGTCTGCAGCCATGCAGCATCAGATGATCCAGTTGTCCAGCCACCTACCTATTTGGGCTAAAGATAAGTTTCACTGGGAGTTTTATATGACGCTAACTAATTTATTTGTATATTTATTTCTTAATGCTGTGAGAAATGCAAAGGTGTACCTGGACATCGCTAACAAGTTAGCTGGGTTAGGAATTTGTCGCACAGCTAAACAATGGCAAGAAAAATTTAACTCAAACAAGACTATAAAAACAAAAGGGGCTCTGACAGATAAACCTTCCACTGCTTTGACTCCGTGCGCACAATTTTAGGAAAACAACTGGTAATAAACTGTGAGGAGAACATTGCACTGCCAATGTGTCAGATACACCGGAAAATCTAAGCATGCTGCAAGTTCTGTGCCATCACAATACGTTTAGGTATGGCACTGTTCCTGTTTACCTGTGGAAAAGTGCCCAAAGTGTCCAAGATCCTTTAGCTCACCCATTTTTCCTGCTTTACCATTGACCTCAAGAACTGACCATTCACTCACTGCTTAATATACACCGACCCCCCCGCGAAAGAAGACTCTGTAACCACAGCTATCATTCTGTCATTTCTGCATTCCTGCCATCATTCTGTTATTTTTCCAAATATCTATTCAGCTATTATACCATCAATCTTCTCAGCCCTTATTCCAGTTATCATAACAATGCAGCTGTCACTCCATCAATGATTAGTCCAGCAACTATTTCATGAACAATTACAGATACGTCATGCCAGTTATCATTCCAGCTGTCATCTCGGTTACCATTCTCAGCTATCAATGGAGATGATATTGATACAATCATTCCCACAATCCACCTTTCCAGCTATCATTCCCACTTTCCAGTGATTATTCCAGCCATCATTCTAGCTATAACTCCAGCTACGATTAAGCTATATTCAAGATATTCCAGCCATTATCCAAATTGACATTCCAGCCTTCATTCCACCTTTTGTTTCAGCTATTATTTTAGCTATTCCCTCTGCTAGCAAGCCAGATTTAATCCCAAATGTCATTTAATATATCATTACAGCTGTCATTCCAGTTATTATTCTGGCCATGACCCGGCTATTATTTCAGCTCTAATTGCACTGTTGTCCATTTCACTGGTCTCTGACTTTCTCGGTTAAATGGCAATGTATCTTGGCGAGGGAATGGTGAGAGAACAGTGCAAAACATTCTCCGCATGCGGGATCAGCTGAACAGCACAGGCAGATAATGAGGGTTAGTGGAGTGGCATTGAGAGGATTATCTGTCCCCACACTTTGAACAAAAGCTTTGGTGAATTATCACAGACACAAGGCGGCTGGGTTTTGACAAGCAGGCTTTAGATGTGGGAGGCCGAAAATGGACACATGATGGATGGGTGGACAGCAACAAACTCAGCCAAGTCCAATATTAGCTAAAATAAAAAGGAATATGGCCCAGAAATAACACCCAAAGCCTCAAACCAACACAACACCTGTACCCTGTAACCTGTACACCTGATCAAACAAGCAATCACTGATCAAACAACCAGTCACTGATCAAACAACTAAATACTGCATGAACAACCAATCATTGATTAAACAACTAATCATTGCCTGAACAACTAATCACTGGTCTAACAACCAGTCATTGCTCAAACAACCAGCCACTGATCAAACAGCCAGTCTCTGATCAAACAACAAATCACTACTTAATCAACCAATCACTGATTAATCAACTAATCACTACATAACAATCACTTCATGAACAACAAATCAATAATTAATTAGCAAATCACTGGATAAACAACAAAGCACTGCATAAGCAAAAAGTAACTGATCAAACAACCAGACACTTAACCAATTACTGATCAAACACCTAATATCGAACACCTAATAACTGCTTAAAATAATCAATCACTGCTTCAGCAGCCATTGAACAAACAACTAATCACTGCGCAAATAACCAGTCACTGATCAAGCAATTAATCTCTGATCAAACATTTAATCACTGCTTAAACAACAAATCACTGATCACACAACCAGCCACTGCTTAAACAACTAATCACTGATCAAACAACAATTCAGTGCATAAATAGCCAATCATTGTTCAAACAGCTGATCACCAAACAAACAACCAATCACTTATCGAACAACTAATCACTGCTTATACAACCAGTCACTGAATAAGCAACCAATCACTGATAAAAAAATAAGCACTGATCAAACAGCAAATCACTGCTTAAGCAACCAGTCACCGATTAAAGAACTCATCCCTACATAATAATCACTGCATAAACCAACAATTGCAGACCAAACAGTCAATGCTTAAGCAACCAGTCAACGATTGAACGGGTAATAACTGCGTAAACAACCAATCACTGCATAAACAACCAATCACTGATCAAACAACCAGTAACTGCTTAAACAACCAATCACTGATCAAAGACCTAATCACTGCTTAAACAACCAGCCACTTCTTCAACAACCAATCAGCGCATATACAACCAATCACTGATCAAACAACCAGACACTGATCGAACAACCAATCATCGCACAAACAACCAATCACTGCTTAAAATAATCAATCACTACTTCAGCAACCAGTCACTGATCAAACAACTAATTACTGCATAAACAGTCAATTATCAAATGAACAGCCAATCACTGATAAAACAACCAATTACTGATCAAACTCCTAATCACTCCTTAGGCAACCAGTCACTGATCAAACAACCAGTAACTGAATAAACAAAAGAAAAATCACTGAGCAAACAACCAAACACTGATGAAATAATCACAGATCAAACAGCCAATCACTGATTAAAACAACCAAAAAAGTTGTGGGTTCGAATCCCAGGACTCCCAGTGTCACCAATGAGCAAGGTACCATCCCCACACACGGCTCCCTGGGGTGCCCAGTGTTTCACTTGGTGAATGGGTTAATGCAGCAAAAGAATTTCACTTTGTTCACACAGTGTGCTGTGCTGTGTTTACACATGACTATAAGGGGCCAGTTTACTTTAAATCATTTATCAAACAAACAATCACTGTTTAAACAACAAACCACTACATAAACAATCCCTTATCGAACAACTAGTCACTGCATAAACAACCAGTCAGTTAACAAACTAATCACTGCATAAAAAAGCAATAACTGCTTAAACAACCAATCACTGATCAAGTAACTAATAACTGTTCAAACAACCAGCCACCGTTTAAACAACCAATCCCTGCTTAAATAACAATCGCTGATCAGAATTAATCACTGCATAAACAACCAGTCACTGATCAAACAACCAATCACTGTTTAAACAACCAATCACTGCAAAAACAACCTGCCACTGCATAAACAACAATCACAGATCAAATTACCAATCACTGATCAAACAACTAATCACTGATCAAACAACTAATCACCGCATAAACAACCAAACACTACATAAACAACCAATCAGTGCTTAAACACCCAGTCACTGATCAAATAACCAGTTACTGCAATCACACAATGCAGATGTTCCTAACATGCTGTAATTGTGTTTTTCCAGGCCAGAGGGGATGAGATGCAGTAAAATGCTGAGAGAAAAAACAAAAAATGTAAACACTTCAGTTTGAAAGCTCTTTTTGTCTAAGAATAGCTTTCCGTTTGGGTTTATGTCACATTTTGAAGCAAGGGTGAAAAAAGTAAAAGCACTCAGATTCTGATCACCGCAGCCCTGTGCTGCCCAAGACACTACTTCAGTATTTAAAAATTATCAAATTTGTGGCTCAGTTCAAGGAAGTACTTCCTCTCTCCTGCAGCACTGTGGACGTGGGCTCCGCTGACTAGAGCATGGTGAATAGGTGTGTCTAACTGATGCCCTCCCTTGGACACTCCGGGGAGTAGAGACTCGGCTGCCCAATCTTCCCCCCGGCACACGAAACCCTAGTGCCTCCTTTCACAAATTCAGTGCCTTCATTTCATGGCGTCTGTGAGACAAATTTCACAGTTACGTAAACTACCGGTGGCCTGAAAACCACGAGAGGGCCCAAGCGCTTTTTAAGTGTTGGCTATTATACACAGAGGGATGTGGTATTGTGTGTGTGTGTGTGTGTGTGTGTGTGTGTGTGTGTGTCCGTGTTTGTGTGTATGTGTGTTGCCTTATGCACAGCGTTAATCCATGAATTCTTTTAACTCCCTTTATTGAACTCAGGGTGTGTTTTTCCGAGGAAGGCTAAATCAGAGGCATAATCATTATACACTGATTGAACATGATGTACAATAATAATTGCAACACGGAAATCTAAGAATAAATATATGCACAAGTCCCTCCTAGTCTCTGAAAGATGGATCATAAAAAGATACTCTTGGTTGGGAAACTCCCACGGTGTTCTGCCCTCCGCAGGGTCCGTAACAATGGTCAGTAAGCTCCAGTAAAGACAACCTATTCATTGTGAAAATACAGATTCAACAAAGCACTTGACAGTTATACAATAACTGCAGTTTCTCTATTGCTGAAGATCTTTTAGTTTCAGGAAAAAAAGGTTCAGACATTTGTATGCAAACAAATCAGAAGCCAAGCATTCGAACCCCCTTCCTTTAACTTGTTAACATTTCAGCACCTGACGATGGTGCTTAAGCCTTTCTCCTCTATTCTAAGTCTGTGTTTTAGATAAATAAAATTGTAAATATACAAAAATAACCATTTACAACATTGCTGGCTGCTCTTTTGAAGGCACTTGATACAAAATCTGAGTACAGGATTTCCTCCAGAGCAACTTGAGGGCAAATAACATCTTACATTGCACAAGTTCCTTTAAGTCTTACCATTTTTAAATTCTGGGTGGGGGTGGGGGAGGGGTAATAATTTCATGTCTGTCATGTTTTAGAACTGATATGACCTCTCCAGCACATCCATGTAATCCACCTTGGTTTTCAGTCTAGCCCTTAGCTCAGGGTAATCAGCGTGGACTTGATTAGGACAGCCTGTCCTTGTCCCAGCGCTGAATGTGAGTGTTTGCGTTTGCCTAGCATCCTGTTCTGCGTGGGGATACTCCGGAGGGGGATGTACATGCCTGTCAGGCATATCACTAAACCGTGGAGTGCCAAACAGGCTGTCTACAAAGCCCACCTTGGGGGTGGGACCTTGGCTGTCAATCACTGTTGGACAGAGTATTCCATTCTCGTGCAATCCTGTGATGTCTGTGCATGGTGGTCCCACGGGAACTATAGTGTTAATGGGGGAGCTGCTAACCGCCATGGTCCACTCCTTCTCCTTCTCCAGTAGTGTTCTGTAATTTGAGCCGCTTTCCCCAGGATCAGTGAGAGGATGCTTCGGATCTACCCCCTCCTGCCTGCCGCTCTTGTACATGGGGTTTCTGCACATATGTGAGGAAGGTGTGGTGATGCAGTCGTACACGTGGTTGGAAGGAGGGGTTTCAGGCAGGGCGGGTGGTGGTTCAGTAAAAATCCCACACTCCATCTGTATTCCTGCCAGACCCACCTCCCCCTGCTTCCTGAAGGGTAGCTTCTCGCGCTTCTTTAAAGCGTAGGCACACAGTGCCGCAGCTGCAAAGAACGCTGACACGAACAGAACCAGAAGGCTGAGGATGAGCACAGACAGAGGGATGGCGCCTTTAGGAGGGTGCAGCCCAGCCCCAGGGAATGAGGTAGAAAGTCCTTTTACCCAGTCCTCAGGAGATGGAGAAGTCTGCAGCAACTCTGGGCAAATCACTTCCGTGGTCAGCGAGCGTAAATCTTTCCCATGCATGGGCTCTGGCGTTTTGCACACCACCTCACCAACAATGACCACAGAGCTGAGAGTATCCAGCCACTCTTTGAGAGGGATGATGTCACAGGAGCAGTCCCAAGGGTTCTGGTTCAGGTCGATCTGGACCACAGCATGGAGGTGCTCTAGAACCCCGCTTACCGGCAGGTGGTGGAAATAGTTATTGCGCAGGTTGAGACGTGCGAGTGAAGTTCCTGCAAATGCTCCAACAGGCAGTGTACGCAGAAGGTTGTTGTTCAGGAAGACCAGCTGAAGAGTGGGCATCAGGCTAAAAGCAGCTGGCTGGATTTCTCTAATTTCATTGTATTCAAAATACAAGTACTGCAGACTCTGAAGCCCATGGAACATATCAAGGGTTAGCCTCTCAATGCTATTTCCATTTAAATACAGGCTCCTTAAATTGGGTAGGTTAGCAAATGCTCCCTCTTGAACATAAAATATTTGGTTGTTTCCCAAGTGTAGCAAATCGAGACTAGAAAAATTCCAAAAATCAGACTTGTGAATCCTCTGGATCAGATTTCCACTCAGATAAAGCTTCTTGGCATTAAGCGGTCGTGGCATTAACTCGGAAATGTTGCGAAATCCATTTTCTTTACAGTTGACTGTCAAACCCAGGTCATTAATGTGCAAATTACAGGTACATCCAATAGGGCAGATAATTGGTATGGGTGGCCTGGTCTGATATCCAGCAATTGGGGGCTGGTTTGGGAATGCACTGCGTGGTGTAGGTGGAGTCTTAGATGGCCTTGGTCTTTTTGTTGGCTTTGGGGGCCTCTCCCTTTGTTCCACAGAGGAAACAGTGTTCTGATTGGGGGAGACCATAGAAGAGGGCTTTGTTGGCCTGACCCTGCCTGTGTAGAATGGCAAGTGAGGGATCCCGAGGTTTGCCTCCACCTCTGCTTCAGTTAGCGTTGGGCAAAGTTCACTGCGCTTGATCTCTCTAAGGTCCTTTCCATGGAGGTGGAAGGGGTATTCACAGGTAATCTCTCCCACCACTGCTGTGTACGGTATTCTCTCCAGCCAGGCCTGCAGCTGAACAATCTCACAGACACAGTTCCATGGATTCTCTTCCAGCTGGATCTCCATCAGACTCCGTCCGATGTATTCCAAAGTGCCCCTATAGGCCAGCGTCTTCAGGCGGTTTCCTCGCAGGTCCAGGTGCGTCAGAGACACCGATCTGAAGAGGAAGTTGGGCAGCATAGGTATCAAATTGTCATTGAGGATGAGGACTCTGAGCTTGTGGAGGTTGCGGAAAGCTCCACTGTCTATTCTCTTAATGACGTTGTAGTCCGCTTGGAGATATTCCAGACCCTCCAGCCCGAGGAACGTGTCGTTCCGAAACACTTCCAACTTGTTCTCATGGAGATAAAGTCTTTTTAGGGAGCTCAAGCCATTAAACGCCCCCACATGGATGTCCTGCAGAGCATTATTCCCGAGATTAATGGCAATTGCATTGTTCAAATGCAGGAAACTATTGAAATAGAGCTTCCGCAAGGAATTCTTTTGCAGGTAGAGCTTAAAAGGCCTCAGCCAGGACTGGGCCACCTGGCTAACATTTGTAAACCCTTTGCTGTCGCAATGGACATGAAACAGGCCCTCTTTCACTTCACAGTAGCAGGGCTCAAAACAAGGCTCGTCTATTTCTTCCGATTCGTCCAGCAAAGGGATCGGAGTTGTCCACCCAAGTGCGATGGTGCTCAGCAGAGTGAGCCAAAGCATCCTTTCTCCAAAAGCAGTGGAGTGCATGGCATCGAGAGCTCCTTCACCGCACTATGAAAAAACACACACACAAGAGGCTTAGCTGCAGAAGACAAAACAGAATCATGAATTACAATCATCCTAACGGTCCTGATGCTGATCTGATATCTAGAGAAGCAACAGTCGAGATGACCATTCTTTACTGCTCCTCATGAATTTTTCAGAGGCTAGAAATATTGATCGGCTGCGTTGAACTGCGTGCACAACATCCAGCAGTCCTTAGAATAGCTGAATAAAAACTGTGCTGCTGCTGCTCAGGGTGGGAGACGCAGTATGTTAGTGATCTATCTGAATTCATCTGGGGCTGTTTTCTTTTCTTTGGGGCTTTACTGAGGATCCATGACTCAAGGATAATACTGTAGAGAATGTTCCTTCCTCTCCTCCATGAAGCACTTATTAGCTAATGTGACCAGCAGTGCACTTAGGGATGTGAGGGGAATGGGTATCGATTTGGACAGCGTGGATATATTTGCTGAAATAATTCAGTAAGAATGCAAGCTAAGCTCCGGATTTGGTGCATCTGGCCACTTATTTCACCACGCCTAATTGGAGAACAGATAAACACAATCAGTGCAGCTTTATCAGTTTATTTCTCTCCAGTCTCAGACCTGCTGTGTCAGAATTCAGCCGTTTATGCAACCACAGCTCTTTAGTGATCTGTTTCTGTCGCTCAGTCCTCAGATTCAGACTTAAGGAAACCATTCAGCTCCAAAAGAAAAAGCCCTACGCCTGCAGAGAGCCAGAGACCCGAGTGTCATGTGGACCCAACACACCTGACAAAAAGAGCTTTATGTTTGCTGCAAAGATTCCTGGGCTGAACCACTAATAAAACCAGCAACAGCACCAGCACAGCGAACCGTCCCCGTCCCCTTCACAACCCACAGGGAATAGTACTGGATATAACGGGGTTGGAGATGCCGGACTAAGACATATGGAAGACATTACTCACTCTATTCAGCGCAGTCTGCATTAGGTGCCCGTTCTATTGGCCATGGTCGCTCCGTTCTCATGCTAGAACGTGATGGGACTGCAGCCCTTTTCTTCTTTTTTTCTCCAGTGAGCAGCTCTGCTTCCCCCCTTAGCAAGCAGACACCGCAAATTTCTCCTCCTCCTCCTCCTCCTCCTCCTCTCTCTCTCTCTCTATCGCTCTCTCTTTCTCTCTCCTGCTGTCCTTCAGAATTGTGAGCCCCTCTCTCGTTGGTTAGATCCAAAGCTGTGGTGCAAAAAAAAGAGATGAATGCACTGGACTTTGGTCGATTCTGTATTGCTGAGTTCCTTGCACTATATAGTAATAATAATTATAAAAATAACTATGATTTTAATAACAGTGATAATGTAAGTAATAATAATACCAGTGATGATGATCTGAGATTTATTCCATCACCAAGCCTCCAAACACCCTCAACAGACCTGACTCTGAGTTACCATGGCAACATGTGGGGGGAGTGTTTTCTCGCTCCTGAGATACGGCTGAAGTCATTAATGGGTTTTTATTCGTTCTGGAGCTCACGCAGCTGGACAGAACCGACACTTTTCTGCATTTTCTGACAGGAACTGGTAGGTTCTCACACTGAAGTCCTGAAGCCCGGAAAGCAGACCCAAAAATCAAAGGTGACCAGACCTTTACTGTACAGCCATGATTACAGAGCAGCCTATCCTCACAGAGCCCCCCTATTTACACACTCACACATGCAGGTCCTTTTATAATGTGTATCATTAGGTCTGCAGTTTTTATCATCTCTATACTGTGTATCAGCTCTGTAGTGAGTACCAGGTCAGTAGTGTGTATCAGGTCTGTAGTGTATATCAGGTCTGTCTTTATCAGTTCAGTAGTATGTATCAGTATAGTATGTAACAGACGTGTGTATGTGATCTGTAGTTTGTATCTGGTCAGTAGTGTGTTTCAGGTAAGTAATGTGTATCAAATCTGTAGTCTGTCCCATTTCAGTAGTGTATGTGTGTGGTCTGTAGTGTGGTCCCTAGTGTGTATCAGGTCTGTAGTGTGTATCAGTTCTACAGTGTGTGTCAGGTCAGTAGTCCGTATAAGGTCAATAGTGTCTGTCAGGTTAGCAGTGTTTATGTGGTCTGTGGTGTGTTTCAGATCTTTAGTGTGTGCTAGGTCAGTGGTGTGTATCAGCTCTGTGCATCTGGTCAGTAGCGTGTATCAGACAGTGTTGTGCCTGAACGCGTTCAATGAATGGCGTTCATTGAACACGTTCCTATTTTTCATGAATGCTGAACTGAATGAGTCAGTTTACAAATTATGAACGTAAGCGTGAGTGACGCTCTACGTTCGCAGGACAGTGATGGGAAGTTCGGTTCTTTTCAGAGAGCCGGCTCTTGTGGCACGGCTCCCAAAGAAGAGCCGGTTCTTTCAGCTCCCAAACGGCTCTTAGT
>JBBPCY010000013.1:9046857-9058174 GCA_037974405.1 Brachyalestes nurse
AGGCTGTGAATACTTATGTACATGTGATTTCTCAGTTTTTTTTATTTTTAATACATTTGCAAAAACCTCAAGTAAACATTTTTCACTTTGTCATGATGGGGTATTGTGTGTAGAATTCTGAGGGAAAAAATTAATTTAATCTATTTTGGAATAAGGCTGTAACATAACAAAATGTGGAAAAAGTAATGCGGGAGCAGTGAATACTTTCCGGATGCACTGTACAAGGTCAGAAGTGATTCCCTCAGGAATTCTTCCTAATGCCTGAGATTTTCCTTACAATAGGTTTAAAAACATTTTTGGACCAAAAAGGAAGGGATGGGAATGGCACTTCTATACTTCGCCACCACAGATTTGTTGACTTTTGTAGCAGTTATGTGCACACAACTTTGGAAACAGTTTAGCTTGTTATTTCTCAAGAAAGTTGTTAATAAAAGAATTTATTGTTTTCATGTTTTATGTGGTGTCTTTATTTTGCAACAAACTATGGAGAGTAGAATCAGTGAGTACTGACATTTTGATAAATCGATAAGTAGTATCAGTCCATACACACAGCCAGTGAAATTCTAAAAACTTTACTGGACAAAACTGCTTATAACTACATAGACACACACACAGACAAAAACAATATAAAGTAGAAAATCTAAATGAATCCAGTCAAATAGCAGAACATACTCTAAACAAAATACACTTTTCTGTATACACAAGTGCTGTGTATAAACACTGGTCACCAACTTACAGGAAAGTGAGTTGCTATTACAACACAAATGGTGGTTGAGTATGGTGTTGCACATAAGAGATTAGTACAGGAGATTCGGCTAGGCCACCAGCCATCTAGGTGGCACAGAGTAAAATAGTGTAGTTATTGCTAACAGTATCCAGACCGTTAGACTTCAACTGATGATATAGTAACTATGAGCTATTGATATCTAAGAAGAGACCTCAGGGTGAAGACCTGGTGAGCTGATTCTGTTCTACTCTCAAACAGCCAGGCAGGTCAGTCACTGCCACAACAGAAATAAAGTGAAACTAAAGGAATTTGGAAATAAATGTTCATGTCTAAAATGTAGGCATTATATTTTAGTATTTAGAACATTTAATGATGTCCTAACGAATACAAATCTGTCTAACTAGCAGTAAAAGTAAACAGACAGATCAAACAAAACCATAAAGAAATTTAAACAGCCCACCAAAGATTTCGAACCAAAAATCACACTAAAACAGCAAAAAGTCTGTCTTATTCCTATTGGTCACTGAGATCCAGGCCTCGATCATGATTGGTCTGTTTCTGCCATACGTGACGTTCGTATTCTGGGCGAAGGTGCCATTTCTAGAGAGACGGAGGAGGGGAAGGTGGTTTTGTTCGTGCTGCCAGATTTGGGCCTTTTTTGAAGCATCTTTTTGCTTCAAACTACAGGATAAACAGCTGCGTTTCGTCATTAAGACCCTGGGGAAGTCGGTGAGTCGATATGTGTTTGTCTGTTTTGTTTTTTAAGCATAGCCTGTCCCCGCCATGTTGAGAGTGAGGTAAAGGCAAAATCACTCCAAAACCCTAATTTCTCAGATAAACCTGACAAAAAATCCTCAAATTATTGTTTGCAATTAAATAGCGTTTGATTTAAATCTGCATAGAAGTGAAGTTTGAGTGGCTCATATAATTTGAATTGCAGATCCAATGTAATGATTTTTTGTAAATACTGGCAGGTTTTTACAACCTGGTCATGTGAAGTGCAAATGTCAAAAGAAAATAAAAAGTTTGTATTCCATTGCATGACAGGGCAGTGGTATTTACAAAAAATAAATAATTAAGGCTGGACTTTGTCCCGTACGTTTCAGAATAAAAGTCCTGAAAGTCACAATCCTGCAGAACAAGTGTTTAACTAAAATTAACAGTGTTTTGCATTGTTTTCAGCGTGATCTGTTTACTAGAATGTATGGAATATGGTATTTATGTATTTTTCTGTCCTTTTGTGTTTTCATGAAAGTGACATCAAGTGGAATCAGCATGGCAGCTCATTGATACCCTACATGTGAACACCCCTGCTAATTAGTAAATTTGGCTATTTCAGCAACGCTGAGTAACAGGCTCATAAAAAGTCTACACTCTGCAAATCTCCATAAACACAGGAGTTAGAATGGGCCGTGCTGAAGACCTCAGTGACTTTCAACTTGGCACTGTCATAGGATGCCACCTTTCCAAAAAGTCAGTTCGGGAAATTTCTGCACTGCTAGAGCTGCCCCAGTCAACTATAAGTAGCGTTCTTGTGAACTGGAAACGACTCTTCACGACAACAGATTCGCCTCAGAGTAAGAAGCCACAAAAGTCCCTGCAACAGGACCGGCGACTGCTTGAGCGTGTAGTAAATGGCAGCCGTCGGTCTCCAGGTCCAGCTTGCACTACAGAGCCCCAGACTGCTTCTGGAAGCACCGTCAGCCCGAGAACTGTTCGTCAGGAGCGTCGTGGAACGAGTCTCCGTAGCCGGTTAGCCGCTAAAAACAAAGCCAAGAGCAAGCGCAAAACAAAACCTGTTATTAAATCGGCCAGCACAAAACAAAACAAAGCCAAAGAAAATGCTGTAACTGAAAATCCAGGGTGACGTGCTAAAATGTAGCTGTTTAAATGTTTCTGTTCTTTTCAAAATTTCTGCTTAATTCAATCATTGAGATGTAGGCAAAGTAATTTCTCAGTGATTTGATGTGGAAGATATTTAAGTGAAATGTACGTAGTCAGACCTGTTCCTAGTGGTGGTGATGGGAACCAGAAGTAAGACTCGTAGGAATTGATTCCCTCAGGAATGCTTCCTAATGCCTGAGATTTTCCTTTTTGGACCAAAAAGGAAGGGATGGGAATGGCACTTTTATACTTCACCACAGATTTGTTGACCATATTTTTGTAGCAGTTGTTACTTCATTTAATGTACACACATTTGGAAACAATTTCTCCAAAAAGTTGTTAATAAAACAAGCTTATTTTTTTCATGTTTCATGTGGTTTCTTTATTTTGTTACACAATGTGGAGAGTAGAATCAATGAGTACTGACAAGTATCAAAATTGATAATTAGTATTAGTCTTTATCAGTAATATACTAACACTGCGCATTGATACACACCAATCAGGAAAACTTTACTGATCCCAGAGAAAACAAGAATAATATAAAATATAAGTAAGTTCAATAAAATTGCAGAAAATACTTTAAACAAAATACACTATGTACACAACTGCTGGGAAAAATACTATAGGTAAGTAACTTACAGTAAAGTGAATTACTATTGCAACACATGGTAGTTAAGAGTATGTTATTGCATGTTAGAGATCAGTAGTGAAAAATTAATGTTGCTGTCCATTTCTATGGATGTGCTACAACCTCTTCCATAATTATGATATACAGTTTCATACAAAATTCATTTTGATTCATGAAGCTACAACCATTTCCTTTGACACTGACTCCATTTTACATTTATAGATAGATTAAAACTTTATTAATCCCTCAGGAAGATTTCTCTGGGAAATTTGGTTTCAAGCAGTAGTACACCGGCATAGTTGAAAATGAAAGACAGAAATGAATGAAAAGAAAAATATAAGAATAATTATTGCACAGGTAATAAGTTATAAGTAGTTCTAAGTAATTATTGCACTGGTTTCTTTCACAGTAATGTTTGTTTAATAACAAATAATGATTGCATGGGTTGCTTGCAGAGTTATGTAGTCTATTGCACTGTCCCTACTGTTGATTGTCCAGTTTGTGATGTTTAGGTGAATTGCTCCTGATCCTTTTCGTCCTCCTCTGTCCTTCTGCTTCCCCTCCTGCCCCCAATGAGGAGTTGAACAGTTTGATGGCATGTGGGACAAAGGAGTGTTTAAGTCTGCTGGTTCTGGACTTAGGGAGAAGCATCCTGTCACTGAGCAGACTCCTCTGGTTGCTTATGACAGTGTGCAGAGGGTGCCTGACATTGTCCATAATGGCAAGCAGTTTGTTCACAGTCTTTTTCTCTGGCATTGTCACCATAGTGTCATGCCGACTACAGACCCGGCCCTCCTGATCAGTTTGTCCAGCCTGGCTGAGTCCTTTTTGCAGCGCTGCTCCCCCAGCACACCACACCGGAGAAAAGGACGCTGCATCCATAGACTGGTAGAATATCCACAGGAGCTTCCTGCAGATGTGGAAGGACTGTAGCCTCCTCAGGAAGTACAGCCTGCTTTGGCCCTTTTTATACAGGTGCTGTGTGTTGTGTTTCCAAACCAGTTTATTGTCCACCCACAGCCTGAGGTACTTGTAGTTGCCTCTCCCTTAATATGAACTGGTCATGGACTTGGTCTGGACCTCCCAAAGTCTGTAACCAGTTCCTTGGTCTTTGAGGTGTTAAGCTGCAGGTGGTTTGTGTGGCACCAGACAACAAAGATCCTCACCAGACTCCTGTATTCCTCTTCTTGGTCGTCCCTGATACGCCCCATGATGGCCGTATCATCCGCAAACTTCTGAACGTGACACGATCCAGAGTTGTAGCAGAAGTCCGAGGTGTGCAGGTTGAAGAGGAGAGGAGACAGCACAGTTCCCTGCGGTGCTCCCGACCACAGTGTCAGATGTGATGTTCTTCAGCCTGACGTACTGTGGTCTGTCGGTGAGGTAGTTTGTGATCCAGGCAACCAGGCACCCGTATCCTGGAGAGTTTTTCTGGAGCAGACAGGGCCGGATCGTATTAAACGCACTTGAAAAGTCTAGGAACCGGATTCGGACAGTGTAGGTAAACACAGTGTTAGGAGTCATGCCCAAGGACTTTTACTTGCCCAGCCAGGATTTTTAGAGGATGTTGTGCAGAGGCTAGAGTAGTTACCCACTACACAACACCAGCCATTATCCATTTGCTGTGGACACACTATACCCACTTTCCAATCCCCAAGGTAAACTACACCCATTTCAAGGCTATGCTTTGTTCTCAAGGTAAATAACACCTATTACATGACTATCACCCACCCCCAAGGTAAATAACACCTCTTCCATATATTTTATGGAATAATTTATCCACCCCCAAGGTAAACAGTACCCATTTTCATGGCTATATTTTTATCTATCCTCAAGGTAAACGATGCCCATTTCCATAGCTATACTTCCATCTTTCCTCAGGGTATACACCAAACTGTGTTACACAATAACACTGCTTGTTATTTCTCCTAAAAGTTAATAATGCAATTAAGAATGTTTTCAAAGCTTATGTGGTATATAAAATCACATTGATCTTAGTATCAGTGAAATACTTGCAATACACATCCATACACAGCACCAATCAGAATCAGAAAACTTCTTTGATCCTGGAGGAAACTGCTTACGACTGCACAGGCACACAGAGACAAGAACGAGATCAAATATAAGGTCTAAATAAATCTAATACAAACTCTCCAGGAAATGCTCTAAACGAAATATGCTATGCTATATACACAACTGCTGGTTATTAATACTATAGATAAATAACTTAGTTATTGAGTGAATTATTGCTAACACATATAGTGGTTAGGAGTATGTTATTGTGCATAACAGATCAGTAGTAGAGCAGTAATATTGCTGTCCATTTCTAACCAATGTGCCATAACCATTCCCATTGTGACAATACACATATTTCCATGATTATACAAAACCACATTTTTTGTGATTGAGCTACGACGGTTTCCTTGGATACACGTTTTACATTTACAGTAATACTCATGATGAGTTACATTTGAATCGTGCTACAGATGTAGGTGAATGTACCGTTATGGGTGTAGTTACCCACTACAAACCACTAACCGCTATTCATTTCCAACCAGAGTCCGTTGGTACACCACACCCATTTACATGCCTGCACTTCATCTATCCTCAAGGTTACACTACACCCATTTTCGTGGTTATAACTGGTTTCATCGTTTCTTCAGTAGTAACGAATGAGAAGAATTGCCCCATTACTCACTGTTGTCACAGTTATGGTGAAAATGCAAATATATTTGGTTGAAATATTCTGTGGAGCAGAAAAAGTAGACCATAGATGTAAGGCAGGCATGTCCAAAGTCCGGCCCGCTGTCAGATTTCATACGGCCCGCAACTTCGGTCTTAGAATGTTTTTTATGGCTCGCTAGGTCTGTCAGAATAAATAAATCATAAAACTATAACAATGTAATTCCTCCTTTCACCACACGATGGCACTATTGTAATGAACGGTAACATCTGTCACTATTAACAGTGAAAACCTAAAGCACATTAACGAACTTGGACTTATGGCATTTATTTTATTAAACTCTTGAATATTCTTGAAGATTTGGTTATAACTGTTTATGATATGTACCTGTAGATGTGACACAAACTATTCCTTTCTGAAAGATCGTGTAAAAGACAAGGGCAAAATTCACTTGTTTTAAACTGTAATGATAACAGACCACTTTGCATTATTTATATCTCCTGTTCAAAATGTTCATGAGGCAAAGATATTTATCAAACTCATGGAAATTTAAGGTATTCTATATAGTTTGTTCAATGTTATCTGACATTCCAGATATGAATGAATGGTTGAGATATGATATGATTGTGTTTTTAGAGTTGTTCACGTCTGCCTGAGTGGATTATATTTGGTTACATTGCCATTTGAAAAATAATGGTAATTGTGACAATGAAAATTGTTTCATAACGGTGTGTATTATCATGTAACTTTTGTGGTTAAAAAATATCGTTAGGAACTATTGCCCCCCTGGCATCTTCACGTTATCAAATCTGGCCCTCTTTGCCTTTGTAAGGTATCTGATATTGGATTTTCATCGTATTTTCAAGTTCCAATAGTGTGTTTGGAGAGAAGCTTTTATTTGTTGGAGGTGGGATCCCCCATCAAGGGAGGAATTCAAGTTTACTCTGAAGAACTGTGGTCATGATTGGCTTTATATAAAACGAGTGGCAACAGACAATCAGCCGACCAGTCCTTGCTTCTAATGCAGACCAAGATATTGCTGCTAAGGTTTTTTGGTGGTTACCAATTGTCCACCAGTGGTTTGATGGTTTTGCAGTGCCTTAATCAATCATTCTTGGCAACTGATACCAGAAATTTGAAGCTTCCTTTGAAGTGGATCGTTTGTAACATCTTCATAACCGATCATAGATGATTTTTTTTAAATCTATGATTTACCAGATAAATGTCAAAGTTTCTTCTTTCCTACTTTTGAAACCAAAGCTACAGTTTGATGGATAGCAGATATATCAGATATATCTTTTGGCATTTTTCAACCTACAGTAAATATTGGTAATAATCTTCGAAACTAACAGCACCCCTCACACACAAAGCACAAAGCTACATCAGTGTCTAGAATTTCACTTCAACATAGTATACCTGAGAACAGGAGCACTGCTGTTTCTGTGGGTTTTGTGTGGTTTGAAAGTCTCCATGCCAATAATCCTCCAACCCCCAAAAATGGCAAAAGATATATCTGATGAGAATATTCCCATAATAGTTCTTGGCACTGATGTAGCTTTGTGCTTTATATAAATGAGATATCGATTAGAAAGGATAACCCTTTATTACTCCCAAATGTGGGATACTTGCATTGTTACATCAAAGTGGACAGTACAAGAGAAGAAGAAGAAGCATAACCAATAGAATAAAAGCTATTCAACACAACAGTAGAATATAAAAAGTATACTATACAAATAACATAAATAATCGAGAGTAATATACCAAACAATTAAAACTGTAGAAGTGACTTTTCAAAATCTTCTGGACAATGTAATTCTACAAACATGAAATTTCAAGTGAGGAACAAATCAGAACATGTTTATTCCCAATTAAAATGGCTCAAATCACAGAGACTACATGATTAGAACATCATTACTCAGCATTTTGAAGGGGACTTGGCCTATTTGAATCTCTGAGGTGTGCTCTTGACTGTTGAAGTGAGAGTGAACACCAAGGTGAGACCGAAAGAGCTGTCTGAGGCCTTCAGAAAGAAGACTGTAGAAGCATATGAATCTGGTCAGGGTCTAAAAAGATCTAAAAAGAATTTGAAATCAGCCATTCCACTGTCCAGAAAATAGTCTACAAGTGGCCCAGGTCTAGGTCTAGCCGTCCACGCAAGTTTACCCCGAGAGAAGTCTCCAAAAACCCTAAAATGTCTAAATTAAAGGTAAAAATGGCTTGAGAACTTCAGAAGAGGTACAAAATTGGCTGACCAAATTCTGAGTAACTTATAGAAACTGCAGTGTAACCTTTAATACATCTAGCATCTATCAGTGAAAGAACTGAAGGTAGACTCCATTATTCTTTTCTGAGGCCATTTCATTCGAAAATAAAGTGCTCAAAGTCAAGCGTGAGAAATGTGAACAATTACAAAATGGTCTGAAGTACCACAATAAAACAAAAACAGGAATTTGTAATAAATGTGAATGCTTAAAATGTAGGCATTACACTTTTGTATTTAGAACATTTAATGGCGTCCTAGTTACTATGTCCTAGTAATACAACGTGAGCACAATTGTTAGGCAATATCATTTACACACATATATTTCAAGCTGTATACAAACATATAACTCCAAGCCATATTGCTTATTGGATAGAAGCATATCTGGTGATGTTTATTTGTGTAATGAGGGAGGGTGTGGCCTAAGGAGATCAACACCCTATATCAAGGTGTGCATAATTATTAGGCAGCTTCTTTTCCTCAGGCAAAATGGGCCAAAAAAGAGATTTAACAGACTCAGAAAAAACAAAAATTGTAAAAAGTCTTTCAGAGGGATGCAGCACTCTTGAAATTAGTAAAATATTGGGGCGTGCTCACAGAACAATCAGGTGTACTGTCTCTGATGACTCCCTCAGCTCTCCAGAGGCAGTGAGATGTGTAGATGTCTTTCAGTGAGGGGATGATTTTCTGTGCTGCAGTCTCTTCCGGTCTGACTCTGTACAGTGGGAGAACCATACTGGGATAGAAGGTCACCAGCAGCTTCTCGCTGATGTTGTTTTTCCTGAGCACTTTTTGATGACCGCTGTGGTGTTAGCAGTCCAGTAGAGGTCAGTGGAGATCATGGTGCCCAGGAGGGTGAGGGTGTGCACCCTCTCCTCACAGTCACCCTTGATGGTGGGGGGGTAGGTGGATCTACCCTGCGCAAATGCCTAGTATACCTGATGGCCTGTCCAGCACTGGTGCTCATTGTCCGGGTGGAGGAGAGGTGGGGTCCCAGTCTTACTGTCTGGAGCCAGTTTGTGAGAAAGTCCTTGATCCAGGAGCAGGTGAGTTGTGGGATTCCCAGGTCAGACAGTTTGGGATGATGGTGTTAAAGGCCGAGCTGAAACGTAACTCTCCCAATGCTCCAGGTGGCTCAGTGCGGTGTGAAGGGCGGTGGCTATGTTGTTCTCGGTTGACCTGTTTGCTCTGTAGGAGAACTGGTGTGGGTCAAAGGAGGGAGGAAGGCAGACTTTAATGTGGTTTAGGACTAGCTGCTCAAAGCACTTAGTGATGATGAGTGTGAGTGCAACTGGGCGGTAGTCATTTAGGCTATTTGTGGCTTACTTTTTAAGTATTGAGATGATGGTGGCAGGCTTCAGACAGGCTGGGATGATGGCCTGTGTCAGGGAGAGATTGAAAATTGTGGTGAAGACCTGTAATAGCCGGTCTGCACAGGCTCTAAGTAACTTCCTCAGGATTCAATCTGGTCTGGCTGCTTTTCTGGTGTTCACCCTGCAGAGCATCCATTTACATTTACAGCATTTAGCAGACACTCTTATCCAGAGCGACATACATCAGTGCTTAAGTAGTCTATGTCTGTTCCTGATCCAGTACCTGTACAGTCAGTGTCGCTGCTGGCGGTGGGATTTTCTTTCACAAAGAAAGTGTTCAGCTCTACTGCTAAGGCAATGCCTGAGACCACAGCTGTGTGGATCTGCTCCTGAAGTTGCTCATCTGCAGAATAAAAAAGTGAAAAGTATAACAAGTATCATCAGAAACTAACTGAGTAATCATCAGTTATCTTGTACGAGAGAAAATACTAAATTATATGGAGTTCAGGATCTGCACACCTGTGCTTTTGATTGAAATGGGAGAGATGAAGTGACAGGCTGCTGCACAAGCAATGTGTGAAGAAGAAATACCAGAGGTCTTTCCTTCCAGCTGCTGTCAGACTTTACAACCAACCCATTGCGGTTTACTAGACACACACACACACACAAACAAACAAACACATCCACGTAACAAGCTCTGATAAGTTCAATAATTTCTTTTGTGCAATATTTCTGGTGCAGCATGTGCAGTTTTTTGGATAAAATATGTGCAACACGAGCAACTGTACTTGTAATAAGGGGTTATCTTATCTCTTAGCACAGAGTGAATTTGTGTAGTTATTGCTAATAATTGCCATTACACATATTATACCAATTCATGACACAGTAACTATTAATTATTGAAATATCAGAAAAGGTCTCAGGGTGAAGACCTGGGGCCTAATTTATCAATGATTTATCAATTTATTAATGATCTGTGCGTAAAGCGTGCGTACGATTGTTTCTGCGCAGTGTGGAATTTATGAACTTGTACTTATTGTAAATGTACGCACACCTCTGACCACACGTACGCACGACACCCAGTGGTAGAGTAGCAAAACTGCATGTTCAAACCTCGCAACAATGTGACCATCTGTTTTGAATGTCATTTAATTGACAATTCATTAAACTGATTCATGTATTAATTAGCAAAATTAGCATAAGTGATGCGCATATAAAAGCATACATGAGACAAGTTAACATGGCTCATC
Organism: Brachyalestes nurse; assembly: GCA_037974405.1. Classification (NCBI taxonomy): domain Eukaryota; kingdom Metazoa; phylum Chordata; class Actinopteri; order Characiformes; family Alestidae; genus Brachyalestes; species Brachyalestes nurse. The sequence goes on from JBBPCY010000013.1 coordinate 9,057,603, forward strand.
TTGCACTGCTTGAAAATGTAGCAAACCATGCGTGCCGCAGGGAGCGAGTATTCAGAGAGTGAGTATTAAACGAGCGAGTATTTAGGTAGCAAGCATTCAGGGAGCGAGCATTCAGAGAGCCAGTATTCAGGGAGCGAGCATTCAGAGAGCCAGTATTCAGGGAGCGAGCATTCAGAGAGCCAGTATTCAGGGAGCGAGTATTCAGAGAGTGAGTATTCAGGGAACTAGTATTCAGAGAGCGAGTATTCAGACAGCGAGTATTCAGACAGCGAGTATTCAGACAGCGAGTATTCAGACAGCGAGTATTCAGGGAGCGAGTATTCAGAGAGCGAGTATTCAGAGAGCGAGTATTCAGGGAGAGAGTATTCAGAGAGCGAGTATTCAGAGAGCGGGTATTCAGGGAGCGAGTATTCAGGGAGCAAGTATTCAGAGAGCTAGTATTCAGGGAGAGAGTATTCAGAGAGTGAGTGTTCAGAGAGCGGGTATGCAGGGAGTGAGTATTCAGAGAGCGAGTATTCAGAGAGCGAGTATTCAGGGAGCGAGTATTCAGGGAGCGAGTATTCAGGGAGCGA
>JBBPCY010000013.1:9059271-9084849 GCA_037974405.1 Brachyalestes nurse
CGAGCTACACACACACACACACACACACACACACACACACACACACACACACACACACACACACACACACATATAAGTGGTGTCACAGCTGAAGCAATAGTGTAATTGTGACCCTTTAAGGGTATATATATATATATATAAGGGTATATATTATATATATATATATAATTTCTTTTTCCTCACCTGTTCCAAGGTGCAGTACTGTGGCATTTTGTCTGTTCTTGCCATTGGAGACAGTTGTCAGAGTGACAGCAAGTTTGGTATATGTAACTCCACTCCTGATCATTAGGGGCACTGATACTACACTGTTTTCCATAAGAGGGTGGTCTCGCATAAACGTTAGCACTTTATCAGGCAGCTTCAGAGACGACTCAAACCCTTGTGCTCTCAAATCGTTGTTCAGACACTGTGAATGAAGAGTAAAAGAGAGGGAGGGAGTTAAGTTTTGAAATAAGATAAATAAGAAAATCAAAATTCACTTGTTATGTTTTAGTGCAGGATACCATCACTTACACTAATATACTGTAAATAATGAATGAATGTTTGGAACTATATCAAACCTCCATTTTTGTAGTTTTTCATTTTTTTTACATAATTTGAAAAACGCCAGCTGCCCTTTGTGTGAACCTTTCACAGTGACTCGTCCAAAATGGTATCTGTGTGCCCTACCTGAGTTGGCATTCAGCCCAGTACGATGTGCTGTGGTATAGTAATAGTAGAGTATTGTATCTGGCCTGGTGTCTGGTCTCGAGCCCAGTCTCTGAATCAGTATAATGTGCTGAAGTATTGTTACAGTACAGTTTGACTGCATGTGTGTACCTGGCCTGGTCTGGGAGAGGGCACTGGCTCTGGATTCATCCAGGCCTCACAGCTCTTCTTCAGCTCTTTGAATGGACCATCCATCACCTTAGAGATCTCCTCCAGACTATACACGCACACTGCAGACATATCCTCCCTCTCCCTGCACACAACAAAAACGTAATTATACCGGGTGTGAAGAAGAAAGAGAAGAGAAGAGAAATACAGAAGATTATGGTCAACTGGGACTGGTTCAGTTGATTCTCACTCACCACTGCGAGGTGAAAATGCCATAGAAGTGTGTGCTGCTGGGGTCTCCTGGCCGGTGCTGTATGGTAAAGACATCGGTCAGAACATTGAAGCGCTGACCACTTGCTCTGTCCTCACACACTAGCTGAGCCTTCAGAAATGTCGTCCAGCGTTTCTGCAAAGTCTTCATTCCCCCAATATCGGACTAAGAGAGAGAAAGAGAGAGGGGGGGAGAGAGAGAGAGAGAGGGAGAGAGAGATGTACTTTGTAGTAAACTAACATCAAAACGAATAGTAGAAAAATCTGAACTAGAACACATTTCTCAGTTAAAATAAGTAGTCTGGGGAATCCTGGACCCTACCTTACACACTCGAGCTACCCTGGGTACTTTGACCTTGGTGTAGAGGTCATATTCTTTGGCCACCTCAGTGAAGAAGAAGTAGATCTTATCATCTTCTCCTGTTGGGTTGTTCTTATCATCCTCTTGGATGAAGGCAGAGGTGACAAACTCTGGATCTGTGTTCAGATATATCAACAAGAACACGTGTTCAGATACAGCAATAGCATATCACAATAGCCACCATTCAGAAATGGAAAGGTATTTTCAATTTGTTAAATGCAAAGTGTATTAGTTACATTCCCAAATGTATTCATTCCGAACTAGAACAAAAATACTACTAAAGAAACTAATAATATTTAAGGGTACACTGCATGTATACCTATATAATATGGATGAATGATATTGGAATCATAGTGATGTCAGCTCTTTGAAAATGACTGGCATTGGATTCAGATGGGAAGGATATTTTAGACTGATGTATTTATTGCACTGTGAAAAATAGGATATTAAGTATAGTAGAATTTAGATGAGATGATGCCGGGCTATTGTGCTTAAAATTGTATTTTTATTATTTTTTCTGAATGTACAACCCTAAAAATTAATGATATATTTCTTTCTAATTCCAACTCACATAGATTTAGTTAGTGTATAGCTCTTAAAGTCTATAGAGTGGAAATGGTGTATTTCCAGGTTTAATAAATGTTTATGTATCATCATCAGATGTGTATAAGAACAGTACCATATGAGAGAACATTCTGCATCTTTGGTTAGCAAATATACATTTTGCAAAGGGAAACATTTTGAATACTAAAACATTCTGAAAATGTAGGTTTTGTTTATGTGTAATTTCTTATATATGTCAATAATATCACAGAATTATAATGTGTCATAGCATAGTAATAGGACATGCAGTAAGAAAAGCAAAACAAAACATTTTTGACCGTCATCCTACACTGCCGCAATACACTTCGAATTCATATTTGTCTATTAGTGTATTTAAAAAATTAAATCACATTTATTTAGATGAATTTTGGTTAGAATGTGAAGTGTTTCATTTCTGTTTTTACAAGCTCTGGAAATAATGTGTGGACTTGATACAGTTTGACTCTTATGTGCACAATCATGCACACTTCACAGCACTCAGGCATCCAGCAGTAAACTGTGCCCCCATGCCTATTTCAGTTCAGTAAGAAGAACATGAGTCATTTGTTTCTGAAACATGCTCCCAGCCTCCCCAGGACAGAAGGCATGATTTGTTTTGGTTGTAGAGCCTGCCTGTGTATACTGTTGCCTGGAAATCTGGACATTATGTTAATAGATACTATACATTATTAGTGGTGTAAATCCCTTACCAGCACAGTCACTGTGGAATTATGCAAAAGCAGTGTTTAGTGCTGTTGAATAAATATATGCATGTGTGTGTTTGTGTGTGTGTGTGTGTGTGTGTGTGTGTGTGTGTGTGTGTGTGTGTCTCGCTCACCGCTGAGCCAGTTGATGGATCGCTCAGTCCGGATACGCTCCTGTTCGATGCCTGTTGCCCTGGAAATGTCGAAGAGCGTGCCCAAGAAGTTACTGGTGGCAGCTGTGTAAAGGATGCCCCCTGAGAGAGAGAGAGAGAAACATGACATGATGGAATGGGGTGATATAATGAGTGCAAACAGGACATTTTAGGTCCTAAATCCTCTAAACTTTTGCCAATGCAAAAAAGTGTCTGTTTGCCAATGCAGTTTAGAAGTGTTTACCAAACCAAACTGCGTTCGGAATGAAATTAAAAAGCTCAACTATTTACTAATACATTTTACACTGCATCTTTTTATGCAGTCTGAAAGAAGAATAAGTACAGTACATATGGAATAATGTATAGTAGTTAATGAATAATACCTAGTAGTTTTGAGTAATGTTAGGTAGTAACTGAATAACAAATAAATTGTGAATGTGTGTGTGTGTATGTCATACCTGCCATGACTGCAGTATAGTGTTGGCTGGGCTCAAAAGGGCATTTCCCTTTCCCCGTCTCCATCCTCACACTACCGTCCTCCATCGTCTCCAGAGAGAATGAGGAGATATTCTGTGTGAAAGAGAGCAAAGACAATGGGTCTTTATGTATATTCATAACGTAAAATATGAAAAAACATTGTTGTTGTCCAAAATTATCATTAAAAATATCCATCTCCTACAAAACTGTTAGGTGTTTGTTATGAAGATAACGTGTACTAAGCATGTTCATCTGCAGCATGTTCATCTGTCACTAAAGCTCTGAGCTGTAGGCTGTAGGTCCTTTATGTCTTACTCTCATACAAATGTGTCTGTGACCGTGAGGCCTGTGTGTGTATCCTCACCTGTCATGTAATGTGGCATGTGTCATGTGATGTGTGAATGGGTGTGGGAGCATGTCAAGTCAGTTTAATTGAGGACAGATGAATGCATGGGCACACACACACATACACACACTCACACACGCAAGCACGCACACACACACACACACTTACCACGAAGGCACATTGGGGGTCGAAGGCATACGTCCCACAGGCATAGATGCGTCCATCTCCCAGAAACTCCAGAAGACGGACATAGTTATTACAGTCAGCCTGAAGAGGGCAGGAGAAAACAAGGTACTGTTTAATTATAACAGAAAAACCTAATCTATTTGAATAAAAGACAAATAATCTATTCCAAGCCATTGAAATGTAGTGTGTCTACACATATTCAGCACAATTTAGTTGTATGAGAGTATGGGATACAGCCAAACTGTGGTTTCATTACATGTTGTTAAATGCAGAAGCATTTTAATTCGCTTCATGAAAAAGTGATATTTATGTCAGCTGTACTGGTAGGTCCCAAGCAAAGAGTATAGCAGTTGTACATGCACATATGAAGCTTACAGAGGCTTACAACAGATATCTGACGAACAGATAGTAAGATATTTCCTATTTGTATGTTGTGTTTCACAGTCATTCAGTAATGATTCCGGATGTTGTCCTTATGTTGTAATTGACACAAATGAATGTAAGAAACATGTTAACATAAAACATATTAAGACTTTAATGCCTATTAGACCAAAATTGACCGTAATATTACAATGCAAAATAGGCTGGTTTCTCATGCTGATTTATGTAAAAAAAAAAACTATTTCTATGATAAACAATGATTTTATCATTAAAAAACTATTCTGTACTTTGTGTATAACCATATAATCTTCACTTGACACAAAGTGTTTAAAGACCACTTACGCTCTATTAGCTATTCACAATGAAATGACCCTAAATCACCGAAAGGCTGTAAAGAACAGCCATCAAAGTCATGCGTTTCAATGTAGGCTACCCTAAGGTTAAACAGTCTCTGGGGTAAAAACACCCCCAAGGATCCATCAAAAGAACTAATTTCCGTTCTACCCTTTCTCTGAAAGCCATAGCCAAAAAATATTTAATTTTTCAGCTCAATAAATATTACCTTAAAGATGATTTAGAGGAAAACGGAAAATATACCAGAATTTATAATATTTCTTATAGTAAAAGGTCCCTATATCATCATGATAAAAATCATAAATCATTTAATTATTATATATCAGAAATATTCAATTTTTATAAAATAGCATATAAAGTAGCACATGCTAAAAGAATACAGCTATAATAAACATACAAATAAGTCATATTAAGTCATAATAAGTCCAATTAAATCAAATAAAGTCAAATTCACAGTATCTTTAAAATAAAAATAAACAATTTTTTTTTAAATAAACAAAATTGCGCTAGACACATTGCATGCAGAAATTATGTTCGGAAGTTTATTTTAGGCCACTTGGTCCCAGTAACACATTTTTGCTTTTATAAACACATTGTACATCCAAGATTCAGAAGAGTGTCATGAACCTTTTTTTAAACAGAGAATCTGATTTCGAAATGAAACTGCCATGGTGGGTTTAGCTCATAAGTAAAACTACACCATGAGAAACATTACCAAACCGCCCATGTGATGACAGCGTAGGTGAGACGATAATGGCAGAGGTGCTGCCCAGAACTAACCACAGACAGTCCCCAGACACACCACACCTCAGAGCAGGGGAGCTGAGAGATGCTCATTGTCATTTGTTCATACAGATCTGACACTGATTTTCTAGTTCTACTCCAGTTCTTCTCCAGTGTGATTTATTACCATGGACACTAATTTCTTCACAGAAACCTGTTGACTCAAAGCACACTTATAATAGAAGTGGTCAGGAAGGTGTTTCAGCATGTGCCCACTGACTTCTATTCTGAGTGTGTGCTTCTGTTCTGTGTCATCGGGTTTTCTGTTCTTTTACTAAGCACAAGAAAAGAAGTGTCTAAATTACTGTCTGTGCTAACTAACCATCTGCTACAGATCAGAAGTGGCAAAAGTACACACATTCTTTTCCCTAATGGAAGTACAAATACGTGTGTATAAAAAAGGCTGTGGAAAAAGTAGAGGAACTGATTCAAATTCTGTACTCAAGTAAAAGTGAAAAATGTTCTGAAATGTACTCTAAATAAAAAAGTACAAAGTAGACCTTTGAAGGACATTTCTACCTGTAGAAGAACGCCAGAAGCTTTTCAGGCTGGCACACGACAATGCATTCACTATGAATGTTTTTTTAGAGCCGACAACTTCAAACATTCCTCAGATAAGGCCATGGATGGGGGACTTGTTGGTCTTGTTGCTCTGAATCTGATCCCTGCTTTACCTCCATCCATGCTGCTACCACTTCTCATCAGAGATAACACATTCAATAGAGTGTGATCAGTTTTCTCTGAGTCTCCCTTTCTCATCTGTTTCATCCTGTAACATCTTTTACGTTGTTTACATCTTCCATCTTGTTACGTCTGTTACGCCACTAGGGGGCTTCAGCAAGGTTAAGTACAGTTACAAAGTACTTTGTACTTTGTTTCTTCCCACATCTTCTTTAGATGCAGCAGATGGAAATTAGGCTGAACATGCAAAAGTATGTATATAAGTATTTATTTGACTTCACATTGAGACATTTGATTCTACATCAGTATCAAAAAACAACCTGAATCATTCAGGATGTGCATGTTTCATGAAAAAAATGATAAAATGCATGGTAATCCTCTTCTTGATAATGAAAGTGTACAAGTGGTCTGGTTAATTAGAGTGCTTTTAATGTGTTTCAATCAAAAACCAATCAGGGTGGAGCAGGGCCTGATTTGAATGTGATTTAAATAAAGTGTGTATGTGCATGTGCGATTCAAATGAACAGCAAATCTAGCTCCGCCACTACCCCCTCTCTCTCCTTCTGTCTCTATCTCCTTGTCTTTTGTTTGCTTAATCATACCCTTTGATCGTCACCCACTGGGGCCTCACCCCACCTGCCAATCAACTGCAGCCCCACCCCCTACCACCAGCATGGAACAGAACGGTGGGTATACAGCAGACACTAAGTGGCCTAATTAACTCTCTCACACACACACTTGCCCCATGTGCAGCTTCCCACAGAGAGAGAGGGAGAGACAGTGAGAGAGGGAGGGAGAGAGAGAGAGAGAGAGAGAGAGAGAGAGAGAGAGAGAGAGACAGAGACAGAAAGACAGAGACTGAGAGAGAGAGAAAATGAGAGATAAGAGACAGAAAGAGTGAGAGTAAAAGAGAGCATTAAATATGTCCTCTTAATTAGAGACAGCAGGTAAATTGTCTAGAGATGATGCAGTGGTGATAAAGGGATTTGGATTTTGTGCCGTATTGCGTGGTACAAACACACAAGTGTATAAACATGCATACACTATTCATGTGCGCTATAGTAAACACACTTGAAATGCTTGGTTGCTTCCTCTTCATCTCCTCAGGGGACAACAGAGAGCACCTCCTAACACAGCCTGTTCATTTATACACCCAAACAAACAGATATGCACACGCACACACAGACCACTCACCTCTGTCTTTCCTTTAGCAACACAAGATTTCCTCTTATCCTCTGGAACACTCCATTCAATCTACAGAGAGAGAGAGACAGAGAGAGAGAGAGAGAGACAGAGAGAGAGAGAGAGAGACAGAGAGAGAGAGAGAGAGAGAGAGAGAGACTGGGTTAGTGCTTTGAACTTAGGCTCATAGGTCTGGCACAGGAGTCTCCTGTTATCCGTGCCCTACATGAATATGCAAATGCTCATTTGGCCTAATAAATACATTAGGGATAATTACACAGGAGCACGTGCAGGCAGTCCTTAACACATGCTATTTATTCATTTATTCATCAATAAGCACTAAATGCATATTTTAAAAAGTTTGGAATACTTTGACCCAGAGAATTTTATACATGATTCCAGTGCAGAACACGCATTAATAATATATCTTTCATTGCTTTATTGACCAAAGGCAGTAGGTTCTCTATCTTTAAACTATGCAAGATATACACAGTGACAGTCCACGGGATGCCATGTACTTATAAAAACATTATGAGTGTGTGCACATAATAGTAGTACCAGATGATATTGCTTTAAACATGAAAGGTTCCTTTTTTACAAACATGCTCTTATGCATTACTTTAGCTCTAGACTCGACATTTAGCCTACACCACCCATGGACCCTCTTAACTTGGACCCTCTTGTTTATTTGAAAAGACACCGCTTACCTGCAGGCTAATGTGTCACACAGGACAATAAGGTTGCTCTGACTTCACCACAGTGGTATTGTAAAATCTGCGATATGATATTTAATGTGATTTGATATCATAGAGAGTCATACTGCCACTAGGCGGGTGACTCAGTGCACACACTGAGTTACATAGTGAGTGTATACCTGACCCTCATGCACTAAGAAATAGAGTCAAAGGCGATATACATGCACGCTAACACACACACTAGACTGGTCCTAGCCATGCTGCGCTATAATGGGGAAATCAGAGCTGATGGAGATAGGGGTAATTTGGTTAGAGAAATGGAGCAGGCAGAAAGGATGAGGTCATTGTGTTGAGCAAGCAGAGATTTCTAATGAAAACCCATTGCCCTCTTCAGATTGATAATCTCTTTCTCACAGTATTCTTACCCTGGCGACTATCAGGCTGAAGCGTATAATAGTAATGTCTCAGATAAAAGCCTTAGCGAGAGGAATTCATTTTGCCGCAGCTTATCATCGTCCTCGTTTATTTCACAGCGAGAAGAGTTCATTTCAAGTACCTTCAATTGAAAAAGCTAGCAATAAAAAAATAGATTCATTTTTTACTGCAATAGAAATGATCTGTACCAGTTTATTTTATTCTTATTATATTTCATATTTAGATTTTACCTGATTTCTCACTGGCTCGTTTAGCCCCACCCCCAGGTCTGTAGCATCCAATAGGCATCAGAGAAATTTACCTTGCGCTTCATTGATCGGTCGGTGGTATCCACTACAACAATCGCATCTTTCGCCCCCAGGTAAAGCATCCCAGATGACCGGTCTAATAGGAAAGTGGTAAAGTTAGTCACGCCCTCAAAGACAGGCCCACTTCCCTCGGAGCTAACTGTTGAAAAGAGAAACACAGAGAGGAGAAAAGAAATTAACGAATGAAAAAAAAAATTCATTAAAAAGACCATTTTCCAGGCTAGACTAAATATGATAATCTGCACGAAACCATGGCTTAAGGGTGTTATCATTAAAAATGAATACATGAATACATTATTAATAAAATAAATAGCACTTAATATGTAAGTATAGCAATACAAGCACCTTCTGCCTGCAAAACTAGAGTGGAAAACTCGCCGGCTTCCTATTTAGCGAGTGAACATTAGTAATTCTGTTGCAGTGTATCAGTAGAAGTGTTGATATTGTGAATACATTAGTAAAAGTGTTGATACTGTGAATAATTAATGGTGTTTAAATTGAAGATGCGCCGTACCGCAGGCGCCCAGGGACAGTGTAGTGAAACAGCTCCACCAGTCTGTTCACTTCCATTTCAAAACACACATAACACACCAATCATTTTGGAGAAATAGGGAACAGTGACCCAAATTGGAAATATTCGCTCTTTGAAGTGAGAATATCACACACACACACACACACACACACACACACACACACACCTAGTCTCAAAGGAAATTATTCATGCCACTCAAGACCACCACCTTAGTCCCATGCCTCCTTCAAAAAGCCACTTCTACAGCACTCATATCACACAGAGAGCTGGAGGAGGAATAACAGAGAGAGGGAGGGAGAGAGAGAGAAAGAGAGAGAGTAAAAGATGAGATCACACTCATTTATAAGTGCGGTGAGCAGGAAGTACACATAGAAAACTTAAGTGTGTATATGTGTGTGTGTGTGTGTGTGTGTGTGTGTGTGTGTGTGTGTGTGTTCGCCTCTGTCTAGGCTATCAACAGGAGTAGTCCCTTTATGCCAACAGATAACTGAAGTAGCCATGGATTATACCTCTCTTAAAGTTTCTCTTTTATGAAGTGTTATACAGCTTTGTAAAGTTTATACATGAAAGTATAACTGTACAAAGTAGCTACGAGTGATGAGGCAAAAAATGCACAACTTATTATTAATTATGCCTCCTTTGTAATGAAACACGTAAGTCAGTTATATTTAAGTGTCTACACTGTACTCAAAATGATCAGAAAAGTATATTGTACAAGAATCGCAAAAGTGATAAATACCATCATATTGTCCATTCTTAATCCTGATACTTCATTTGCTTGAGAAAACACTTGGGCAGACAAAGTGCTAAAACATTTGTGCAAAAGTAGAAAAAATAAACAAATAGCAAAATAAAAAGCATAAAATATCTGTTCTGGGTCCAGTGAAGCTCACAATAAGGACCTAATGCAGGCTCAGTGTTCTGTGTGTGTGTGCAGTGACCCTATAATGCAAAAGACTGCAGTAATTAAGGGTCAGTGTGTTTGCGTGCAAGTTTACCACAGTTTGCTACACATGGAACAGCATGTGTGATCCGATTAATGACTTCAGTTTAATCTCTCTTCTCCACACCTCCATCTATCCCTCAAATCTCTCCATTCACAATCCTACATTTCCCAGCACTCCACAACTTAACAAAGTGCACTTGTTCAAATCACTGTCCTGCACCCCCTGCATTCCCAGGAGCAAAAGGCAGCATTGTGTGTTTCAATGTGTGTATGTGCGTGCATGCGTGTGTGTGTGTGTGTGTGTGTGTGTGTGTGTGTCACTGACAGCTGCTTGAAGAAGGGCCAGCTGTGTGCCACATTTCTACTGGACGCGTGTTTCCCCACCAGTCTGTCAGTCCTCAAGGCCCGCTATTGTACCATTGTACTGCTTTCCTCACTGTTACAAGCACTTAAAATAGATGCATTTACACACAAACAAACACACACATACATTATACACACACGTCATTACACAGCAGTCATAAAATAAATAGAGTTGATTAAAGAAGCCTCCTACTGACATCGGTATAACACTCGGCTGAGTAGCATGCCGTACTGTCATAAAACATAACATGCAAGCACACTTGAACACATAAATACACACACACACACACACACACACACACCTTATCTTAAAGAAGTTATTTATGCAGTCAAGACACACACACACCAATATCATGACAATATTTGCCAACAGTGACTGGTCCTGAATAAAGGTATGCAGACTCATCAGAAGTGAAAAAGATGACAAACATGCAAACCTGCAATTACAATATAAGTTGGGTTCCTTAACGTTAATTCTCGCTCCAATGGCCTCATTGTCTTTATAGGAAGATAATGTTAGAGAGTTTTTGGATTCGCTTTGGAACATGAAGCTAATTCATAAAACAGCCATGTAGACATTCCTCTAAATGGATCTACAATAAAAGCTCTCAGAAATGGCCCTGTTCAATCTTCTATTCAGTATTCAGGGTTCTCTATTTTTTTTGCCAAAGTCCACATTTATCAGATTTAAGCATGAAAGGGCAGAGTTAAACTACTCAAATAAAATCTGACAAAGAAAAAAAAACTGGCTACTATTACGTCCCCAAATTCACATTCAGAAGTACAAACAGATATTTAGAGATTATGCCAGTGTCTACAGTATCACTATGTGCCAAAACTGAGGCTTCAAGGCCCCAGGAAGTGAGCAGGATTCTGTGGTTTGGATGCATGAGTAAAGGCAATCTGCTGCGGCTTCATCTGAAGGATTGCACTGCACAATTATGAATAGCATCAACAGATTCATCAACAGAAATGCACACGATTCACCAAGGAATGTGGATTTGCATGTCACAGTCCGCAGAGTACGTTTGAGTTGTACGAAGACTGTCTTCCAGAATCAAAGAGAGAGAGAGAGAGAGAGAGAGAGATGTTTCGGGGGCCGAATCAAAGCAACAATGCGCTTTAAGTGTGCCATAGGGAAGCTGCTTCAGAAATCCATCCCGGCCATACAAATGGATTGGGGTGATGAAAGATCTTTTCATTTCTCCTTTCAATTCCAGATTCTGCCATTTTCTCCCTCCATCTGTCCCCAAAAGCCTGCCAAAAAGCACCCCACACTCTTGCATCTTTCCCCCATCTTCTTATTCCAGGACTGTCATGGTGGATGAGTGACAGAGAGTGAGAGAGAGAGAGAGAGAGAGAGGGAGAGAAGAGAAATGGACAGAGACAGGCAGAAACTGTGGGCCTTAGGGAAGGTCCTGAAAAATGTCCTTGTGCTACGCCTCTTTCTGTCCCTCCAGGAATCTGTTCCCCTGCTGCGTGTGCCGATGTGGTGTTAAGTTCTTAGAGCTACACCATCTGCCCCGTATCCCTCAGAACCAAGCCCCCTCCCCTCCCGTCTGTCAGTGCCCATTACTACAGTATGTGGTAAATGTGAATGACATCTGAAATGCCTCACAATGATTCAGAATGTAGAATGATTTCTAGTTAATGCAATTCTACTTTCCAGCCAGACATGGAGTAATACATTCATCTTACAAATCAACGCTATCGTCAACACCACTATCTACTACACATAAGTAATCTGCAATAACAATGAACTGTTATTCTGTATGCAGCCCTAGGAAAAGGAGAGAACATGATTATTCATGTTTCAGAAAGAGTAATACTGCTGCTTTGAGGCTGATGCAAAGAAGTATTTACCCTTCTCTGTTAAAGCAACAGTTCAAGTTTACACTATTTTCCACTCGGCTTTCAGCCCTGATGTAGTCAATCAGCCAACACATGCTTTGTGTCTAAATATTTCTTCTTTAGCTCAGACCTGCAGCTGCAAGGCTAACATTACTGACAGGCACTAGAAGTCAATAGGATTGTTACAAAATTGCATCTGTACAATAAGATTAACCCTTTTAATAATAACATTGATATGAAACTTCTAATAATCTTATATTAATAATAAAAGAGCACATATAACAGACATTTAGCCTCTACTGTATATGCTGTATGTATATGTACTTGAAAATTGCCGTAGTACAATTGGATAACCCTATTAACAACATTAATGTAAAACTTCTAATAATATAAAAGAGCATATATTACAGACATTTAGCCTCTACTATATGTACTATGTAACGGAAATGCCTTAACAGAGCAGGTATTGGATCGGTAGTTGACGTGGGCTGTTTGGATTTAGTAACAGATGTAAGAATCGGTATCTAACAGGAAAAAGTTGGGTTGGTGCATTCCTGTAAGCAATTATGTAATATCAATAGAATGTATAAAGAACCTCTGAGGGTTATACTTATTAACAAAACACATGGAGATGCTCAGCGGGTGGTGCATTATAACAAATAGACCCCAACCCCCTTGCAGGCTAGAGAAGGTTAGAGATGGTGCAGGTTGGAGCACAAGGCTAGGATGGCAGTGGCACAGAGAGATGGCACTGCTCTGCTAAGCCCCAGAGTTGGCCGGTCATGGAGGGACAGCCAGCCAAAGCCTGCCCCACTCTCCTCATTAATCATTCATTCAGTCACACTCCATTAATCATGAATGAAAAACAAGTACTGGAGCGAGGGGGAGAGAGGGAGACAGATGAGGAACGGAAGCAATAGCTCGGGGTGATGGCAGTAAACAGCGGTGGGGTTTTATCGTTTTTTATACATTTTTTTTATTTCCTTTTGCTCCCTCTTATCACACACCCGTAACCTACAGTGATCTTTCTGAATTGCTTTTCTCTTGCCCCGTGTCTCGCCCGTGTCTCATGCAGATTTCAGTTTTTTCCTCCCTCTCTGCAAAACGCACCCCACCCCCACGCCCCTGCTGCTCTGTAAAGCCACACGGCGAGTTGAGTGTGCTTTCTAAATGCCCTCTGATTGGCTCCAGCTGCTTGTGGGATTGATACTGGCATTAACAGGAGGAGGGGTACACCACCTCTGAATAATGCACCTCAAACCTCAACCTGTCAATCACACAGAGTGTATGAGACTAATCAGCTTTGCAGCTTCTTCTTATTACTCCATTTCTCTGCTGTCTCCGTTCATCAGTGTGGCGGTTCTTCAGCCATGTCATCTCAGGTTGCGCGGGATAAATCAGTCTTGATTCCAGCCATCTTGAGCTTCACAAGCATGTCAGGATCCGGTATAATTTTAATGTGGAACTGAGCAAAATGAAATTAGACTAGTCACATGCATCACTGACTGCGGACAGAGGCCTCACTGACATCGACACACATGTACATGTGTGGATGGTCACATCTCTGTGATTATGCAGTCATCTAGAAGAAAATAACTGAATAAATATTGTATTAATACTGATTCTATGCCATAGGCCTTCTTGGTATGAGTTAATTCTGTCCCATAGGCCTGCCTGGTGTGAGCAAGGCTTTTGTATTATGATTAAACTGTCATTTATTCCTCTCATGATACCTTGTACTATATTAAAACCTTGCAGGTGAATCAGTAATGTGACATGGTTAAGGACCGGTCTTTGACCAAAATAGTTAACTTTTGTTGGATTTGATTCAACATCTTGAATTAAACACCAACAGCAGGGCTGAGCAATACGACAATATTTATCATTATGATGTATCGTGAGCATAGTATGAGCATATTGTGAGGACTGCCAGGACTTGTGGCCTCTTATCACACTCTTATGTGGAATTTCAAAGAGGGCAAAATGTCTGAGCAAACCTTGTATCTCCAAAAAAGTAACTTTACAGAGGAAGGAGAAATGTTTTAATTTGTAATATAAATATAAAGTAAATGTAAAACACTTTCAATCCGAACCATTTCTATTGGTCATGAAAATTTGACATGTAAACAGATTTGGAAACTGGAAACTATATGCAGCATATCTGTTTATATGAAATACATCTATATATAAATGATGATGATTAACAAATGTAACATTGTGCAGCCCTATTACTTAGAAGCGGCCAGAATGTTGGTAGGTATGTAGTCACATATAAAGCAAATCAATGGCACTAACAATGCCACTATCTATTGTATATCGCCAAAGTACAGTAATAACAATTTATAATTATGGCAGGTTCCCTAAACTAGGAAAAGGTGATACACTATTGTTCACGCTGAACCACCTGCTGCTGTATATTGCTTACAGCACAATTCTGCCTCATGATTTAATTTAACACACACACACACACACACACATGCACACACACACACACACACACACACTCACTATCTGGACAGATAATTGTTTTGTTTCAAGGTGATCAGTCACTGGCTGTCATTTTAGTCAGACTCAGCAGAAAAACAGTGCATTTCCTTTGGGGAATTTTCAGACACTGATCAGATTGAACATGTTTTTTTTCCTTCCGAGTATCAGGTAGTTACACATGCGTGCGGCAACCCAGATTTATTCCACATGATCAGTCGGTTACCATGGAAACGGGGGATGCTGCTGACTAGGGCTGAATGGAAGGAGAAGGAGGATGCAGGAGAAGAACAAGGGATATCTGAGAAGAAAAGAGCAGCACAGCTAGACTGGTGGAAAAAAACAGGAGCAGAGGTGATGTCTCGGTGGAGCAGAGCAATGTTTTATTCCTTCTTAAAGTACTGAAAGGACTGTGAAAATCCATACACTCTCATCAGTAGACGTCTGAAATACGGAGGATAAATAAAGCCCATTTGTTATTCACATAAGGTTCTTAGACCTGTAAAGTGGAACAGTTTCCTTTCAATTAATTTCTGTTCAGAGTGCTGTGTAGTCCAGGACTAGGCTTAATCCCTATTCAGGGAACCAACTGCTGCTTTTTACCCTGTACTTCACTGCTGTCTATCATTGCTACATATATATTAGTGAAGCAGTGAAGTGGATTTTAGGCCAGGTTAAAAAACAATGAAATATTTCAATATTACCTTAAAACGGGATGATAATATGAAACCATATTTACACTTTATGCAGGCACCTGCTCAACAACCTGGATCTGAATCACGGCAGTTCCAATGCTCCACTGCAAAACACTTTATACCAACTCTTGGCATTGGACGTGATGGTTCACGTGTGGCTGCTCCTTTTTCTATTGGCAATGCTCTTCTATTTTTACAAGCTGTATGAATGCAATTGGCCTGTGTTAGCAATGGATGTCCCTATAAGTTATTGAATTCACTGTTTATCAGACAGATAACCTTCCAAAACCCTGATCTACATATAAATTGTTCTGGCAGAATGAAAGAGGAAGTAATGGGCTATTTATGCGGATGATGAGCCACAAAGGTATTTTAAAGCCACATTACATTGATTAGCTTCCAAGAGCCGTTGTCATACGACCTGTTTATTCATTTACTGTAAAAGAGTTGTTTCTGGCCATGAATATGACGAGTTAAGTAATACTCCTCCTTGATGTCTTCCGCTTAAGTTCAAAGAAACCGTGTTCATCATATAGACACCACCTGAGGCTGTTTGTGTGTGTGTGTATGTGTGTATGTGTATTTGTGTTTGTGTCTGTGTACAGGCCACTGCACCACCTCTTTCCATTGCACCTTTCCATTCTGCTGTCAGCGCCGCTCGTATTCTGAACGTCACTGTCATTGCAATTCTCTTCCCTTTTCACACTTTTCACGCTGGGCTCTCTGATTTATACTAGGCTTGACACAACTGCTAAGTTAAAATCGATTACTCTGTTTAAAACAGTTCAAATTTGCCTTCTCTGTCCTTCTGTTTCTGTCTGGCATCTGCTATTCCAAATTTGTTACTCCACACCCTGCCCTTACACATGGAGCAGAGGGTAAAAAGGCCTTGAGTCCACAATTAGAGCTGTCAACTTACAGTACACACACACGCACACACACACACACACACACACTTCTTTCTACTGGTGATAACCTGTACTGACAGCAGGTCTGGTGACGAGGCTGTAAAAACAACAGGCTGGTGCTCACCAGGAAGCGATCACTCTTTGAGCCAGCCGGTCAGTCTAAAAATGATGGGTGTGGTGGGTGCTCCACATTCACCTCGTGTGTGTGTTTGTGTGTGTCTGTGTGCTGGGGTCAAGGAGGCCAAGGGTAACCTCACTGAGAAGAAAGGAAGGACAGCACACAAATGTTGCTAGCTTAGCAAAACAACATGACTGAGTAGCAATGGGTCGGGGAGAGCACGACATAACTAACCGTGTCCTAGATAGTTTCAGTTTTATTTTGATGCCAGCAATCCAAAAAATCTCCCCTAAAGTGTCTAAAAGATCTGCTCTTGACAAGCTGTCAGTTTACACTGTGATAACGCAAACTTGAGCTGCTTACAGTAAAAACAAACCAAAAAAACACATTTACATCCATTTACTGCCATATTGTTTTAATATTTTCTTTAATAAAGTCTTAATGTGCACACACACACCTACACTCACATACACATACACACGCGCGCACACACACACACATTCATAAATACACAAACAAAGCCTGGAGGGTAAAAGCACCTTTAACTATTGACTCAACAAGTTCTATGTAAGCTTTAGGCTCTTCCTCTTGCACTAATGAGCACTAGAATATGGTACAAACTGCAGCTGACTGTGAAACTGCACCACATAAACTACTACTGTCTCTTTTTGCAGCTTTTTTGTTTGTTTGTCTGTATGTCTCTCTCTCTCTCTCTCATTACTAAGCTGTGTATCTCTAGTGGCTCACGGATGAGGGCATTTCCCGGAGTCTTTATACCTTTAACCATCTTAAATCAACCACACACACACACACACACACACGCACAAACACATGCACAAACACACGCACACACACACACACACACACGCGCACAAACACACGCATACACACACAATCTGACAGGACACTGGAGAAAAGTCTGCATTGGTCAGGAAAATCGTTTTGTGTTTATTGTATGTGTTCACTATGTATTGTATATTTTCTTGTATATCTTCTGGTAGAGCTGCTGATACTAATATTGACCATCCTTATTCCAATCCTATTGTATTCTTACTTCTCAATTGTGAGGCTATACAAAACCCACACATGAACCCACACCCCCCACACACACAAAGAACAGCTTACCCCCACTAAACACGCTTACGCTCAGCTACTGTACTGTACACACACACACACACATACACGCACACACACACACACACACTCCAACAGGATGTTGGTCAGAGGCTGGCCTACCATCAATCATTAAGGTCACAATACTCTGTGGTGAGACAAAGAGAGACAAAACCCTAACTAAACTAAACACACACGCACAGCATGCTCTGCAGCTCTTATATCCTGCCACCAAAGTTTGAAGTGTGGAAGCAGTGTCAGGTGGAATAAAGACCTGGACGGCCGTAAAGCCAGCAGTAGAAAGTGTGCTATATATTCATAAAACTGGGACTCCAACTAATTGGACTAGCTTTCCAGAGATATATAACATTTCATTAGCGTTATAAAATGTATAAAATTATCACTCAAGGGTTCAGATTCTTCTGATGTAAACATTTGCTCGACGTTCATTTTTCAGCAATTATCAGTCAATACTGATATCATTATGGGTCACTGGAAAACAAATTCACGTTTTTATATTAGTATTGATCCACAGAAATAACAATTGAAGACATTCAAAGAATCTGAAATTCAGCGCATGCTCGGCTAAAAAAACAAAAACTTTTCTTTTTGTCTTTTTATTTATGCTTTTGAAGGAATATAATAAACTGAAAAACGATGACACTTTAATTAGCACTTTTACTATTGGCCAAATTCATAATATACAATATGTATGATTTGTAATATATGATCTGTATGATGACAACAAAAAAAAACAACAAAAACAGTATGTAAATAAGATTTTTATGATACATACAGGTGTTCAGTTATACCTAGAAAAGCATAATGCGGTGCAGTGTATCATGTTAACAATAACATATTATATTGCCCACTCCTATTCTGAACTATAAGAATCAGTTTAATCAAATAGAAAGGATACATTTCAGTTTTTGTGATATTTTAGCTTACGTTGGCTCCTGGGAGATTTCTGCCCTTGTTTTCATATGTGTTTAAACAAACCTAAACTGTACAGACAATCTTCTAAGGGTGGATTTGGACACCTATGATCTACTTCAAACATCACGGAAAGAGGCCAATGCTCCTGACTCAAGTACCCCCACGCTCACACACACTTGTTCCAGTCTCCACACACTGAACCCCTACTGTGGTCTGGCACCAGCGGAGAGAGCGAGCCACTTCAACACATTCACCAACACCATATTAGCATTCCATCGATCACTGCGCCCACAACCACTGAGGCTACAGCTCCGTGCTGGACTCTATGCTAGCTTTAGCTTTGCACTACAGACTTCAAAAGCTCAGGGCATTGATGCTGTGTGAGCCTTCTTTGAATCTGCTTCTAGTTGGGGCAGTTAGCATCTCCTCCAGAGAGCGAGGATTAACAGGATTTAGACTTGGGGGAGCTAAAGACAGGGCAGGGGTGAGAGAGTTCGAGAGACAAAGACTGAGAGAGACATAGAGAGATACACACAGAGAGAGACGGAACGACAGTGAGAGAGAGAAGCAGAGAGAGAGAGAGAGAGAGAGAGAGAGAGAGACATAGATGATGGGAGACAAATGAAGCAGTGCCTTTTGGGGGAAAGGGGGGCTGCTTCCAGTCCCCTTTACACATGCCCCGTTTTCCCCATCTTGTTGCTCTGTGCTGCTATGGGGACCTGTGTGTGTGTGTGTTTTTTGTGTATGTGTGTGTATGTTTGTGGATGTGATAAGCATGCGGGCCATCACTAATCGCACTTGCCCTAAATTCACCCGCGCCCAAGAGGATTACAGCAAGGAGCTCAGCCTCCAGCTTTCATCACACACAACTCAGCAGGAAAACCTAGCCTTCTGAGACACCTCACAGCACCTCTGTGTGTTTGAGCATTTGTGTGTGTGCACATTCACGAGCGTGCGTCTCCGGATTCCGGAGAGTATTCATAAGCTGTTTGGCCCACAGTGAAAACAACTGAAGCCTATGATCAGATGAAAATAAAAAGACCTGTTGTGAAAACGTGTTATTCAAGGTTTACTCAAATTTTAGATGTTGTTCTTGAACCTGAACACTAAGATGGGGTTAAGATTCTTATTTCTTTAGGGTGATGAGTGAGAAGTTTTTGTGTGTGTGTGTGTATATGTGTATGTGTGTGTGTGTGTGTGTGTGTGTGTGTGTGTGTGTGTGTGTGTGTGAAAGGCCAGCCTTTCTCTGATGATGTATGACTATGAAGCTCTGCCTATTGATTTCTTCTTCACGAACCTGATTTACAGTCATGAGGGGGCTGAAAAGTTAATGACCTTAAAGTTGATCTCACAAAAAGTCTTAAACTACAAAAACACACTTCACACGTACACACCCTTAACATTCCCACTCATCACCTCCATCTACCTTAAAATATAAGGAACGAAACATAAGGCTTTCATGTTTTCAAGTAATTGCGCCAAATCTCCCTGAAAACCACATAATCTCCCTTGCCTTCATTTGGAAACCATAGTCACGTAAGGCTGCACCAGGCTTATGAAACCACTGCCGAAAACATGCTTAAACTGCAGTTATACATAATCAATGCCCTTCTTTTTTGCACAATCCCCACAATGCCTTGGGTTGTAGCCTATAGGGATAGATAGTAAATAGGTCATTGGCAACAGAAGAGCACCCAGAATGAGTTTCAGAATTTCAGAATATTCCTGGCAAGATTTACCCTGACCCACTTGCTGCTCTTTAATCTGCTGAACGGCATTCCAGAACTCCAGGACTTACGAAGAGGAGGTCTGTAAACCCCTTTACGTTATCAAACCATCCCTACTCCCTTGTCAAAACAGGCCTGGGTGGTCTCCACGTGAGACCTGATTAAAACATAGTTATTGACAGCAAGCCCAATAGAGCACGTGAGTGTGGGTCAATCGGCCTGAAAGCACAGAAGGACTTAATGCCCTTCTCAACACTAATGACTTTGCCACAGCTGTCAATCTTCTGCTAAGGTTATCTGTGCTGTTTGGCTTGGCTAAAAGCTTAACATGTCGTTGTTAGTTTCTTGGACACTAGCAGGCAACATCTAGGCAGTCAATGCATAATTATATAAGATCCATTTATTCCTTCTATGTCCAGTTGAAAAAAGGGAATGGGACATCAATACTACTTTGGGAAGAAATTCAACATGAGTTTAGCTGGTCAATGTTTGTCAATTGCCTTGCATTTAAAAAAATATATATTCTTTTTGGGCATTACTATTTGTCCATTCATACAGAAATTTTGACACAATGAAAACAGTTTCATGTATCAATAAAATGTCAAAAAACAAAAATGGCAAAAGTGGTGATTCTTGTTCAGACAGCGACAATATCATCAGTGTTATAAAACATGTTTGAGACTACCTGGAGGGATATAGTACCGGTTTTCCAGAACCAAACCTTAAGCCTAAGCCTGGACTAAAATGATTTACAAGGGTGACTCACCACTGGCTGTGCAATTTATTGCAATTATAGGCTTAATGTCCAGGAGACCCAGAAGCTTCTACAATTTGTTAACAACAAGAGCCTCATAGCTCCAGTGCAAAACTACACAACTAAGCTTTGGACGATAAACAAGTCTTAGCCAACCAAGTACATTTGGGGTGAGGACATTTTGGAACCATCTCCAGGGTGGTTGCTGGGGATCATTCTATCCAGGCTTACAGGAATGAAACAAGGGATGGCCTTTACTGGTGAAGCTCTGTGGTCGTCCGTCTGAATAATTTTTCAAAGCTCACTTCTCGCCACAGATCAGACAGAACAGGCCCTACAGCGTTTGATGAAAATGCCTAAAAATGCTCCAACACTGTCATGGTTCGCTTATGCGGTTTGACAGCCTCACAGTCATTTTCCATTCCTCAAAGGAAGCCCTGTAAGCTTTAGGAAATGAGAAAGAGCTTTGCATGCTTCATATTCTTCTTTGGATAAGTAGCACAACAGGCAACATACAACAACAAGTTTTAGCTAAGGCTGTGCAGCCCATAAGGAGCAAGTGTTTACGTTTACATTTATGGCATTTAGCCGTAATGACACTGAAATGAATAATGCTGATAACCTAAAAATAGCACAAAATCTCTTCGGCCTGAATCGTACTGATGTCTGCTTTTGGGCCATAATGCTTCGAAAAGGCCCACAGCGACAAGACCTATACCCCCTGTTGCTGAACTCTGGGCTCAAGGCAATGGACCCCCAGCTCTCAGGCCCAGCCATGCTTTGCATGTATGCCACCACAAGACATGTCATTCCTGTATGAAGCAGCTTGAAAACAAGCTTTGGGGTGCGAAAGTCACCATAGCTTCATTTCCTAGAATCAGCCTGAGAATATAAATAGTGTAGATATAGAAGCAGAAAGGTGAACATTTTTTTCTGTATACCACAAACACTTTGTTACGCCACAGCACAACTAAATTTAATTAAACCGATGGACCAATATAGAAATTCTTGGTCAAAACAAGAACGGAAACCAAAATCTGTAAAAAAAAAAACCCACACATACACGATTGATAAAATCTTCTTCCAAGAGAATAAAACTGCTGACAATGAATAAAAAGTTTATATAAAATAAATATCCTACAATTATTACAGTAAGTTAGTTCCAGTATGTGCCATGAAATACAGCATTCAGTGTGAAACCGCTGTGAATTTGCTCCACATGACTAATGCTTTTCTCATTCTTTGTCTCCTGCTACTCAAACAATTTAAATAGTTTCTCTCTTAGCCTAAAAGTTACAAATAGTTTCAGTTACTTATCATTCATAGGATGAAACCAGTTATGTCCAATTAAATGTGTCCTTGACAGGGATTTTGTCATTACAGGAATACAGGATACTTCTCAGAATATTTCAGATTTTTTTCATGAAGATATCTGCAAGCTTATTTTTATTTTGAATATGTATTATATTATATTATATGTTGGTGTTGAATATACATTATGAGCACACATGAGTTGTATATGGCTCACAGTTTATACGTGTACTAAAATTTTCATTATCGGCTTCAGCCAGACAAACGCTGTATTTGGACGGTCCAGCGTAGACACTTTGTAAATACGTACTTTGTCTTTAAGTAATGTTCAACAAAAACTACTATGTATAACTGAACCATGAAAGTATCTGTAGATAATCTCTAGGGAATGATTAAATAAAAATGTGACTGATATTATTTACTGGTCTCCACTATTAGCTGCAAACAATAGGGTCATCTGTATGATGTGAACATGAAGCATCCTCACACAGGTCAGGTGGGGGTGGGGTGTTGGAAACACGACCTCAACCTTGTGATGCCGAGGTGAAGTCTGACACCACACACTAGGGCTGGCATACATATGTTGCAGGGACTAATAGAATCATCAGTCTGAGGTGGTTGTGTGTTTCAAATGGTTACATTGAAAATGTAAGAGGTGCTTTACATAAACACACACACACACACACACACACACACACACACATACATATATATATATATATATATATATATATATATAGTTTTTTTCTTTTTTTTATTCGCAGGTCGCAGGTCAGCCCTACCACACACAGTGTCTAAGGAGTGGCTACTCATTCCCTCCATCAGCGTAAATTATTTACCTGTTTCTGTTCCGCTCATTGCCATGATGTGAACGATGAATACACACACACACCGACGCATGCACACACAGAGCAGATGGGACTTCGTGTGTGGCAATGACTCAGTTTCAAGATCAAGGCCCAATCGCATTGTTCCCCTCCCCCACTTGTCTGTGCTCCTCTCTTTCTTCTCTTACTCATTCTGTCTCTCTGAGGCACACAGAAACTCTGCCAAAAACTCTCGTCTTCTGATATTGCCACTCAAGCACTCTAGCTGGCACAGGTTTAAGCCTTTTCTGATCACACACAGACCACATTAGCCCCAACTCATCCACCCATTAACGGTGTATTCCACGACTTCTGGCTCGTCTATATGAAGACAGGAAGTGGTCAGACACTGGCATGAAAAGTACACTGACTCATAGCTTTCAGCCCACAGACCTGCGAGTCCACAGTGAAGGTATTACGCTCGCGAAAAGGAGACATCAAAAGCTCACGAAGTAAAGAGAGGCTTATCTTCCACTGACAGCGCAGGAAGGAAGAGAGGGATTTAAGAGGGCTAGAGAGGGAGACACACAGCGAGAGGGAGTGAGAGAACGAGAGAGGGAATCACTGAGGCATGTATATCCCTTAGATTATATACACCAGATTATAACTCTATATCCTTCATGCTGTGCGCACATAACCTTCCCACTCAAACAGCACAAAGAGAATTTACCCTCTAATTTAGCAGGACTAGCCTCCCTCGCCCCTTACCCTCTTAACTGAAAGACAAACAGATCAATTCCTTCTAGATATGAATTACTGACCTGTAACTCTGAGCATTTTTTCTGTCCTCCTCTTCCACTCCGCTAATGTCCACTGCTCTAGGCAAAATGCCTCCTATAGATTTATCAAGTATTGACAGGCTGAGCTTTTAGGGTCCATTACTGAATGCCTGGCCTCTGCTGCTCTCTCACATTATATCCAGATATATCTCAGTTTTTTCTGATCCTCAATTAGTGCAGAGTGTATATAATCTATGGTATAGTGTTTTTTTCACAATCACCTAATCGCATTATTTATTAATCGCAAGATTAGTGCACTAGGTTGACCATGATCATTTTCACCCGTGCTAGATTTTACTGTGTCGCAATAATCAGTACGTAGTGCTATGACACACTTGGAGGGTAACGTCATACAATGGTTTGTGGAGATAAGTAATTCGTCATTGGGCGAAAGGCAGGGAAACACCCTGGACAGGTCACCAGTCTACTGGTGGGCAGACATACAGACAACACACTCACACAAGCTCATGCCTAGAGGCAATTTAGCATCTCCAATTCATCTGACATGCGTGTCTTTGCACTGTGGAAGGAAATCAGAGCACCACACAGAAACTGTGTGGACATGTGAAGAACATGCAAACTACACACAGAAAGCATCTTTGTACAATGTAGTACAAATTATTTGCTAGTAAGTACCAACAGCTAGAAAGCAAGACACTGGCCACTTCAGACTTATAGCTTCGTAGTTGCTAAGTAAGTCACTAATTACAACTATTTAAATAGCAAGTAATTGTCAGAGAGAAATGTATCAAATATAGTGAATAAATAAAGAAATAAAGGTAAAACAAAAAAAACATCCGATGTACATACATACATACATGCAAACAGTTTGTGTGTATGTGTATGTGTGTGTACTGTACACATAAGTGTTCACAATGCATAGTCACTTACCTATGTAGGCCACAGTCCAAGAAGACACATGCAGAGAGAGAGAGAGAGAGTTAATCATATAAAAAACAGTGTCATAAGTGTATTATACTCCACACCTGTTCTCACATCTGTACAGAAATCTCACACCAACAGTTTTACAGTAAAATCAGTCACTAAAATAAACAGTTGTGGCTGTTGGATCAACATCTTACTTTATACACAGAAAGAGAACAGTGAAATTTGGATTACAGGGTGGATGAGCCAGACTGAATGTACCCAAGTTTATTTGACTGAACGGAAGATTTAGCTCTAGGAAATATTTGGCTGGTTGAGTGTGGACTTACAACACGGACATCATCATCTACCCTTAGGTGAAACCCAAAGTTTCCATGGCATGTTTAACTTGACCTTAAAACACACGCACACACACACACATACACACACACACACACACACACTTGTTCTGAGATGACCTTGTGCTGAGGTGTAAGGTTGGACATCTTAGATAAACTGAAGGATGAGTCAGGCAGACATTACAATGACACACACACACACACACACACACACACACACACACACACACACACACACACACACACACACACACACACA
>JBBPCY010000013.1:9084949-9099698 GCA_037974405.1 Brachyalestes nurse
AGAGAGAGAGAGAGAGAGAGAGAGAGAGAGAGAGAGAGAGAGAGAGAGACAGAGAGAGAGACAGAGAGAGAGAGAGACAGAGAGAGAGACAGATGTTTGTGTAGGCAAAAGAGAAGGAAAGCAAGTTGCTTTTGAGATTCTGGTCACTGGTTCACATCAACTCTGTCAATCCTCTAACCAACCAGTCTTTTCAGTGTGACACAGAATGCCATGATTAGTTGAAAACTTCAAAGAACTGTCTATATACAACACATTATTTCTTTAACAATCATGGCACTGTTCAGATATTCCTCTTGTACATATATTCACTGAAACACAGTAGGTTTACTGGCCTGATGAATAATAATAGCCAGTGGCAAATGTACAATGAGACTGCAATACCACATGAACAAATTGACATACTGGAAATGTCGTCTTAGTAACACATAATGAGGGAAGAGTAGAGGGTACAATCATTATCACATTATTGGTTAAAACATTTCCATTATTGGTCAATACATTTCCCACAGTCAAAACTACTTAGAGGCATGTTAGAGGAAGATAAAAGCCTGTAAAGGCTGACTGATGTATGATTACAAGAAACAAATAAATGGTAGGTTATGATGAATTGTGACTAATGTGACATTGGACGGGAAAGAACAAGTTCACCCTTGACTTTAAGTGGAGTCACACAATGACTGGAGTATATTTAAACCTCTTTCCTTCTTCTGGCTATACATATTTTAGTGATGCGGGTTCAACCCATAACCTTGGGTTCTGGGTAACTTACTAGAACATTTTGAGGGTGTGGGCAAGGCCCTCTGACTAAGAACCAGATCACTTACTGCAACACTGCAGGTTGAATTGGGTTTATGTCGTTGATTAACAAATATTTTTGCTAATCTTATAGCACTATACATATATTCAGTATATGTATATACTTATCCCTAAATAAAACAGAAATATTTTAATAAAATCCTTCATCCTTTCACGCCCTGATTACTCCCTGTCCGCTCCTTGTTCTCCACTCCTACACTCTACTCTCGGAGCTTCAGCAAAAGGGAACATGGCCTTTTAACACAAAGCAGAAACCACCCAGGCTTCCAGCCCAAATTCTTTGAGTACTCTCCAAATGACCTGACCTCAGTCAGACAAATAATAAGAAGTGATGTCCGAACCCATCCAAACTATCAACTGAAGAAATAGTTCATGAATAAAGCGTGTCACAAATAAAATAGATCACTTTAAAACAATTGCTACCTCTAAGCTTTTGACAATAAATGTAACAAATCATGGTCAATTTTTTTTCAGAGATACAAATGGTCCAACACCCTTCTGCATTAGCATCCATAATAAGCAAATTATCTTTGTATGTAAGCATATGCATATTTTGACATATTTTATATTTTCAAAAGCTTTTAAAGCAATATACATATACAGCCAGGACCCGCTGGTAGTTCTGGATCCAGTTTGAAAGTAATCTCTGTATACTACTGTAATTTTGTTTAAACTTATATGTCACAAAATGATACAAAACTCAGAGATACATGTGCATTATACAGGAAAGCGGTAATGAATATAAAACAAAGGCCCTGATCTTCTCACTGTCAGCCACTCAGACCAGTATCAGTTCAGCCAATATGCACCTGCCGCTCTTGTTTCTTAGCTCAAACAAGCGCAGACTGAAACATGTGGAAAGAGGAAAAGGGCGCTTTTGTTTCAGTTCACTTACAATGAATGAAACCATAGCCCACTCACAACGGCCCTCTTTTCCATGGAAAAGATCTGACCAACCATGAGGGCTGTCACTTTGAATTCTGGTCTTCAAAACAGAATTGTGGGTGTGTGTTTCCTGTTAGAGGAGTGACCCAACAGCACCACATTTTTTCCCACTATTTTTCAGTAACCGCTGGCTCCAAACCTCAATTAGAAGTCATCCCTTTATTTGCTCAACAATAAAATGTTTCATCAGCCAACACAAACATCAGCTGATGTCTAACTCAAAAAAATCAATGTTGCATCAGAGCAGTGGTAGCGTACATTACTGCAGCAGTGTTAGTGGGGTGTGTCCGGTAAGAGCACGACACTATGAGTCTACACAATCACTCACTCACTCAGAGGACACAGAGGATGAACTCTAATCCCTGCTTCCTGCCAGCAAAAACATAGAGTGAATGCATTTCCTGCCCTCGAGAGTGTAAAGTGATTGATGTGTAAGTGTGTGGTCGACAGGGATATGACAAAGATGTGGCTGTAGACGTAGGGGGAACAACATTTCTAAAGAAAAAAAAAACCTTTCTGGGTTCATGGCCAAAGTGAGGTGGTGTGTTCGTACCAGCGCAGGCCTTGTGGTCTGCCAGCAGAACCAGGCTAAGCCATGATGAAAACTGAGCTCTTCCAATGGCTGGGCTTTCCAACTGCAGGATGTTGGATTGAGATCAATAATCAAATAGACGCCACAGAAACAGCTCTCAGCCAATCAGAGTAAAGTACACGTCACCATTGACCAATGGAGCGTGCCTGTAGATATTCATCCTCACACAGCGAGTGTAAACAAGAAGAGAGGAAGTGGGTAACAGGTGAGTCGATTTCTGAATAACCCAAAGCTAATACAGGTAGATGGTTTGTCATAAAAGTAGTTGAGTCAACAGTGATGGCACAACCTGTGCTTCAACCGCTCCCTAAAGGCAAATAATTTCTTATTTACATGTAATCCATAGGGTTATGAATTGCACTTTTTAATTAATTGATTTTTTCAGGCATATGAGGTTTGACATGCAAAGCTGACTAGATATGATCCACCACCCACCTCTCTCCCCACCCCAAAAATGTTTTGCATTAAGCAGCTGATATGAGGTCCTCTGTCTCAGCTGTCTATCTGCGTGGAAGAAAAGAGTGCAGTTTCAGACAAAGATAATGCGCGTGACGCTACGGCAGGAACAGACTGGCCAGCTACAATCCTATTAATGGATAACATTAATAGCGCTGTAGCTCATATGATTAGAGTCACTTCTGCGAGCCCTCTGATCTGCCATTCTCTCTCAGTTGCACTCATTTGTCTCTTCCATCCGCTCCAATGCTCTCTATTTCCTTCTCTCTTCTCTCAAAGCTTTTAGTTAATATGTTCTTTCTATGTACGCACTCTGTATGCTTCCACTTTTTATCTCTTTCTCTCTCTCTCTCTCTCTCTCTCTCTCTCTAGTGTCTCACCATCTCTTTCTGCTCCTCTCTCATCTGCCTCTCCTCTCTTCTCTCTCTTGTGTTTCTCTGCTCTTTTTCACTCTTTCTCTTCTCTTTATATACTTGTCTTTTATCCTCTTTCTCTTTCTCTCTCTCTCCCTCTCTCTCTTTCTCTTCTCTCTCTCTCTCATCAGACCTGGCACAAAACCACTCTACACTTCGCCAGAGCTGAACACTTCAATTACTATAATGGGCGCAGATGATAATGCTTTTCTACCAGGCTGCTCTCTTACTGAACACACACATGCCACACACACACACACACACACACACACACACACTCTAAACCGCAGAGGGAGGCTGTGGAAAACACACACAATACACACAATTTCCTGCCACACTGTGTTCTTACAGTGGCCTACTTGGCACAAGTCCAAACCTTTTTCAATTGTCAAAAAAAGTCTGCAAGGTTCTAATGGCATGTATTAAAATTTGACTTTTTTTGTTTCAAGAGATACCCAAAGCTTTTAGCTTCATAAGAGTAAGAGAGAGAATGAGAGTGAGTGCAGCATCTGTTGCACAGCTTCCCGAATACATGCTGAAAATTGCTCGGAATCCTTTTATATATCCCCCCACACACAGAAGCAGTGGTTTCAGGCCCGCTGTGTTTTGCGCACCCATAGGGAAAATTACCAAGCAGGGCTGGGCCAACGGTAGATGCCAGTCATCGCATTGTTGAGCCTCCCAGTCCAAAACTCTTTGCATGTTTCTCCTGTTTATACAACAGCATCTACTCTCACAGCGCTACAAACATTTAACCAGTGCATGTTCTTCTTCTTCTTTTGTTTAATGATGGTTGGCAAACAGCTCTTAGGCGCATTGCTGTCACTTTCTGTGGGTAAGAAATTAATTACTTACTAGCAGGCACTGGTGAAAGCAAAAGAAAATATATCCCCTCCACTTCATCATCCATCGCAATGTCTCACTGTAGATATATGACAGTTCCATGGACATCGTCCAACCTTACTACCAAGGCAGAACTGTTTACAGTGGTGGTAAAAGGAACGAGACGTCCAAAGAGTTCACTGATTTTTAAAAGCTGCCTCAAAGAACGTTATTACACTAAGCAGTTATAAATACAGTACACTGCTTGATGCCTGCAACACTGATTCACAATAGTTTTGAGAAAACATGAAAACATAGTTTATAAACCTTAAAATCCATTCATGGCAAAAAGGTACATGAAGGCCATTTCATTCAAAAAAAAACTCATTGCCATATTACTGTTATCAACGTTACATATAAAACTCAAAAGACAGGCATAGGTTTTTAGATATTATGACTATATTACTATATTGTCATAATTGCAAAGAAATACTTTCACATTAAATTCTGAATGACGTTTTATATCTGAAAAACTTAATAATTGAGAATTTAAAAAAAAATCTCTTTAAAAACTGAGTACAATACTGTTTTTAACACTTGAAAAACTGTTAACATCAGGAAAACACTATTTTTAAAATAAGCAATAATCGCAATAAGCTACTTGTTAGTATTCAGTTAACATTCCACCAGATGCCTTCCTGAGGTGAACCAGCTGAGTTTGAGTAGGAATACTCTACAGCATGTAAGAACCACTTGTCTAGGAGTAACGCTGACACTGATGATATACTCATGACGTAATTTAGTACAACCAGATCAACATTATTCTATTATTCTATTGGATGAGCTGCTATATATTAGTTGACCCCGTCCTCTTACACTGTGATTAAACTGACATTATAAAGTCATTAGAAACAGTACCAGACTAATATAACAGGGCAAGTACTACCAGACACATAAAAGGTGAAACTCTCGTCTCTGGCCAAATGAGGGGTGAAAAAAGAAAAAAATGGACTCTGGTTGACTACTAAAATCCCTGCTCGGTATTTCACGAATAGCCCTATTTTAATTACCACCCCAGTCTCCTATTAAAGCCTAATAAAAGAGGGATGAAAGAAACAGAGGAGAGACCTAACGAGGGATAGATTTTACACCCTTTGCTTTCTACCACATGAACACATACACACATCCACCACACAAACACACAAATCCATTAGTCAGGGCTTTGCTGATTTAAACAGACAAGCAGTGTGTATGTGTGTGTGTGTGTGTACATAGAGAGAAAGCGCTCCACAGCTTTCCTTTGTTCTCCCAAGGCTGCATCCTGCCATTAAGAGCTGAATACACAAGCTGGGCTTCCTTACTGGTTCTACTGAGTTTGGAGCAGGCCCCAAACCAGTAAGAGAGAGAGAGACTGAGACAGAGAAAGAGACAGACAGATAGTGGCGAAAATGGCCCAGAACTAATTTAACAAGACCAAAGCAAACCACTACATTCTGAAGCATCAGTGAAAGATCCACTACTTCCAGATCAATAAACATTTATTCCACCGTCCTTGTTGTCTCGTGGCGTCACAGGGGTGAGATCAATGCCTTCCAATCAGTACAGTGCTGAGTTCAACAGCTTCTTCGCTCTGAGCCCACCCCATTGACCCACAGCAAGTCGCTTCATTCGTCACTGCTGATAGGTTAATGTAATATTCATTAGCTCAGTGAGTGGTCAGCCAATCGGGGCAGGGTGCATTTAGCAGCAATGGTGAGATATGTCCACTGCGCCTTTCTGCACATGCAGCATCTGTGTGATTTAGGGGCAATGTGTTTTCAGGTGCTAGAAAAGGCCGAAACAACTTAACAACAGCAATTTTCACACATCCTCTGACAAACCCAGTGACAAACCTTACTTGTGTGTGCATGCATCATTACACAACACAGATCATCGCTGGTAACCTTACAGGAGAAGGCAAAAGCAGTCTTTGCTCCTAATGCATGGGGCTTTAATTCTAGGTAATCTTGGAGCATTTCTATTGGTTTATTCATCAGAAAACATCATACAATGTAAAACGAAGCTGTGTTTAAATGATAAAGTGAATTTTTTTTAAAAAATGAAGAGATATGTGGGTTTCTTTGGACAGCAACAGTATACTCATGGACCTCAGGGCATGAAAGTCATTTACAGCTTGGGATTGCCTCAGCATGGACAGTTACCATACCACCAGAGGGAACACATTCAGAGAGGTGGAGTGTGTGCGTGTATGTGCGTGTGTGTGTTTATACCGTACTACTCTGGAGGCAACGATATCCTCTCCAGGTGTGGCACACATATGCAGCCATACACATTCACTAACTGCCTACTCTGGTGTGCCTTGGGCCCTGCAAAACCCCTCCCACACACAGTAGCCCACTATCCAGATGCTGCTTGTCTGGGTGGCTTTTATTTCACCCTGCCTTGATTAACCCTATAATGTAGAGGAAAAAGTAGCCACTTGGGCTGTTTAATCTCTAAACTGTAGCAAGGTTGCTGGAATCACCACAGCATGTCATGATATGGACTTCAGTGGACATGTTGCTGCCATAATCTGCATTTTTCCATGAGAGCACAGCTAAACGAAGCACATTTTAGATCAGAAACAGTAACCATGCACTTTCTGCAGCAAGCTGTCCACATGTAGGGTCACACAACTGATGTGGAAAGGAACTCATGGTCACTGCGCTCAAGCTTCAAGTCTACTGTGATCTGCTCACTATTATGTGCAATAAAACCTTAGTCTGAGGTTTTACTATGTATTAGACACCGGTCTGATCAAAGCATGATGTGTGTGATAGGATGTCATGCAATGCGAAATATAGGTCAGCTGAGAAATAAGCATGTCATGGCTTCTACTTTTGTACTGGCTTCTACAAATGTTTAATCCAATAAAGGTTAAACCACATAACACCTGACAGATAAACATGTGGTTAATTACCAGTGTGTGTGTGTGTGTGTGTGTGTGTGTGTGTCACAAAATATTGTTTGTTAATTCCTATTCCAATATCAGTCTCTGATGACCCTCTAATAAATCACAGTGTTTTTGACAGGGTGACCAACCAAGGCTACAAAAGTATAATTATTTTGGCCAGTCTTTAACTACTAAAGACACTAAAAGACATTAAAAGGCACTTGTTATTCACATTCCACTTCATGACTACATTGCTGTCATGATGTATGATTTCTGGTAGTCACCATTTTAATCTCATTTGAGCTGTTGATGGTTTATGTTCAGGGCTGTACAACCAATTAAAAAGGACTTAATTTCTCTAATGGAACTCGAAACTTTAATGAAGAGTTTGTCAGAAATTCTATAACGAAACCTTGCATCCTCAAAATGGTAACTTCATATGAGAACTTTTATGTCAGGTGAGACTATATGTAGTGGTCCATTCAACACACTATAACGCATTTTCAAACAGCAACAACAGTACTATATAAACCAATATATAACCACTATATAACCAAGTTAATGCCATGATATAGACTTATTTATTAGTGATGTCCATGAAGTATTAAATAAATATTTCAAGGTTTGCATATATAACACCTAACATCTAACACCATCTGGATGTGGAAAATTTGCCACTCAGACAGCCCTATTTTCAAGTACTTTAAACACACACACACACACACACACACACACACACACACACACACACACACACACACACACACACACAAACACACACACACACACACAGACACACACACTTTGCATCCTGTGAGGCTGTGAGACTGCCGCTAATTTTTGGTTCGGAGCACTGTTTGGCCCGTTTTACACTGTTTTGTGTAAAACAAAACAGTAGTTTTCTCTCAGTAGTTTTGAGTTTGCTTTTTTATTTACATATTTATTTACTTATTTAACCCATTTCTCAATATATGTTTGCAATAATCTTTGAGCTACTAGATTTCATCATGTAAGAATTTAGTAAATCTACACATTGTTCCTTACAAATTATGTTAAAGAATCATAGAGTAAGAAATGTGTTCTCAGCTCTAAGCAAAAACATTGTGATTTCCATTTAATCGAGAATAATACAGTAATTTCATTCCAGTTCAGCGATGCAAATCATTCAAATGATGAACCACAGCTCTGTTTAAAAAAAGGACTTAGCTTCTCTAATGAAACTTAAACTATGGTTAATTCTGTAACAAAAGCTTGCATCCTCAAAATGGTCAGGTGAGACCATATGTAGTGGTCCATTCAACTGTTCACACAATGTAACACATCCTCAAACAGCAACAACAGTACTATATGAAGCAATCTACTACCACACAGCAGCAAAGAAATTTCCAAGAATAATATTACACACCCCATCCGTTACTGTAAAGAGAACCCACTGATTGGAAAGACAGCTGGAAATTCTTCAGAATGTGTTAATGAATGTGTGTGTGTGTGTGTGTCTGTGATCTTAATATCTCCATATTTCATCATACATTCCACAACCCCTTAACATGACAAAGTGACAGCTATGCTGCCTTAGACACCAGTCTGATCAAAGCATGATGTGTGTGATAAGATATGTGTCATGCTATGCAAAATATAGGTCAGCTAACACATAATCACACCATGGCCTCTGCTATTGTACTGGCTTCTACGCATTTTCCCCTCAATTAAGGTTAAACCACAAAACACCCCATAGATAAGTGTGATAAATGTGTTTTTTTTTACCAGATGTGTGTATGTGTTTGTGGTTCACACGTAAGTCTGTTAATTGTTATTGCAATTTCAGTCTCTGATGACCACTAAAGACACTGATTCGCAAAGGCATTATATATTCCACATGTTCCTTCTATTTCATATTCAGTTTGTGTGGGTTGTGTACCAAAATCATAATTCATAATTTGTATATTCATTTTGTGACATCACAAAAACTAGGATTTGCAAACAAGCTTTCCTTCACTGTTTCGATTCCATGTGTAGACTGTATGGATGGGGTGGTGTGAGCATACATTTTGGAACTTTAATAATTACACCCCAATATCTTCTATGAAAAAAATCAGGGAACAATATACATTTTTTTTTTTCAAAATGTTAACAGTTATTCTAAAAAAGGCTGTAAGGTCCTAAAATACGAACTGTTCAAAAAGATTGTCCAAATATACAGTAATGCTCACTGAAGTTTAGGACGTCTTTGCTTCTCCTGTACAGTTACCATTTCTGAGATACGAGGTTTTGTTATAATAGTGACAATATGCGCATACACAGACAGAATGACCTCCCCTCATACCCAACCATTCCTCTAGAGCCCTGCCATTCTTTCCTCCTCCGGCCAAACACAGCAAGCGTGCCTACACACTAGACCCCCGTCATTATACATCACACAGCCACTGCACTATTAGGAGAGGCAGACAGACAGTAAACACTGGCTACCTGTGTCTACTCTCTCTCCTATACCACTGTTTTGGCTTTTAACTCGTCGATGTTGTATTTATAATCAACAATAACAATTTTGTAACTTTATATAAATCATATTTTTACTTGTATCTCATTAAAATGGGTGACAATGAGCTGAACATGTTTTATTGATGCTACATTTGTGTTTGCAAGATGATGAATATGCCAATGTTTTGTCGCCCCCTCCCCTGGAGAAGGGAGAGGGCGAGTAGTCCCTGTTACCCGCATTAAAAAAATAAAATAAAATAAATTAAAAAAAAGATGATGAATACTGTTATGCACATAGCTGTGTTTTGCAGAAGCACACATATCAGGCAGATGTTTAGATTTGACTGATATTTCTGATATTTGATTATGTCTTTATTGTACACCAGAAAAGCGGAAAATGATGTAAAAGTGATGCTGGGATACTACGCTTAAATGTTTTATTCATTTTTCTGCATTTGTAACAAATAATGTTAGATTTCTCTGTATTGTTAAACCAGTTGGATTTAGTCTGAGCAACTGTTGAGCATCAACAGTTATGTGCACATAAATGTATTGTAGATTAGCGTCTGCCCAGACTTCCAAGGATTCAACATGCTGGGACAGTACGGCTACAACCTGCGTCCAGTAACTGATTCTAGATCAGTGTACCACTTTAAGCTAATTAGTCTTTAGGTAACAGCTTACTTAGGCCTGTAGGTATTCTGCTTAAATCGTATTGCACCTCCAATCCTGGACTGTTCAAGAAAGCTAATCTGAAAGATGACAAAAGTAACTCAGGAGAAAATCCCCAGATCAATCTGGACAATCTGTTCTCTGAAGCACGAGGGACCCTTAACATCTGACCCCATCAGTCTGTGACCCTCTTCATGACCTTCTCAGTCTGGAGGGCGCCCTCAGCCCCCTCTTAGCTTTTAGGATGTGTTTTTTTTTCCTGGTCATCCACGGGCTAATAAGAATATAACCTTGAGAAAAGATAATCAAATCAATGTAGCTCTGACTTACAAAATCAAATTAAGGCGCGAGTGCTCCCAAGAGAAAAGCTGTGAAATATTAACGCCCACAAAAACATTTTCAAGCGTGCGCATTCAAGTTTAAGCCACAAGGCTAACCTCGCGCCAAGCAAGGAATCTATTCATTTATTCAGTGGGAAGAAGCGTTTCTTGGGAGGAAAGTAAGTCAGCGGAATCTTGGAGCACATACTGTATGAATAAACCCTCACCCTCATGACAAACTCCACACAGAGAACTGCAGTGTTCAGCTCCTCATTTACCCCAGCAGCCGAAGCTCTGCTTACGTTAGCTATGGCATTTCATGCCGACAATCCATGGTTTTCATTGTGAGAGATGCTGATTAAAATATGCTTTCTGCTGATGAACAAGTCTCCACCACCTACAGTGCAGGAGTGACGCTGGTAGGGAAGGCGAGTGTCATGACCCTGCGAAGGCTGAAGTGGAACTCCTCCCTTTTCATTGACTGGCTCATATTCTTAATAGAACACTCAGCAAACCGCACACACAGGCTTTCATACATACATGCTTTACACCAATGTACAGTACATTAGGCTGTTTAGAGAATTCAGCAGTTATAAATATACAGTGATAACCAAAGGTGATTTGCTGTTGGGACATGTAGTGCACAAGCATCATACTCATACGTATATTTAAATGGGAGAAAATGAAAATGGTGGGAAGTGATGAAGATTAAATACACTATAGCTCTTGTTCTACAAACTCATTTGCCCCCACAAAGTGATGAAGAAAGGAGTTCTACTTCCATCATGTGAGTAGGTCAAATACCTATTTGAGCAAGTCGCTGTCGCCATGACACCTACATGAACCTCCCATGACAAATCACATAAACCTAAAAACCATTTATAAAGGTGAATTCCAACAAGTGCTACTTTTCGATGTCACGTCACCCCAGAAAGTGATATAACAACGGATGCTTGATGCAAAAATCTGTCTATGCAGATTTATTTCAGTTGACAGGAAAGGCTGTGCTGTGTAGTGCTAAAAAACACCTCCTTCCAGTAAAGTCTTACTGGATTTTCTTAGTAAATCCATTGTTTTCAGGACCATTGATGAGACGTTGTTACTGCTATTCCAATAAGATGTTATAAAAGATGAATATGAAATATGGTTCAGTCTCACTTTTCAGGTTTTTATTACACATTTCTATTAGAATGGCGGGGGGCGGGGTGCTGTAAAGGTTTTTGTGGAAAGGTGTCAAAGATCAAGAATATAAATTGTAAAAAATAATTAAATACATAAATAATTAAATAAATGCAATTTGTCTCATTTGTGCGACAGCTGATTAGTCAAATGTTTGATGGGTCATTCGTCTAGACCTTAAAGGAGAATTTCTTTAAAAGGTTCCCTCAGGCTCTCATGTAAATGTCCCTCTTAACATGGCACAGTGCTGTACAAAATGTCGTTCAGGTCATGTCTCATAATGTCTCTCCTTTCTGAGTTTTGATAGCCATTGTGTTGCGGCTCCTAATCAGTGTCATGTGAGGGGTATTAGAAACGCAGCTAGCTGAGTGAAACTGGGTGTTATATGGGGAGGTCAGCTCCGTTCTGTTTCCCACACACAGCCTCTGGCAATCTCAGTAAGGTTGGGTACAACTGGAGACGTTTTGCCTGTGGGACCACACACTGAAGAAATCATGGGCAAGTCGGTGCTGTAAAATTTATAACAGCTTCATTAAGAGGTATCTGGCAAACATAATTATAGAGTTCTAGGTTTTACATGTGATCCTTTTCAGTGTTCAGATCACTGGGGAAAACACCAGACTGAAAACACGATGGGCCACTTTTCTAGACCCAAATTAAACCTAAGACAGGAATAAACAGGATTTTTAGAAGGAAAAGACCACTGGCATTCAAGTTTAGTCCATGACTAGGCATACACTGTCCCCAAGGCTTTCCCTAAATGTGCAAATATACCACCTCTAATGGACATTTAAGATGACACAGTAGTTGTTATATGCATGCAAAGGGATGCTCTGAAGAGGACACACACACACATGCCAAGCATCAGCTAGAACTGTGCATTATAAAGCAAATATTTGCTGATATTAATATGTTTCGTTATCAATGTATATGCCTAATAAAAACATTAGATGAGCAGCCTTTTAGACCTTTGAACGTGTCCCTTCATCTTTACATAAACTGCTTTAGATGCTACATCAACTGGGATGACAGATGTCATTGTAAGTCACTAAAAACTATCTGAAGATTTGGGTAATTTATCAGATTCAGCATTACACTCACAGTGCCCTTACACCATGTGCACCCGGTCACATGGCAGATTTGGCCTCGGCCATGACCATATGGTCACCGCTGAGGATCTCTCCATTCAGCACTAAGCTTTTCTGAAAGGATAGAGATACAACTGAAAACCTGGCTTGACGTGACTGGGAAACTGGCCTAACAGATAAACAATGAAACAGCCCCAAACCTTTTACATACCCCACTTCTCTGTGGATAGACCGTGGCCGGCAGGGCCGACCCTTGGGGAGGTTACACAAAGAGGCGATTGTCAAAACGCTTTGCACATCTTTATCACACAGAAGAGAACTTCTGGAGAGCTACAGTAACAGCTGATTCTATATGAAGAACGATGTGATGCATGGTGAAAGGACAATTATCTTGAAATCTTCTCATCTGTTGTTTTTTAGACTACGCAAGGAAGTGAATGGTCCAGCCTGACTCAAACACCACATTTCCACATGAGATTCTGCTGTCTGAGTACTTGAGCAAATGCGTTGCCTTGTTTCAGCCTACATGCAAAACAGGTCCGGTCATTTGCACTGCGCATTTACTTACACGGTTCCTTACACTGAATGTCTATTGGAACACAAACTCAGCTGCACACAAATGCTCTGTTTCCATTCATTAGTATAAGCCTAGTCAATCATACGTACTAATATGTTTATTACAGGCTTTATGGCTTTTCATGTTGTTCATGTTTCCTGCACTGCTTCGAGAAGCACCTGTTATCAGCTACGCAAAGCCTGTCCCCTTCTGCAATAAACCCATTTCCCTCACTGTAGAAAGAATAATACAAAGCATAACAGATCTGAAGTTTCACATGGCAGGCAAAGTCACACTATATAAAACAGGGGTTTCCACCTCTGGCCCTGGAGGACCATGGCTCTGCAATCAGCTCATTTACATCCCCTCATTGAGCTGGATGGGTGTGTAAAGGCAGGGAAAAAAACATTCAAATGTGGGTGTCCAGGACCAGAGGTCGGGCGACACTGACACATGCATGTCCTCCACTTTTCTGAAGCTGGGGACCTGCTTCAGGAACTTTAAAAAGAAGTCTCGCCGCTTGGCTGAGGCTGGACAGACTCTGCTCAGGATGTTTGTTGGCTGAAATGTTGTAGCTGGACTCACCTCCGTGGCTGAGGGCTGCTGCCCTGGCTGGGGGGAGCAGCAGCAGGGGTCCTGCCAGCACCAGCAGCAGCTCTGGGAGTTTCATGCCGCTCCAGGACGAGCAGCTCCCACACATTACAGAGAGTAAAGGACAGTCTCCAATTTCAGCTGCAGATCATCGTAGTGCCGCGTCTCCGTCCAGCGCGCGTCCACCTGCAGCCCACTGCAAACAGGGGGCTATGGAGATTCTGTTATTTAATCTAATAAATAAAACGCTCTTGTCCTGTTTTTATGCTCCGTCCGCTCTGAAAGAAGACAGGAAAACCCAGACCGCCCAGTTAAACTTAAACTGCTGCAGATTTGCCCCTGGTTTCCTGTCCTACCGGCTGAATAAAGTAAACGAGTGGTTAAACCGTTTTATGTCCTCGTTTTAAAAAGTCCAACTTGTGCAGAGTTGATCTCCGTACCGGTGCGGCTCCCCCCCGTCCACTCACAGCACGAGCTCGGAGCCCCCCATTAGGTCCCACAGAAAACCCACTCACACACACAGAGAAACACAAGAGCGCGTTCAGAGAGCAGAGCTGAAGCCCGGACACAGGAGCC
This sequence comes from Brachyalestes nurse, assembly GCA_037974405.1. Taxonomy (NCBI): domain Eukaryota; kingdom Metazoa; phylum Chordata; class Actinopteri; order Characiformes; family Alestidae; genus Brachyalestes; species Brachyalestes nurse. The sequence goes on from JBBPCY010000013.1 coordinate 9,099,386, forward strand.
AAGGAGCCAAAGCGCCACTACACACACTGGAGCTTAAACAGGGCGGAGTCACAGCTCAAAACCCCGCCCACCTACCAATCAGGACAGGCTCAGCGTCGCAGGTATAGTATCACGTGACCCACCCTTACTCTATTTTGTCATCATTCACAATGACAGTTTACTTTTAACATTTTATTATTATTATTATTATTATTATTATTAGTAGTAGTAGTAGTAGTAGTAGTAGTAGTAGTCGTAGTAGTAGTAGTAGTAGTAGCAGCAGCAGTAGTAGTAGTAGGAGCAGTAGCAGTAGCAGTAGTAGTAGTCGCAGCAG
>JBBPCY010000013.1:9102493-9114172 GCA_037974405.1 Brachyalestes nurse
ATTATTATTATTATTATTATTATTATTATTCTTATTATTATTATTATTATTATTAGTAGTAGTAGTAGTAGTAGTAGTAGCAGGAGGAGTATCAGTATTAGTAGTAGCAGTAGTAGTAGTAATAGTTCTAGTAGTAGTAGTGTTAGTAGTAATAGTAATAGTATTAATTGTAGCAGTTGTAGTAGTAATAACAGTAGTAGTGGTAATAGTAGTAGTAGTAGTAGTAATAATAGTATTAGTAGAAGTGGTAATAGTAGTATTAGTATTTATAATACCCAATAAAACTGTCGTTGCTGTACCAGAATCTGGGCCAGAAGTCATGCCAAACATCACGTAGATTCTGTAAATGGCCTATGTGTATGTGACTTGAATAGTCTATGTATTATTATTATTATTGTTATTGTTGTCGTTGCTGCTGTTGTTAAATGAATAATAATACACTGATTATTTAAGCCCGCACAGTCAGCAAATGAGATGGAGGCTGCTGCAGGATTCTAGATGATGAACTCTCTCACACACACACACACACACGCACACACACACTCACACACTCACACATAGCACGCTGTAACCCAGTGGCCATCTGGATGTACGTAATGTGAGAGAGAATGAACAGCCTCAAAGCTGCCCAGATCTTCAGGATTACACACACACACACACACTCACACACACACATAAATGTACACAAAGGGACAAAGAGCGATGTAGGGCTGAGAGGGAGAGAGAGAGGGAGAGAGATAAACCTCTCAAGGAGCAGTTAGAAAATAAAAGCTTGCCATTAAACTTAACCCAGGCTGAGGACCATAAATCAGCTCCCTTAAAGGGAAATACTTGTGATAAAATATGTATATTCTATTAACAAAACCCTGCTTCACAAAGCGCCCTCTTCTGGACAGGTGAAGACTGGATTCTAAGCAGACAACATTTAGCCTAAAATTCAGGACAGCACCACTTGCTATAAAAGCGGAGCAGACAGAGTAGCTACTGCATCATAGAAGTCACATCTTGCAGCAGCTTGGAATAAGGTAGAATAGTTCCTCATACTCTTTCCACAACATCTCATCAAACCAATACTCCAGAGAACTAAAGCTCCAGGGACCTTTGATCACTAAAGCTCCAGGGAGCTTTATTCACCTCCAGTTGCCACTTACCATTGGGCTTGTTGACCATAGGTTCATGTATGGCTGCTTCAGAGCATCTCATTCTACTGGCAAAGCTTTTCTGTGGAGATTATACAAGCTGAGTGTGTGCAGTCAACCACTTGTGTCAGCAATGGGGGCACTTCAAAGTAGCTGAATTCATTAATTAGGAGAGGTGTCTGAATACTTTAAATACCAAAAAGGGTTCTGCTGTTTTTATACTTTATTAGCACTATACAGTGTAGGGGGGAACACTAAGCATTTTGCTTATTTCCCGAGCCAAAAGTGGTGTAAATAACACATAACTGAAGGACAATTTCCACTAATAACTGTTTAACATGGATGTCGAGCCAAACCCAAGACCTCTGTCCTTACAAAACAATAACTATAATAAAAACAAGCTCTCCTCTGATCAGCTATTTCTCACATCTCTTTTAACTTCCTCACATGCATCATCACGTAAGGGAGCTGCGCATACATTTACAGCAAGACCAATCAGCGAGAGCAGGCTGAAGCAGACTTAAAAGGATTGTCACACAATTTATCTGGTAGAGTGCATTATTATTCTCCCCCTGATGTGAGCGAGCAGCACAACATGAGGCCTGAACCCTTTAAGAAAGGTCCTGCTCTCTGCTGTGCGTGAACAAAGGAACAGAGAGGGTTTACACAGAGAGCCCTGCACCGGACAGAGACTGGGGCACCACTGATATCTTAATGGGAGACAAAGTGTGTGTGTGTGTGTATGTGTGTATGTGTGTGTGCATTAGTGATATGGTGTATGGTGATTAATAAGCAACAAAAAAAGGGATAGGAACGCAGTTAATAAAGTTTATGAATACGTTTGTTTGCAGACAAACCATCCATGTATGTGTGTGAGAATGTCTGAGAGAGAGAATGAAAAGGAGAACACCACTTAGTTTGGTTGACATTTAATGTGTTTGCGTGAAAGTGGGAGAGACAGAGAATGACAGAGCGAGAGAGAGAGAGGGAGAGAGAGAGAGAGAGGGAACGAGGGAGAGAGAGAAAGAGAGAGAGAGAGAAGGAGAGAGAGAGAGAGAGAGAAAGAGAGAGAGATGCCAGTTCTCATCAGTCTAGGCAAGGTGACCTTGCAACAGCCCCAGCTGTGGAGGAATCCTATCAGGATTGGATTAAATGTTTATTTGGACAAGCAGAAAGACAGTATCCAGCAGCTGAATGTGCAGTATATATATGTGTGTGTGTGTGTGTGTGTGTATGTCTGCTCTGTCTTTCATGTATTTACAAAACTCTACATTCAACATCAGAATTTGCCCTTTTCCTTTAAGCATTAAATGTGTGAGCACACATATTTCAAATCACAATCAGAAAACCTTACAGATACTGGAAGAAACTGCTTTATATTTAAACAATTTTATTTAACATTACGTTTGAACAGAGCCGTTGCCTTCTTGGATTTTACTGTCTTTTACCTCTCTGTGCTTTGTACATTTCTAAAATTTAAAAAATGGGTTTGTCTTTTATTTATTTTTTGTACACTCTTAACAAATAGAGATATAGTGGCAATAAAGGATTCCCTTTAAAGAACAAAGAACTAGCCATGCAAGCCAATGGGTCTTTGAGGTGTCATGGTGTGTTGTGTTAGAAAAGGTGCTTCTAAATATTAGTCTACAACACCCACACTTCAGGGCGTTAAGGACAAGTGTGCTAAACCTTCCTCTATCAAACAGCTTCTCTGCAACCCCTACATTCCTCTACACCCACCCTCTCTGGTTCATTACTGTCCAGGAGAGCCTGTTGGACGGTCAGGAGCTTTATCCGGGGTCATTATGTCATTAATGTCTTTCAGACTCCACCTGCACTGAAACTGACTCCAGGCTATTGGGCCAGCAGGATATAGGTGATACTATCTCAGTTGCCTTCTGGGCTATGTCTCTTGCCTCTGTCTCCAAATTGGTTAGTAGCCTTAAGCAGTCGGACTTGTCAGAGTGGATTTTTTTTTACCACCACTACTGCCATCATGCTATGAGGGGGGATGGTGTGACTGTAATATACACTTCTCCTTCCATCCCCCCCATCCTTCAGCAAGAAAGGAATAAGGGCTGATCTTTAAGTGGGGGAGAATGTTGCTGAGATGCAGTGGTACATGCGTGGGCTGCACATGAAAGAAAAAGGAGGTGAATGTGTGAATAAATAAATGTGTGTACATTGACTGCTCATATTTTTGTGTGCATGCATGTGTGTGTGCGTGTGCGTGTGTGTGTGTGTGTGTGTATGCATGTGTAAGATCAATTTATGCTTTAACATGTACAGGAATCCCATCTTAGGGTATGAACATCACATTCAGTGCAATTTATTTCTAACCATCATATTTGTATTAAAATTTAAATTCAAATCTTATTCCAAATTTCTAACCTATTGAGACGCATAAAGTTAGTCTGAGAATTCAAAACTCTATACAAAACAATTTACGTTACACAAAAGCATGTGTCACAATTATTGGCACTTTAGTACTTTGTGTGCTAAGGGTCTTTTCCTAAAATGCTTGAAGAGAAAGGAAGCATTCTCAGAGCACTCCACACAGTCTCTCCAGACCCTTTATACTTCTAAACCCCCTCTTTTGGACTCTCTTATTCAGCTCTTTCCATATTTTTTCAGTAGGGTTTAGGTGTCTGGGATGACCATGTCAAAACCTTGATTCCGTGGTCATTCAACCATTTTTGTGTAAATGTGGACATATCTTTTGCATTACTGTCCTGTTGGAAGATCTAACCATGACCCAGATATTCTTTTTAAATCTCCTGGTGCTTGATGGAGCCAATGATGCTATTTATCCTAACAACTCTTCTTGATGAAAGCTCATGCCTAAACGCATTGAAAGACTTATTGTCCAGAACCATGTTACACTAAAGGCTTTTTAATTCTATGAAATGTGCCATGAAAATCCACCTTTGTTCGTAAGCTTTCAACCCCACTCCATGGAACAGCTTCAATATTTCAAAGCCTGTTTCTCTACCAGCAGCACTCTCTATATTTGCATTTTATTAAAGGTTTTAGATCCTTTGGAGGTAAGAACAGCCCCGAAATACAAAGATGCTTCACCCTACTTAACAGTGGGGATTAGGTTATTTTCTGTATAACCATCCAAATTTTACCATCCTTTTATCTCGTTACCAAAAAGCTCCTTTTGTCTCATCTGACCAAAGAAACCAGTTTAGCAAACTCCAGGCGCTTAGGAAAGCTTTCTTTCAGTGTAGCTTCTCAATAGTCTGTTGGCATGGAGGTCTAATTGTAGTTGAATTCGTGTGATGCCCCAAAATGCTTTCATATTCTGCAGTTCCGGCCATAATTGACAAGTTTTGCCTCTAGAGCCATCTGTGCATCGGGGTAGAAGTCCTCCTCCAGATAGTTAACCCATCACTGTAGTTTTATTGTATTTATTAACTGTTGCACATATTAATGGATTATATCAATGGATTGAATAAATCATAAGGACAAAAGTTTTGGGACACCTGAGAATTACACCAGCTAGGACTTTAGTGACATTGCATTCAAATACATAGACTTTAATAAGGAGTTGGCCTCCAGCTATGACAGCTTCCATTCTTCTTGGAAGACTTTACACAAGATTTTGGAATGTTTCTGTGGAAAACACTCTCTGATGTTGGATGAGAAGGCCTGGCTCCCAAACCACATTCCAGTTCATCCCAAAGGTGTTGGATGGGGTTGAGGTTCAGGGCTCTGTTTTGGTCAGTCAGGTTCTTCCACACTGAAACCCATCCAGCCATGTCTTTATGGAGCTTGCTTTGTGCACTGAGACACAGTCATGCTGGAATAGAAAAGGTTCTTTCCCAAACTGTGTCCACAAAGTTGGAAACATGGTGTTGTCCAGAATGTCTTGATATCCTGCATTAAGATTGAGAAGTAAGAAGTAAGAGACCTAGCTCAAACCCTGAAAAACAGGTGTGTCCCTTTTTGTCCATATGGTTTAGGACAAAACGTTTATTTCAAAAAGATATTGTCCTTTTAATAAAATTAGTACTGATAAAGCACTAAATAAACCACCCAGTTACACACTCAATCATAAACAGCTCTGATGACAATTTACAGCTTAAAATACTTGTAAACAAAGCACTCAAACAAGAGATCAAGAACCCTCAAACCACACACACAACCTCTTATCCAAACAATAGAAATCCAAAGGCATTCAGAATCATCATGATTACTTCACCTTGGCATAGCTCTGCGCTGATATTTGCAGATAAAGCGCTGTTTAATAAAGACCATATGGAACCTCCTTTCATTCAGTTATACAGACTTCAGCTGCCCACTGCTCAGACAAGTGCGTAACCCAACAGGCAACAATGCATGCATGCAGACATGCACACTGTTTTGACACTTGTTATGAGTCATAACGTACATAGAGGCTATATTTATTACATATATAGTCAGTTTTAATATTGTTTTATCATAATTTGAAAATGGCTGCTGGACAAGTAAAATGGTCTAAAATATAAATATAACACTGAAAGTTATGGATGTTTTGTCCTTCTTCTGTGAAGTGTATAACGTACATGGTTTTGTTCTGACAGTGACACTGTCAAAGCAAAATTTCAGTTAAGGTTAATCAAATGTTGCCTGCACTTAATCTCTGGGTCCTGGGTCTTCTATTCTTGAGGGTTAGGCACTACCTTGAACTCATCCCTCAGGGTTGTGTATATCAGTCAGGGGAATAGGATGGCCATGGCAAAAGCTTGAATTTGTATTCATTTATCATTTTTGAGTGGATTGTGATGTGTGCTCTGGACCAAAAATATTTGTAACTAAATGTTGCTTTATTCATAGGTAGCTGAAATACAGGTAAATGTTCAATTTTCAATATGATATTAATATAACAAATAATGAAGTGCTATTTTATAAGCTTTTTCAATCATCTTTAGCAAGGGTGCCAATAATTCTAGAGGGTACTTTTTGTGTCCTAACCCTGAACCTAACACAACCACAGTAACTAAAAGAAAATGGTTTTATCCATTTCAGTCAGAACAGTTTTATCCTGAACACACAACACAAACAAACAGACACATTGGCTGCAGCATATGCGATTTGAAATAACTGCAGTGCTCTCTCAGTTTCTGACTTCCTCCCTCATCTATCTGTCTGCACCTGACAGAAATCACATTTGATTAAAGAGACAGCGTGAAAGAGTGACAGGATGAGAAGACTGATGAAATAAAATGTGAAATGAAGGATTAATAATAAAAAGGATTACATTCTGTTACAGTAAGTGACAGAGTGAGAGAGAACAAAGAAAAAAACTTTATCTGGAGTACAAAGTTCCATGTCATATCTAGGAGTCCAGCATGTGAAACAAGATAGCAGCACGCGCAACAACAGTAGTACAAACTGAAATGACGTCCCTTAAACGTATTGTACTGTTTTGCTATAGTACATTATTATATTGTTCATGGCCATTTTTAAATTTTGTGTTAGATTTAACATAATTTCCCTAAAGATAAAAACTGCAAGCTCGGAAGCCACAGTGGAGGGGGGATGGGGGGTGGGTTGGTGGAATTAAGGTATTAAGGGCCCTCATCTCACGCTTCAATCAACAGCCTAAACCTCCCATGGACAAATCACTGATTACCACTGAGCAAACAGCAGACCCTTACAAGTCTCTTGAGAGCGAAAAAACAAAACGCTGGAATATTCAACATAGAACATAGAAAGAGTAATGAGAGGATAGGCCAGAATTAACATTCTGAATGATAGATGCCACTTTTGTAGCTGCCATGTAAGCCAAAGAATATTTAAAATAAATAAATAAAACAAATGGCTAATAATAATAATTATCATCATCATCATCATCATCATCCATTTCTTTATTTCCTCGTTTTATGGCTCTTCATTCTTTTGTTTTATGGCAGTAGTTACATCACCATCCATTTGTGTTTTATGATGGTTTTTACCGCTTACAGAAAATGGTCTGCTTGGTTAAATTTAAATTGGTGCAGAATAATACCAATCAGCAAACTGAAGTGGATCTCAAGCAAGATCTATACAAGCAGGGTTGTTATGAATATCATATAGTGATAGGTGAAAATTCTGGCAATGTAAAATTTACATACATGGACCTGTGCCCCTTATCATTGGTCCATGCAACTACATACAAACCAGACCAATACTGAAAATGCTGTTGGGAATTTCACTAGTTTCTGGGAAATGCTGTGAATGCTTCATCTGGCCTCTGAAAACAGAGAGGACCAAGCATTTCCAGTCTGACTATTTTGCCAATGGTTAAAACAGCAAGAATATCTCTTCATGTTCTTGATGGCACCAGCTGTCACAAACTTATGTCACCACACAAGAGAGCCCAAACCAGTACACACAAGCGCCTGAATCCTAATTCACAGTTAAATGAATATGCAGGAGTGGGAGAGATGCATAGATTAGTGATCTGGGGCAGAGACTATATTATGTCTGCTTGCAGCATCATTACTTTATATAAGATGAACCAATCGATTTATTTTTGGGAGCTTACCACAACAGAACAGGTCCCAAATGGCATCACTATTGCAAAAAAAATCCCTCGGGGATCAACAGAATAACTTAATGCATTATGAATATTCATGAAGGAGGAGAGGTAGAGGAAAGAAAGACAAGAGGGAGGACAGATGATGAGGGATGTAATGAGAGGCTATTCACTTGTACGTATAGGAGGAATCAGAGCTGAGAATGGTAGGTGTGACAATCCCCCTTACACTCAATCAGAGAGAAACAGACAGACTGATAGACAGAGATATGGAGATACTGAGAGAGAGAGAGAGAGAGAGAGAGAGAGAAAGAAAGGGAGTGACAGAGAGAGAAAGAGAGAGATTCAGCAAGCAACCATATGGGCCTTAAATATATAATTATGGTGCTGTGTTTTTAAAAAATGATTTTAGAAAGTGTGTTTGTACATAAGGAAAAGATTTGTGCAGATGGCTGACTCTGGGATCATGAATCTCCAAATACACTCCTAACACAGCACGGCGTCCAAGCTCACAGAGCTCTCCAGAAAAAAAGGGCTTTCGTTCCCCTGAAAAGCTGCTTAGAGAACATCTCAGTATGATTACAGGTCAAACAGAGCCATGTTAGTCACAGAGGCTCAGAGAAATGCAGAAAATTCTACTGTCTTGTGCATATTGTAATAGCAGTGAGAAAATGATGAATACAGGTCTGAAATATGGATGATTATGTGATGCATATATAATAAAACATCACAGTCTGGGAATGCTTCACGTGTTTCCAAAGACAAAGAACAAACACACTTGTTCTGTCAGTCACACACGTGTGTGCGCATGCAAACACACACACACACACACACACACACACACACACACACACACACACACACACACACACACACACACACACACACTCAGTTTTCATACCTTGTCAGAATATGGAGTCATACATACCCTGAACCTTAACCAAATAACAAAAAATATATGGTTTTATCCTTTAAGTGATAAAACATAATTTTACCTCTTACATTGATTGGATATTGAAAGAACATGAAAACACACACACATCTACGCAGATAAAAACTTAATGTTCAAGAACAAAGCTTTTACTGTGTCCACGTGTGTGTGTGTTTGTGTGTGTGCAAGTGTGTGTTTGTGTGTGTGTGTGAAGGAAAGTACTCTGTCCAGTGCAGCCCTCCTCACATGCTCCAAGCCACCATGGAGGCCGCTGATAGATCATACGCCGCATTCTCTCATCTGACACACTCTATTCAACACCACACAAAGAAACTGTGCAGAAACGAGATCACAAGGACGAGGAAGATCACACGGGGAAATTAAATGTGCCACACCATCGGCAGACACAGCTAACAGTCCTGAGGAAAAGAACGACGGGAGGAAAAGAGACATCCTAAATCTGTGCTTGTGTCTCTGCGCTGTGATCTTGAGAATATACTGAAATAATTACATTAGTGTGCTCAGACTCAGTCCGTTTCCCCTTACGCTCAAACTGTTAATTGGAGATACTTAAACTCTCTCAAAGGACAAAGCTTTCCTAGAATGACTGCAGTCCTACAACTGCATCCCTTCCAAGTTAATTCACGATGGGGAAGAAATAAATGCAGAGCGAGAGAGTAGCTGGAATTGGTGTAATTGAGCTTTAAAGCAGCTATAATCCACTCTTGCCAGCCTAACAACAACATTCACTTCGACCAAGACCCTCACATGCTTTTCACACATAGAGTGTCCACGCTCTCAGCTTTGTTCTGTTCCGTTGGCTCTCTCATGGTTGCCATGGCAATTTCATATACACTTTGAAGCGAGCCACAAGCTACCCTGCCCAGGCTATTGCTTGCTTGCTGTGTTATATTGCAGTGATGGTTAGGCCTACAGACACATTTACAAATTTAGCCCTGATATATCTGATCTGTCATGTCTGGTGTCTGGTGTTTGCTTAGATTTGCTCTGGAGCTATGAGGCTAAAGTTGTGAAGAAGTAATAGAGGCTTGTAGCTGCCAGGCCAGTCCAAATCTGCAAAAACTTCTGACACTTAACATGACTTGACTTCACTGGGCTGAAGGGAACAGTGTGTTAATTAGATTTTTGTCTGAACTGTCAGTTTAACTGCGCTTTAGGACCCCAAGGCCAGTTCAACTAGCAACCCATCTGCCACCATATAGCTCAGAGCCAGCACCGCGGACCGCCCCGCAGAGCCAAGAGGGCGGAATTAGAACTTACGGCAATGTAAAACACACAAGTCGAGGACACCAGGTGTTACATGTATGTGGCATCATCAATTGGGAGCTGGGGCAGGAGAAAGCAAGCTGCTGTTCAGTGTGTGTGTGTGTGTGTGGAGGAGGAGGAACAGTGCGGAGCCCAGAGGCAAGCAGAGCATATACTGAACCGTGAGCGACTGCTTTGAAGACACCAACAAATTGTAAATACCACATGACTCAAAGAGTAGATCCTCGGGTGGCGTGTGACCCCAAAAATGTAGGCTCTCCGCTTTCAAACGCGCTGCTGGAATTCAGAGGACTCAGCCCAGACATACACCCATAACCAGAGAGCCCACATGGCAAAAACCCTTTTTACACTTCAGTCACAATTATGTCTTTCATGTAACTCAGCGAAATAAGCAAAGAGATTCTCCCAAAAATTCGAAACGTTCGATCCATACCACATTCGTGTTTGTGAGTACAATATGAAATATTACTATGGTTTGAATTTGATGACATGTTTTGCAGAAAGAAAAGCCATCCATTATGTGCCATGTCATGTTTTTGCTATTGTTAAACACTGAAATAAATGGACGTAAATGCAGTCTGAGCTCAATACACAATGTAAATCAAATGACATGTATTTGTTAGTTCAGTTTATTACATAGGCCCAACAAGCAATGTACTCAACTGAATGAAATTACATAATAAATTATGAAGTGAACATCAAAAGTAGAGCAAAATGACAGTAATAACTGAAGCTGCTGATTGGGTTAAGGAGTGGAACAAAGGATGGGGTCGAATGTTGACATTCTGATGAATCCATTCTTTGAAGACTAAAGAGCTGTTTCATGTCCCTTACAAGAAGCAAATCACCAAAGAGCAGTGAAAAGGAGGGCATCTGAGTACAAGCTTTACTTGGACACCAGCAAGAAGAACAGATGTAGACAAAATCCTATTGTTATAGGATATGAAACCACATCCATTGGCTTTATTTATACATAAACATAAACAAAGCAAAGGAAGAACTTGTTTCCATAGACTCGACCTCATTTCAATCAGATCAAAGCCTAAGAGAAGGGGGTCTACAGGATAACAAAGGTGCTGCATCAATGTTTAACTTCAAAAGATAATTTAGTTTAATTTGTGCACACTATAATTTGAGCAGAACTGTGGAAAGTCAACTTGAGCAGCTCCTTTTAAATAGAATACCAAATAATTATAGACGTTCAGTCTCTTAAAATGAAGCTATGAACTGGTGCATTGTGAATAACCCTTTATTTCAGAATTTATACACAAGCACTGGCAGAGTTTCAATAAGATGAACTAATACAAGTGAAGTTCTGCATGAAACTGTTGTGATAACAACAGTAGGAAGCTTCTTCCAACTTTATTTCTAAAGAATTCATGTGTTGAATGATGTTATAAAGATGAAACTGTTGAATGTAGTGCCATCATAGCAAATAGTCTCAAATCCACAAAAGACCCTAAGAACATACAATCAAAAATGAAAGTTTCAGATACTCCATGGCTTGGCTGTACAAAATGTTCTACCAGAACTCTTTTGGTAGGAGACTCTGATTTATTTAAACTGCAAAAAACCTTTTGGGGATTTAAATGTTTTTTGTTGTTGTCATGGTTCTATATATTATCAATGGCTTTAATAAAAACCCTCGAAGAACATTTAAAAACATACACAGCCATGGAAAAAATAAGAGAAAAACTCTTTCCCTTTTTTCTGTTGACTGTTTGAACAGTTTGCAGCAGTGTGTGTGTGTGTGTGTGTATGTGTGTGTGTGTGTGTGTGTGTGTGTGTGTGTGTGTGTGTGTATAACACACAAAAGA
>JBBPCY010000013.1:9118666-9133310 GCA_037974405.1 Brachyalestes nurse
ACTAGCTTCATCACAAAAACTGTACGTGCAGGAAAAACTGAACACAGATTTGAAATCAGCATGAAAAACACTACAAAACCCACATAAACTTGGCCTGTTGGCCTGTGTTATTAAGGTAAGTGAATTAGCTAATTGCAGGAAACAAAGGCAGGAAACAATGCTAATCCAATATACCTGGAATGTTAAGGGATTATGAGGTTGCGGAAACAGAATGCACTGTAATCTCCTCTACAAAATGACACACAAACAAATAATCTGTGCAGTGCTGTTGGCAAGCCAGGTGATGAAAGTGCATTGTTGGGACAGTAATGTTCTGAATATCACTGCGGTATTGCTACTAAAACATTCATACAGTGATATGCCTTTATCACCTCAGATTCATCAAGCATGTGAACTGCAGAATATGAATCATTAATGGATCGAATATGAAAGTGTATTACTAGAGATTTTCATCTGTTTATTAAACACCCCCCTCCACTAAGGCTTAAAACGTTGGCATTATGGGAAAGTGCCCACTCTCTTTCACTCTCTCTCTTTCACTCGCCGTTAGGCTGACCTTCTCTATCTGATAGAGACACAATGCCATTCTCTTTAAGCTATTTACTTTCAGTGCTCTCCATACAATATGCTTAATGGCCCAGTCTCAATAATGTCACTTTTTCCTTCTAAATGGGGAATAAAATAATCCTACATCACAAGACCAAACTCTCAAAAAGGGAGAAAAGTGCTCTATGTGAGACACTCAAGGTCAAAACCAAACAGCAGAAACTATAACAAGCTATCGCAAAACATTCTTGGTATTCTATTATTTAACTCTATTGGAGATACAGCTGTATGCAAAAGTTTGGAAGCTGGTCAAATTACACGTTTTGTTGATTTCCTAAGTGAGAATAAGTAACCTATTCTCTACACAAAATGACTCTTTGTTTGCTGCATTTAACACTTTGGGTAAAAAAAAACATGGCTTGTGCAAAAGGCACATTTTATATTTTATGTTTTTTTTCCCAGTATGTTAAACTTAGCAAAAATAGGAAATACCCACTGAAATGCCATGTTTCAGTCTGTTCCCTGCAGAAGATGAGTAAACGTCTTATCAACAAAACATGCCATTTAAGCAGGGGTGTTCAAACTACTAGATGTACAATTATGTCATTATAGTGTGTAGCTAAAGGAGGAAACACCAGCAGCCTTTTTCATCAGCTGAAACCTGACATTTGTGGAAACATGAAGAGACTTCTAGGGTGCATGCTACAGTTAGCATTTCCCCAATGATCAGCGCTATTCAGTTGTTTCAGTTGGCATTATAGGATTAAAAAGGAACTTTTGTATCCTTTTTAATTTTATAGGACATATGACATAGTGGTGTTAGTAGTAGTTAGTAGTATCAATAGTAGTAGCAGCAGAAGTGCTGCTCAATTTTTGGTATAACATGATATTATTAATGTCTAAATGGTTGAAAACAGCCCAGCGGTGGGCTGGTGCCCTGCCCTGGGTGAGTCGCTGCCTCACATCTGTTAACCTTGGGATTGGCTCAAAGCACCCACAACCTTAGTGAGGATTAAGTGGTTAAAGATAATGAACAAATAAAAATATAAAAAATATTTCCATCTAGATTTCAGACCAAACTGTCCACCCTTAGAATACTTCAAACTGAGACACCAGGAACCTTTGCTTTTTCCATCCACTATACAATCTACAGTACAGCTTAATACAAAGGTCATTTCTGCAGGTGCAGCTGCAACTTACTGACTTCTACTTGGAGGAGCCCACTGAGAGCACAGGGCCTGAGAAACCTCGAGAAAGCAGCAAAACACCAGACAAAAACAACGTGCACAGTACAATACCAGACAGAGCATGAATGAAATAATATTAGAATCAGAAAATAAAAGAATTAAAAGGCAGGGAGTGAAATAATAAGAAGGAACAAAGGAAAGGAAAAAAAGAGAGTGCAGACTTATTGAGGGAGGCGGCAGGTTCCACTGTATGAACGTGGTTTGGTAATAAAGCAAAGCCCAGAGGGAGACCTGAGGCAATCAAGGAACACAATGACGCTACAGAGACGTCCAGTCACCCTGGAGACAATAGAGACCTCTGCTGGGGTCTACTCAATGATGTCATCTCTCCGGATTGGGCCAAAGCCATCAGGCTAAGAGGTTCAAGGGGGGCACGCTGCTCTCTTGTCCCTTTTGCTTAAGTATTAGTTTAATTAAATCATGTCCTGGCCATTCTTTTCTTATACTCCCAATTCAGTCTATCTTGTGAGTTTATTCAAGCACTTTCACAAGTCCAAGTATGAAAGGCAAAGATTATAATATGAATATGGAGTGGAGCACGCCAGGCACTCAGCTCTCTGCAGTATGGGCTGTGTGTGTGAGGCGGTTTTCAGTTAATGCTGAAGAGGAGAAGATCTGCATTTGGCCTACTTAGTGAAGAATGCCTGCTTCCATGGAAAAGCCACTGTTCCACATTCGCTTTGAGTTTGAGCATTTGAGAAGGAGACAACAAATTGATATGGCACCAAGTTGAAAAAGGATAATAGCAACTTAGGCGTGTATGTGTGTGTTTGTGCGTGTGTGTGTGATAGAAGGGGTGGTTCTGCATTGAATGCAGCTCTGTTTAAAGTATACCTAAGACCCGCTTCCTTGTGGGAGGTAATGCAAATGATGTAAAACCTGTGATAACTAATGGCTTTCAGAAATGGCTGTTATGTTGTTCTATCTCATATGTTAACCCTAAAACGTTTCGCATATTGTTACTATTATTTTCTATGTCATTTAAACTATCTGCATCATTGGTGATGAAACACATTCACTTCAATGGTGGATGCTGGTCAAGGTTGGACATTAAATATTATTATGGGGACAAAAAGATTTAAACATTTAAAAACATTATGTTATTATTCCACTCTACACTGAATTTGCAAAATCTGACATTTCTGAAAATGCGAAAATATTAATGTCAGCTAGTTAAAAGCAAACCTTGTGTAAACCTTGTCATTATCAGTAAAACCAGGGAACTCTTTTGTCTACTATATGTAAATACAGAAGGTCAGATAAGGGGGGCTTTGAGTGATGGAGACAGATGAGTTAATGATAAAACTAACACTAGAGCTTTTAGGTGCAGCATCATGCTGAGCAGGGCATGTTTAATACATGAGCTCTCATCAAACCTCAATGATGCAAAAGAGAACACTCAGAAATAGAGAAAGTTTAGGTGCCGTGGGGCTGAAGATATCCGAATTTTTAAACGGTGACTGCTAAAAATGAATAATAGAAATAATTGAACTTTAATTCAGGGTGTAATGAAGACCCATGTGTGCTTGATTTATGTTGGAGTTTGTATTTTAACATTTTATTCATATATTTTCATTACAGCGAGCTCAAGCGTTACCCTCTCAAACTGTTCCAAAACATGATAAGACTATGCAGGTCTGTAGTAATTAGACTCTTTCATCTGAAATAAAACAGCACCACTCTCCAAGTGATGAGGTTAGAATGTATTTGAATAAAATGTTCCCCAGTAAAACTGTTTCATCTCTCTTAGCCTCATTCTGACTGGTCCACTGCCACTGCCATTTGTAGTTTGTTTCAGTTCCAATTGTTTCCACAGATTAATGCATAGACCCTTACTAAGCAGTTATTCAGTTGTGGGGCTGCACAATTTATTGTTGGTTTATTATTATTGTAGTATTGGTCTCTGTAATACTGATATCGCAGAAGACTGCAACATGGAAAAGGACTTCTAACACAGCCTCTAACTGTTTTTGGCAGCATAACCATCATAGCTCTAGGTGGGTGTTACTGGGTGATTTGATAAATCAAGAAATTCATGCAGTACAACAGAAGCATAATTATTTTGAATATTCTTAAATCCTTCTTTATTTTATTTCTTTTCATGGTGTTTGTTTGGATTTGTGTACTAAAATGTAATTCATAATTCACCATTATTTATTCTTGCATATCCATTTTTCAACCTTTGTTTACCCCTTATAATTAAACAGGCTGTTTTTATAACTGAGCCTGTAATGGAGTTATTTTCTGATTGGTTGTCCTGTATTTCAGGTCATTCAAAAGGCAGTATGAGACTGTATGCTTAAAACTTCTGCATGAATGCGAGGAACCAGACTGTTGTAGCCTGAATAAAGAGATGTATGTAAATATACTAGTTTTGTGGCAAAAACTGGTTTGAAAGTTGATATTTACATATTCCTAGCCTTTTTATTTAGAGATAAGTGAAGTGAAATGTTTAATATATTGAAAGGCATCACAATCACAATATACAATCACAATATAGCAGTTTAATCGCAGCACTTGTATTTTATCCATGCGGTGCAGCCCTAATTGTTCTGACTTAAAAACACACATGGTAGATCTAATCCTAAAATGAGGGTGTATTCCAAAGAACTGGCGCAGCAACAATCAACAACAAACAAGACCAAGAAACATTCAGAAAACCTTACAAAACCTTGTTCTGGAGCCTTCATCTGCAGTACATTTACAATGTAAGGAGGAGCAAGCCCATTTAAGGCCTTAAAAACAAAGAGCAAAACCCTAAACCTGATCCTAAAATTAGTTATTGGATGATTTTTCTTTCTGCAAAACATTTCAGAGTATGATGAAACACATCCTTTTCTGCTGAGAACCCAGTTGTAGTTTTCAAAGAACTGACTCCACACCAGACATGAATTCTCTGCTTGTTTTAGTGAGCTACTTATGTAAAATGATTTTAAAAATTCTTTAAAAAAAAAGGATAAAAAAATCATTCTTTAGTTAAGGATAATTAAAAAGTTGAGGGGTTAACAGTTTTAATTCTGCCTTTAATGGGTGAAAATCTTAGAACTTCTTGGTATGTTACTGGCACACAAATTCTCAGCCAATGCTGCTGTATTGTAAGGGTCTAGGCGCTTTAGGTAGACGCTTCCACGAGCAGAGCGATAACACATAAGGAGGTTTGCAGACAGGGAGACAATTACATAACCTACTGTTAAGCCAAACTAGACATGTAACACCCTTTCCTTCCTAAGCAGAGGTTACTTGCAACTGCAAAAAATAGGTTATCAGTTGTGTTTGTGGGTGGGGTTGGTTGTTGTGTGCACTGCATAAGGCATATAGAGTTCTTTACTGTAGTATTTAGTATAGTATACACTAAATATAACAGATTTAGTTTCTCTAGGAACCATGACACACTGGAGTAAGTCTTTGTATAAGACATGATTAAATTGTAAGGTGCTCTGGATTAGTGCATGTGCCAAATACAAAATGTCCTTTACCCCTCATAACATCCATGCTGTGCAAACAACAGCCAACTGTGCATATCTAAAGGCAGAACTTACTGAATTTTACTCCACATGTGGTATAATTCACAGCTATTTTTATATCCAGACAGTGTTGAGACGAGAGTGGTTTGGGGCTCAGTCTTGGTGAGTATGTCCTGAGGTACAAAAGCAGCTTCCGCTGCCTCCCACTTTCATCTCATCTGTGGAGCCTAACCTCGAACAGCCACAGTCCCGGCCGGCGTTTTTCTCAGGGAGGGCCATAAGGCCGCACAGCTTGAACGCAGAGTGGTGTGATGTCACGCTGCATTAGAATGCTCAGCACCAGTTGGTAGCCTTTCCCTGCCATCACATTTCACTGTGCCTGTGACAGAAGTGCATATTTTATAAAAGTTTTGAGATTCCTGGCTGCTTTGAGGTCATTCTGACCACGCCGCAAACGTGCCAAGCATGACTAGAGTCTTCCAGCGCACTGGGGAGGGCCATCTGACACATGCAGAAATAGAAGCCTAAGAGAAATGCAGGTTTCTGGGAAGTCGCATAAGGGAACCTTTTACTGATTGCTCAAGGGAGGCCACAGGACATGCATGGCTAAAAGGATGGAAGTATGGGGCCTCTCACCTACAATAACATCCCAGCACTGATGACTTAGACAGTCAGCCCTTCTCAAAAACTAAAGTCAAGCTCAATGACAGTTGGAAAATTGGTAACTTCATGAATAAAACAAACAAAATGGTAACTTTATAAAATAGGAAAAGGGTATCAATGTAAAAATAGCTTGTATTTTGACCTAAATATGGAAAAGTGAAAAAAAATCTGTTTTGACATTTTCTTATGACACCAACAATATGGCTATAAAAAAGATTTTTACCTTATGAGAGCACACTAGTTGTCCACTAGTTGAGTGAACATTCTGTAAAATGTCACCCATGATCCTGGTTGCAAGCTAATTGTGTGACTGGCCAAAATAAAGACATGAGAGAAGGGGCGTATACCACTGCCTTAACAACTACATTTAGACTCTCTGCTGCTAGAATACAATATCTGTCATAATACTGTATTCATTCAGACTTGTACTGTAGCTGTTGTTGATTGTATTAAATGTTGTCTCGTCCGGTTGTTTTGTTGTCGCTTGTGTTTTTCTTGCACTCTCTTTCGTTCTGTCTGCACTTGTGGTTTTGTGGTGTTTTGCTCAGTTCTTGTGTTGCACCATGGTCCTGGGGGCATGTTGTTTCATTTCACTGTGTACTGTGTGTATATGGCTAAAAGGACGATAAACCCTACTTGACTTGACTTGACCTTCAGTTCATGGTGCCTTTTTACATTCCCGGTCTAGAATAATAAGTAAGCAACAGTGAGAAGAAAACTACTTAGTGATGATAATTTATTTCTTTTCCCCCCAGTTTTCATCCCAATTTATGGCCATGGTCATTTCCACACAGTAGCTGGGTCTCCCCCTGTCACACAATACCACCAATGCTGGGGGATTAAGGCTCGCACACACTCCCCACATAGCACATACGCCACATCATTTTAAACTACTACTAATGAAAAATCTTCCAATTTTGTCCAATGCAATCTTCCAATGCCTGCACTCACCAGCATCACACTGAATGATGAGTGGAAGATCCTACCCAACCAGAGAGATAAGGAATTGTGTTCCCAAACTTCTGGACTCCCCTGGTCAGAGGGGAAGCATCTTCATCTGGAGGCACTGGACACTGATACAGGCTGTCAAGATCCTGACTGATGACAACTCATTCTTTTCTGAAGCACTACACTTGTGAAGATTTTTGCCTTTTGGTGAGAAATAATGACTGAGTCAATATATTTTATTCACTTTTATTCAGATCATTTCAAGTTGCTTTAGGGAAGCAATTAAAAAGAAGGGTGCAATTACTTGACACGCAAGCTAGAATGCATCATTTCAGCGAATGGCCAGATGTACACCTAGATAAAAGACAATATTTTATACAAATGTTCATAACACCTTCAAGCAAACTTTCCTGTATATATAACTCTTTAAGTTCTAGGTAAAACAGAGGCTATTTTTGCTGTTTAATCTAGCCCTCTCCAATGATTTCTCAACACTGCTGGTGCATTTACTGCTGTAAAACAAAGACAATAAATCATTGATTTATAATTAGTTTGTGTTTTAAACTATGCATGCAAAACACATCCATAGGGATTTAAGTCACACATTAGTCAGGTTTGATTGGCACTCTAATTAAGTAATAAACGCTTATCGATCTAAACTCTGATCTGAATGAGCTAATGGAAAGTAATCACTGTGCATTAACAATAAAATTAGCCTTGTGCACCAGTCATCATCAACCCTGGTTCTGGAGATCTACCTTCCTGAGAAATCTAGTCGCAGCCACAACCTGCAACACCAGCTCTGACAAATGAACTTCTTTAGAAGTTCCTGATTGGCTGGAGAGTTGATTAAGGTGGAAGGGGCCATGGCAGCTGCAGTTTGGAGCTAAACATGGAAGGAAAGAAGATCTCCAGGAAGAGGGTTGGTGACCTATTTTATACAGGGATGTAAAACATGGTAACACACAGAAAGCTCACATTCTGTGTGCACATACATTTTACTGTGGTTAATGTGCCATAACTTGTCTAGCTTTAGATTTCAACATGACCTTTACCAAAGTCCCAAATGCCAGACATTCGGTTCAAGAGGGTACAGACCACTTACTTCTCTTTGTTAAGAATCTCATGCTAGTTTATCTTGCCTTTTTCATGCTTTGCCTCCAGGCACTGGACAAACAAAATGTTGCAACCAGCTGATCAGCAATTAGTTAAAATACATTTTTGGATAGTACACACTTTAAATGTTATGAAGCCAAATAACGTTCTCCCAATTTACATTGTATAAGAACAGGGAGATCTCATTCTTACATTTTCATTAATATAATTAAGTACAAGTATAATTTTGTTCGGGCTTGTTATATCATTGCTTATTTCCTCATAGGCTGTATTGTCCTGCCAAGCACTCTGAGTTTTCACACTGTTTGTCTTTCAGTTTCTCCAAAGTTCTTTGTTTTCACATTCTCTCAGTCAGCCTTCTCAAACCTCTAATTTCTGCAGAAGAGTGGGCTGGTGTAGAACATCACCCTTCCCACTGAGATCTGCACAAGTTTAATGCGCTTCCTGGACTAAAGCTGTATGCACTACACTGAAAACGCCATAGAAGAACCACAGAAGAACTTTTTGTAAATGAGATTTATGAATGTAAAAAAAAAAACAGTTTAAAGAACCTGTCCTGTTAATGTGAAGCTTCTTGAAAATAAAAAGCCAAAAAGTGTTATTTGGAGCAGTACCATAAAAGTGTTTCCTAATCCTGGTACTAGAGGTGCCTGACCTGCACATTTCAGTTTTTTTGTCTTAAGACACTAATTTCAGCTCAGCAAGGGGTTGTTAACAAGCTGATTAGTTGGGTCAGGCCTGTAGGGAGCAGTGAACAGATAGGCTGGGAAAGAGTGCCATTGAAGAAAAAAAGACCTCTCTATTTAATGAAAATGGTAATAGGAGCGCTCATTAAACCAGTGGTGATCAAATCTGATCTTGGAGGGCTGACGTCCAGCACAGTGTCTCAAACACCTTCACTAAACCTCGTAATTAACAGGGGGTTGGAGCAGGAGTGTTTGAACAGGAGAGTCACCACACTATGCTGGACACTGACCCTCCAGGGCCAGGTCTGGGGACCCCTACTTTAAACAATCATTTTGTAAATAAAATTTGTGAATGTGAAGTTTAAAGGACCTCCACGTAATGTAACCTTTTTAAGAGTGTAATACATGAAGCTCTAAAGAATCAATTGAACAATTCATTTTTTCTTTAGAAGCTAAACCTTTAGCAGTGGATCACACGCAGTTACTTTCATTTTATTCTCTTGATCTGAGGCTGATTTCATGGCCACACTATACGTACTGGCAGATCCTTTTGGCTTGTCATGACAGCTTATGGTGCATATGAGCTTGAGGCAGGATCAGAGACAAAACATGCACTGCACAAAAACAGACCACCCATTCTTCAGCTTTGGCATTGCATGATTACTGGCAGAACCCACTGGATATACATGGCAGACATTCTGGATGTGTCCGATACATATAAGCCTGTAGATCCATCTAAATCCAAGTTAATAGACGTTTCCACACCTTTCCAATTTGAGAAACTCGGATGATGTCTGGGGAAAAATACTTTGTAACAGTTAGGTTCCCGGTCACTTCCTTCTGGAGTAACTCACCATGGTCTTCTATGATATTGCACCTGTTACCCAAGTCAGCCAGGGGTTATGAAACCCACTGGTTACTGCCAGCTCATGTGCCACTTCCACAGAACACACTGAAATAACAGTGTGGTTACTAAGAACAGTGTTCCAGGCAGTACAGCATCCGTGCCTTTTTCATTTTGTTTTTGAGCAAGGGGTGGAGGGGTGGAGGGGGTAAATCCTCTTCCTGTCCTCCAGTCAACCATCACCCCTACCTGCTTCCTGTGCTTCAAGCAAGAGGGGAAAGCGGAGCAACCTCCTGTCAAAAGGTCACCTGGCAACTGCTTCCCTTGGAGAACTAATTGCCGTGGAAACATACATCCAAACAGAAACGTGTTTTTGGGAGAGCAGAAAGAAAGAGGGAAGTAGAAAGAGAAAGAGAGTGAAAGTGAGATAGTGAGAAAAACAGAGACAGAGTGAGGGTGAAAGTGTGAGAGAAAGAAAATAAGAGAAAGAGGTTTCCTTAAAAAAAAAGCCCTAAAGTTCGCCAGAAAGTTAGAAAATAAACTCCCTATTTAAAACACTCACGTGCAAATTAGCATTTCAGTGATTTATGCTGTTGAAGAATGCCTCGATCACTTATTTTTATAAAGCACCTGCAGTGCATTCAACACACAGCCTGGTTTCGGTACAGAAATGAGCAATTAGTACTAACCTGTTGCTCTCATTCGGTGTGTACTTCAATCACAGCACGAACAAACGCAATGTTACGAACATCAGAGCTTCAGGCTCCAGTTAATACTCGCTTATCTCTTTAAAGAGGCTTGTGGTAGGCTGTACAACAAACAACAGAGTGATAACACAGTTGAATTATAGACAGCATTAAAGTTGCTATTTTCAAAGTCTGTTTGATTCAGTAATAGCACTTGAACTTTTAATTTGCCTCTGCTTGCAACCAAACGAAAAAAAAGAAGATAAGAAAATACATTATAAGCCATTGGCTATGATAAATGTTTTCATGATGTTTTTTGCAGTGCAGTTTTTAAGAAGTCAAATGAAAGGCCATTTAAATGGATTAGTCAACACACATTCATGCTTTTGAGTCATGCCAGTTGCTCTATATTGGGCTGGTGTGATAGACCTGGGCTTGTATGGAAGCACTTTCCATAAGACTTGGAATAGTGGGGAAACAAGTCCATAGCAAAAAACACAGATTCCCTCCTACACATCCACCCACAACACCATGAGATGCTATGTGAGTTCAAAGCTCAAAGAAAACATAATGTCATGGTAAGATCAAGGAACAAGGGCTTGATCCAAAGATACATTTTGGGTTCTCTCTTTTCAGGCTGGCATGGATTCTGTTTTGACACATGTGCTGTGTACGAGCTCTCTGTTTTTCTCAGTAGACCTTGGGTCTCTAGATAAATGCAAGTTTATGTATTTTAGATGAGCCGCTATCCAACTGCAGTTCAACAGGTGCACAAGAGAAATGGGCTGCTCCTTTTCACCAACATTGATTTTTACTTGCATTCATGTTAATAATAAAGGGTCAATGGGGTGTATTAACCTGCCAAAACAGCTCAATGTTCATGATTGCAAGAAAAGCAACACTTTTACTTACATCCAGTAGTTCAGCCCACAGTAATCAAGCTCCGTACATTGGCAGTGAAGGTTTATGAAGTGTTTCAGTACAATACAGGGCATCCAGTCAGAACAGAAGTATTTACATACTATATCAGTCTTAATGGTTTATGTTTTCCATTTTTTCTGGAACATAAGCACAAATAAACATCAAAAGTACATTTCTGTATAAAAAGTAAAACATATATAATGAGCTGTTTAACGCATGCCACAAAAACATGTGTAAATATATTCCTATAATTCAGTTAAAAGAGATTATTCCCGCTGGTTTGTGACGATCATTAAAACGTAATCCGTTGGAGACTTTTAGATACTATTTTTTTTCTTAGTTAAAACATTTATTACTTCATTTCTATTCATTCATGTCCTATGAGCTACAACTGCTTTGTCAAGACAGCGGGTTTTTTGGCTTCAACCGACTCCCCAAACTGTCATGCTGAGCAATTAGCCTGACACTGCAAAATGGTGGTTCTTATTACCAAGGCAGTGCAGGTCAATCAACAGGTCCATGACGGGTCAAGCTGAAATATCCGACCTGAAGAACTGAAGGAGAGAATTCCAAAACCTCTTAAATTGATAAGTGCTCTTTTTGGGGATGGACCTGTTTCGATTTAGCTCTTTACAAACTAAATGCTAATTCAGCATTACAAAACAAGGCATCAGCTTTCCTCATTTTTCCTCCCCCTTTTCTTCTTTTCTCTACCTTTTTCACAGGAGGAGATTACGACTCAAATCCAGCCCCCTCATATTCATCTTTCATACCAGACTATTCAACAGCTACGTTTGAGAGGGCCATTTCCATGACAACAGGACAAGATTAGGTTGCGGGGGGTGGGAGTGAGGGGGTTTCTGCGATTGTGCAGGTCCTTGATTGGGAAAAGCACTTAAAGATTTCTGAGGAGGGAGCGCAGGGGGCGAGTGGCTCAGTGAGAAAATGGGCTGGCCCAGGCAACAAAGGAACACGTGGGGGGGGAAGCAGAGCATGTGAAATTCATGGACAAATTTCAAAATACTACCATCGTGTGCAATTCACTTTTAAACCTTTTATCAGGTTCTGACTGGATGAATTTGAAAGGGACTACTCACACAAAGCTGGGGCGCATACAGTATTTTTTCCCTTGCGAGGACGGATTGAAGATTCCGGCAGCTCTCTGTCCTTTTCTGGCTTTTCACCTGAATTCTTTCGCAGCATATTCAAGTAGCATGACAGAGGTTCATGAATACGCTAATGAGTTCACACTCCTGTGGCCTTCTTGTTAACCACCTTTCCTGGGAATGCCTCCATTGGACCAAGGTGCAGGCTTCCAGTGCAGAAACATCACTGTCAATCAAAAACATGCACCAGCACACACACACACATAGGTCGAGTAGTGATAGACTTTTCATGACCAATAAGGAGAGCTGCATTATAACTTACACAAAGCAGAAATGTTGTCTCCTCTAATTAATAGGAGTGTAATTATACACACTTTTTCAGATTCTATTTGATTTTAAATTCTGTGGTCTGAAGCTCAATTTGATTCTTGATCCTTAATGTAAAAATGTTTTTTAATAGAATTCAAATCATATTGAATGACCTTTTGTGTATGATAATGTGCTATATAAATAAACTTGGACTCAGACTACATTCTGCACTGACTGGTTTGGCTCAGGTCTCTATTAGACCATTTTCTGTCAGGCCAGTAACAAAATAACTTTGAAAATCACAACCCCTAGAATTGATAAGTGATTTCAAGAAACATTTGGGAGAGTACATATCATACATTGCCCCCTCTTCATCCTGTTTACTCAGGCAAGATGCTCTCAGATGCTTAGTTTCGGTCTGACAGTGGTCAACAAAACATGGGAAATAAAAGACTCTCGGAAGAGTCATCATTAAGGTTTCGTAAACAACGTTAGGTGCAGACAGACTATAGGATCAGAGAACCAATCAGGTAAAATATTTCCTGACAGACATAGAACATTTCAGTGTGCAAAATAAAGTTTTTCTTTTAACCTTAGTTTATTAAAAGTCAAGTATTTTTTAAGATCAAAACTGTCCAGAAAAAAAACAAAAAACAGAGGACAAAGTAGCAACTAGTCTGTCAGGAAAATCAGGCAATTTACATAAAATATGTAAATAAAAGTCCCTGATAGAGGGATTTCCGGCTGCAGCAGCCAGTGTCCTTTCTGTGTGGAGTTTGTGTGGTTCCCCCGTGTCTGTGTGGGTTTCTGCAGGGAGTGCCAGTTTCCTCCCACAGTTCAAAGACATGCACGTCAGGTGAATTGGAAATGACAAACTGCCTCTAGGTGTGACTTGAGGATTGTTTGTATGTCTGTCTAGCCTATGATGGACAGGCGACGTGTCCAGGGTATTTCCCTGCACTGTAAGTGCTGGGATAGGCTCCAGCACCCACGCAATACTGATTAGGATAAACGGCTCAGATAACGAACAGGAATGAAACAAGTCTCAGACATACATACAAAGTTTTGTTAATTTATTTATTTATATTCATTATATTATTTTATATTTGCATGATTATGTCAAGTTTGAATCACGCAGTAGTAAAAAATTCAGTGTTGTTCACAGTGTTCACATTTGACAAATGGACAGTTTGAATATAATATTTTCTCTGTTTTTGACTTCATGTATGTTCAGACAGTATGTCCCCATTTATCTGATTCATCTTCATTACGTGATTAGTTAGCTCAAATTTCCAACAGTGCATTAAACAACTCAAACCCACTCAAAGGAGACAGGATAGAAGTAGAATCTTTCTAAACATTATAAAATTAATGTAAGCCTGCTTCACCAAAATATGCTACTGGATCATCATTCTTTGTAAAATGTCCAAATCTCACAAACATAATTCTGACTGTAAATTGACATTCTGAGACAGATCTAAACTCTTGGGAAAAGCTGTGACCTCGACCCGGAGACTCAAGCTGGAGCGTCCCTACGGCGTCTAGTAATGATGTAATCCCCCAGCAGGCCATGCAGCTGGGCTGAGCATAGACGATGCACTGAATAAACCTTTGACTCAGGGGAAGATGAATGGGAGGGGAGTTGGGACACAGGGTTAGAGGAGACTGCAGATTTACACTGACTCAAAGTGAATTTTCTTACAGTACTGAGCGAACCCATAATAAACTGGTCCAGCTGTACTGCAGTAGCTCCACCAGTACTGCTGTAGGAAGAGTCTGCTCACAGCCCCACTGATACTGTCATCACTGCAGTGATCACCTGAATCAAATCTTATTTAATGAGGAAAAGTAGGGCTGCACGATTTGGGAAAAAAGACATATTGAAATTATTGAGATCAATATTGCGATATGCGATTGCGAAATGATAAGGGGCACAGCTATCAATGAAAAGTCGCATACAAATTACTAATAGTGAAAAGTTTAATTTCAAAGTGAAACATACAAACTACTTATAACAAACAACCTGAAATTCCCAGTGCTTTCAAAATACAATATTCTACAAAATTAAATAATCACAAAAAACTTTACATTACTGCAAATGTTATTTT
>JBBPCY010000013.1:9133410-9168406 GCA_037974405.1 Brachyalestes nurse
CTATTTCCAGCCCTATTCAGATCCAGATCACCCCTGCTGCCTCTCCTACGTCTCCCAGCTCTCTCACACACACCACGGCCCCCACCCCTTTGGAGCACTGGATGGAGAGAGCTAATGCAACGGCTACTTCCAGCCCTATTTCTCTCCTGCTGCCTCTACCTCGACCAACACTTCTCCTACAGACACTACGGCCACGGTCACCACTGCCACCCACATTCCCGTTAGGTAAAGTGTCGAAATAAACACTTGTTTGTGCTTCGTGAACACTCTCGGCTTGCATGGTGGCAGCACTGCGCTGCAAAGCTGTACCGGGAGACGCGCGTGTTAGACGACTGACCGTCATTTCCAAAAGGCAAATATTCCCTTTCAGAGTCAGAATCGGTGAATAACATTCGCAAGACATCATGGGACAACTTTTTATTTGCCATTTGGCGTTTTTCTCTCACAAATCTCACCTCGAAACTCGGTTCCACTGCTGTTTACGCGAAACTTTGAACAGGAAGATGACGTAATTTTGGTCTTGAATCGAAGTACTACATGTCTGCCAACTAGCGGTAGGGAATACAAATGCTATATTACATGATATTTGTAACAACAGTCTATTTTATTCATGATGACGTCTAGTCGCAAATCTGAAAAGTCTCAGTCCTTTTTGGGGGTGGGGGTATTTGGAAACCGCTGTTGAATCTTGAATCTTGAATCTTGAGCAAAAAAATCCATTCCACTTAATCAATAGGAGAATACACACACCACTGAAAATCCGCTCTGAGTTTGCCTCCAACTCACCGCATGCAAGTGGAGTGAATCGTCAGTGGATAGACAGACTGCTCAAAACTTTCCAGTGGGATGTGTGTTCTCCTATCGATTAAGTGGAATAGATTCTTTCACGAAAGATTCAAGATTTAAGATTCAACAGCGCTGGGTGAACTAATATTTTATGTTAAATGTGGGGTGGTCCAAACAGATAATTATGAAATGTGAAGGGGACACGTCCCCTTCAGATTGAATGGTGGTGACACATGGTCGTTGTTTTTGAATTATTCAGGTTCTATAAACACTGCATCATTTCTCTTAGTTTGATGTATTGTCATTTCCTTTAAAATTGTGCTTTAAAGAACAATATTTTTATTTGGAAGCTAGGAAAAATGTTGTTAGCAGTTCTTAAATAAAGGCAAAGCTGTTCAGTTCAATACTTGCACCTATGACAGATAAAACCTGAGAAACTGGACATTTTTGCAGTGGTACATAATATGATCATTGTAGCAATAAAACCTTTTATGATGAAAATTGTAACTTTCAAATGAGAATTGTTCTGTTTTGGCTTGACAGTGAGAACAGCTGAGAAGATCACCAGGGTCTCTCTCCTCGCTATCACAGATATCTACACCACATGCTGCACCCACAAAGCCACCAGCATTGTGGATGACCCCTCAGACCCCTCACACCCCTCACACACTCTCTTCTCCCTCCTCCCATCTATCAAAATGTTCCGTAGCATACAGGCCTCCACTGCCAGAACAGGGCCATCAGACTCCTCAATTCTTCCCTCAGGCCATCAGACTCCTCTTTTAGAATCATTAAACATATTCATCTTCAGTGTACATTAAGGCAGCATGCTCAAAAATGTTTCAAAATAATTTCAGACAATTTCTATGACTGCATTCATCCTGGAATAGGGCAACATAATGTAAAGGGCAACTGCTGTTTTCAATATAAAAACAATCATCCAATTTGTAAAAAAAAAAATCAATTTATTACTTCTTAATAGTACTTTAACATTTCTTTAATTGTACAGTACTGTTTACTGTGAAGTAGGTGCTGGACGATCATCAGCCTGCCCCTTTATAAAATCCAAGATTTTTATGATTAGCAAAATCGTTATTTTTTGTAGGCTAATGGCTAATTGCTAAAGGTCTCAGTTAACACTGGTGCCAGATGTTTAGGGTAACAAAAGCTTTAGTTGCTTGGACACGACCTCATTAATCTCGTCTTATTTTGAAACTCCTTTCCGGTGTCATTACTACACACTGGTTCGGAGAGGACCACTCTCTCTCTGCAGGAATTGATTAGTCTGAATCAAACAGCTTTTAAATACACTCATTAAATTCAACATCATGAGAACAGCAAGTGTTTATCCCACTTGCCAGTATCTTTTCAAGTGGGCTAAATAATAGTGTTAAGGGTTCATGGCTGAGCATATGTAAGGCTAAGAGGCTTTGAGGTAATGAGAAAGAGCTAAACATTACGAGAATGTGAATAAATCTCTTGAAATGTGGCTCAGCAAAAATAATGGCCTTCAGGGGCTGTTATGCAAGAACAGATACAAAAACGCTCATTTTCAACATATGCTAGATTACACTTAACATTTCTAATTAACATACTCCATAAATGTTAAACATTAAAATGTGCATCATTTAAGCAAAGATGATGCCTCAAACAACAAACCGTCTCAGCAGGAACCCAGTGTAGACTACCAGTCAGAGCACTACCCTTGTACACATGCAACATGTACTTTTCCCATGAAATATCCCTCTTGATCACAAAATTGTAATTCTGCCTCTTTGCCAAATAAAACAAAGGGATTCACGGTGGAATCCCCTTAAGTGGTGTAAAAGCATGTAGGCTCCCTTTGGAGATGCTATTACATTCAAAATCTGGATACTGCTGCAGGCAATTGTTTAAAAGAGCTGTTACATCATAAGAAGAGACACGGCGATGACATGCAGGGACACGGTCTTTGTTTTGTCTAAGTGTGGGTTTCTGGCTAAAGCCTTGAAAGCTTCATCAGAAGCTAAACAGCCATTACTTTTTGGCTCTGCTACTAATTATTGTTTACCTGCTAAGTATAAAATGATACTGTCTATATAACCCCCCCCCTTAGGTTCTAAAGTACACAGACATCCCTCCTAATGAGTTCAGCCACTTTACCCATTAATGACAGGTGTTCATTTGTGCACACACAGCCTGTGCAATCTCCATAGAAAAATAGAGAAAACTTTACCAACATGAGCCTACATTCAATCTCTCATATGCAATGTGGAGTGGCTGTGGAGCCAAGGAACTGCTCTCTCTCCTGAGTGACAGAGCACCACCAAATACTTCTGGGAAGAATTTGAGTGACATTTGTTATCCAGAACAAATCATCCAGCATCAGTACCAGAGCTCACCAATGCTCTTCTTGCAAGGCCAAAAATAGAACCTCCACATTGATCCTAGTGAAAGCTGATTAGAACGATCAGCCTAGACTAGATACTGAAAATGTCTGACCATCGATAACGTCTTCCAAATACTGAATCATAGAAGTCTCTAAAAAGTCTCTGACATTCTCTTACATCATGAAACAGCAGACAGACAGCTCAAACATTCACAAGCATTCCTGAGCTGGGCCATCCATTTAGTCAAATTCTGCAGAGACGGTCGCGTCAGATTGCAGCTCCACTCCGCACTCCCTTATCTCCGTCGAACAGATGCACCAGCTTCATGTTAATTCCCGCCTGCACAGGACAAGCAGCACGTCGTCATACGTCAGGTCTGATTTCACAGCACAGCCATCAGCCAAAGCCTCTTAAGGCGCGGAAATGAACCCGCAACGGTGGATGTGCTTAAATAACCACCGGCATTTATTTTGGGGAAGATGAACAGAGTATGATTTCATAATATCTCTGTAGGCTTATTTCATGAAAGTTGCACTAAGTCTAAAGAAAGCCTAGCTTTAAGTTTGGGAATAGTTGGAAGTCATGGGCCCAGGTTGCATCATATTATGCAGGGCTGGAGTGACCCAGATAGTGCAAATGACTATTCAAATTATTCATTTCATGGTACAGTTTATAATCTCACACTGAATGTGTAAGCAACAAACAAGTCGTTCAGTCTCCTGTAACCAGTTTTAACTACTGAATAAACATGGCCTGGATTGTACAGATGCAGAGGATGCATAAGCAAATGTTGGACCTCCAGCACCAGTGGTAATTTTGTGCAACAGGAGAGAGACCTAGAAATGATCAATCATGTTCTAAATGTAAGAAAAAATGAAAAGGCATCTAAAAGTTTTTACATATGTGGATATATCTACACTGGATCTAATTATGCTGGGTAGCACTTTCAGTCGTTTGCAAAAGGAAATGTTTCCAGTTAGACTGAGACCTACACTATATGGACAAAAGTATTGGAACGCCTCACAATTACAGGGGCTTTAATGACACTGTATTCAAATATATAGACTTTAATTTGTGGGAATTCTGTGGGAATTTGAGCCCATTCATTCTGTAGAGCATTTAACAGGTCGGGCACTGATGTTGGATGAGAAGGCCAGTTCACCCAAAAGATCCTGGATGGGGCTGAGGTCAGGACTCTGTGTGAGCCAGCCATGTCTTTATGGAGCTTGCTTTGTGCACTGGGATACAGTCATGCTGGAAGAGAAAAGGTTCTTCCCCAAAACTGTGTCCACAAAGTTGGAAGCATTGCGTTGTCCAAAATGTCTTGGCGTGCTAAAGCATTACGACGGCCCTTCACTGGAATAAGGGACCTGAATTCAATAATTAAGAAGTGTGTCCCAATACTTTTGTCCATATAGTGTATGTTAGCATTGGTAGCACAAAAATGACTAGGATTTCCTAATCATACATGGTAATGGCTGTGGCAGATT
The DNA here is from genome assembly GCA_037974405.1 of Brachyalestes nurse. Classification (NCBI taxonomy): domain Eukaryota; kingdom Metazoa; phylum Chordata; class Actinopteri; order Characiformes; family Alestidae; genus Brachyalestes; species Brachyalestes nurse. The sequence goes on from JBBPCY010000013.1 coordinate 9,138,056, forward strand.
CAACTGGACAGCTGGGACTGTCAGTCACTTCATCTACATGTGGAAATGAGGTATTAAAAGATCAAAACTGATTTTTCATTACTTTGTGCTGGAGAGGCAAGAATTAATTGAGCTTTCCATGAAGAATGGTTCAGCACTAGCTTCAGTCTACGTGGTCTTTTTATTGCTGCAGAATAACATTTCTGTTGAAGTAAAAGCTTTAGTGATGCAGTTTAGTGGTGGATTAGAAAGCCTCGCAGCTGCTCTCGTGCACTTAAAATAGAACTACCGTGGTTCGCGGGCAAAATAACGTCTGTAAGAGAGGATCCGTTTAACTCATCTTAAAACTACAACACCCAGAAGCGAAACAAGTAAAGTAAGAGAAGTACTAAGTTATCCTATCAGTTAACGTCTGAACTATAGTATTAACGTACGGTACGTTAGCTGTTACCTGACGGTTATAGACAAGACAACGTTAAACCACCGGGGAGCTAACTTAACTAGCGTTAACTAGCGTTAAAAGGACGAGGGCGATTTTTTGAAACAAAAAACATTGAAATGATCTCGCCAGTAAACCCAAACTTTCTATCATGTAAAGCAAACTTCAGTGGAAAGGTAGTTTTTATTTGATCGTGAACGTGACGAGCAAGCTAGCTGAATTGATGTTGTTGTACACTAACTTACATAGACAGAAGTATTGAGACATACCTGTTTTCCAGGGGTTGGGCTGGACCCGCTTCCAACTTTGTGGACACGGTTTGGGGGAGGCCCCTTTCAATTGCAGCATGACTGTTCCCTAGTGCACAAGCTCCATAATGACATGGTTGGATGAGTTCGGTGTGGAAGCAATTGACTGGCCCGCACAGATCCCTGACCTCAAACCCATATAACACCTTTGGGATGAAGTGGATAAAGCGAGCAAGGCCTACTTGTCCAACATCAGTGTCTCACCTCATAAATGCTCTACAGAATGAACGGGCACAAATACGCTCAGAAAATCTCCAAAATGCTTGTGGAAAGCCTTATATATCAAACCTTATATATTTATATATATATAAGGAAAGCCTTATATATTTATATTTAAAAAATATAAAAAGACTATCTATATTCAGATATCTATAAAGTAATTATGACTAGTAACAACTGTACTGAAGATATCTGAAACGAAAGTTTATCCTAATAAGAATTGTATTTCAGATATCTGTAATGGTCATTGTAGATAGGAAGAACGTCGTTTTGGATATCTATAATGTTTATTTTGACTGGGAAGAACTGAATTACGAATATCTGATGTACATATCCAGTCTGGTTATTAAATGTTAAAACGGCTTGCCATAGCCTTCCAAGTGTAGTGGAAGCTGTTATAGCTACAATAGCTGTTATATGGACCAACTCCATATTGAAGTCTATGTGTTTGAACGCAGTGGCGTTAAAATTCCTGTAATGGTCAGGCGTCCCAGTACTTTCGTCCATATAGTGTATGTAATCTCTAAATATATATAACTACTTTCATTCCATCCAAATTTGAGATTTACACACGAACCGTACAAAATATAAAGACAACAAATCGTACTTGCACCGGTCTTTTGAACCCACCATTCCACTTGATTGATTATTTGTTTGTGAGTTTAAACACTGAATACTGAAGTTGCATATGGTGCTCTGTGTTCTGCTATCTGTATCTGTTTAATGCCTTATTCATGTAATATTTATTTTGGGTGGATGTAACTAGGAACTATTTATCTGCCCTTAGCAAAAAGTAGTTTATTCAAGTGTACTACGAGTGTACTTATTTTATACTAAAACTGAGGCACTTGTTTACTTTTTATATACTATATTTTATATACTTAAGAATAGTATAGTGAAGTATACTTGACCTATGCTGATAATTATAAAGAAAGTATATAAAGTATACTTTTGTAAACTTATAATGACCATATAAAGTATACTTAAAGTATACTTTTATAAACTTAAAAATGTTCCAGTTAAGTCCGAAGAAGTATTCAGTTAGTATACTACAAGTATATGGTCCGTATACTTGCTATACTTACATTCAAGCATACTTAATAGTGATCCACGTTTTTCCAGTTCTGATCCGATTCCAATACATGACTGCCGATTCCGATATAATACATCTTTTTTACTTTAATATTGGCATTGTTTTTGTTGAAATTGTGCTGTTTGTTAGTAAGGGGACATCACAGAATAAATAAATTACTAAGCACTTTTTAGAAGAGCAAAAAATATACACAACTACACTGAATTTAAAGGCATTCCAAAGGCATTTATTTATGTCACATTTCACAAAAAGCAGAGTGTAATCTAACCACTTCTGTATTTAAGGAGTTATGAGATGACCAACTTAGCCTCGTCTTGTTTTGAGAGAATCATCTAAATAGTTTAAGTAAATATGTCCATTTTAGCAGCAACTTTTTTTACAAAAAAAAGTGCAAAACGAATTTGTACACAATGTTTTGTTAATCATAAACATTTAGGCCCGTATGTAGACCTAAGCAGACAGGTTCCAGCATATATGAGTGAAAGCAGGGCATGTTCTAACACTCTTCACAATACTTGAATAATACTGCCTACGCTTGCTCTCTAAAGACTCTCTAAAGTCAAAAATACTTTTAGAGTCATTTAGAGAATGCCTATTAAATTCTGCCCATTTAATTCCTCATCATCATCATCATTTCCATTCCTAGTGTTATGAACAGGCTGCTTGCTCATCTAATGACACTCAGCCTTTGATGCGCTTGAAGCACTAGGCTGATTTAAATGAGACTGTTTGTCTTTTGTTTTGAATTCTCAGTTGAAGCAGAGGACAAAGCCTGCAGCCCAGAAGGCTGCAGATCATCAGCTTAGTGAAAGGGTGCTCTTGTAAAGTGGAACAGGCCTGATGAGCCCATAGATTGTGAAATCTAGCCATATTTCAGTTTTCTTGTTTAACAGGACCAACAATACCTCCCCTGTTTCATAAAGACAGAGCATTTTCTATACATTTTTATTTCCATGTCCCATTCTGTTGGTATTAATTCTCTTTGCTGACTCACATGACCAAATTGACGGTTGTGTAAAAAAGGTATATCTTCAAGGGGTTAAGTGGCTGGCTGTGACTACATCATTTGTTTACTTTAATCTTTATTTCTTTAATTTCAGGGTGCATGATCTATATTTTCCTGCAAATTTGGGAAGAATGAATGTCAGAAACCGCTCCTGCCCTCCAGCCAGCCAGATTTGCTGTGCCTCGTCTTTCTGTAGACAGCCACCTCGAGTGCTGATAGTGGACACATCACCACCCTGGTGGTCAGAAACATGTTCTGTTCTGTGTGAGGCACTTGAAAACTTTCTCTCACTGGCCAGCTCTCTGGAAGGTCCCAGCAGAGTACCCCTACTTAGTCTGTATGCTGTGAATGCACAGCAGGAGTGCCTTCTGCCATTTGTGGTGAGAGTGAAAAAGATATGTGTTTTGACTTTACATGCTGGTTTCAATGCATAAAGCCTAATTTTGGACTACATTTCCGTGTCAAGGAAGAACCACATAAAATTCTTTTTAGTCAAGAGTCAGATTTATTACTATAGGTGTACTATAGGGCAGGGATGTAGCTTGCTATAGGTTTGACTATTGCAGGTGTCAGTGTCGTTTTTTAACTGCTGTGCAACTCAGAATATGTTCTTCGATTCACACGGTGATTAAATGAAAAGTTGGTCTTTCGTTCCTCCCACAGCAAGTGAAGGCCAATCTTACACGCCTGCATTCATGTGTTGAAGAGTTGCGCTCTCTGCCTAAAGAGGGCTGCACCCGACAGAGGCCTGAACTCCTCAAAAAGGCAGTGCTGGACAGCCTGCAGCAGTACAAACAATACACACATCATGCCACACTGGGGAAGGATCTCAAGAGCAGCTCAGTGGAGGTGAGCACTCAACACGTGTGTGAAAAGACTTGGAGTTTCCTGTTCTACCCCGTTCTGTCAATTTTTTTCAGGTCCCAACTTGTCTTTGCCTCTCTGCTGATCAATAAATGGATCAATTCTTTGCTTAAGAGTATGACCTTTGCCTTATTTTCTGGAGTGCTTTCATTATGTTCTTCAGTGAAACCTCATGTCAAGCTGAATGAAGTCCCAATTGCCTTGGACCTTTTCAGTACTCTTGCATTCATATTCACTTTATTTGCCGAAGGAATCCTGAGCCTACTTACCCTCTGTTATCAATCTTTAATGAAGCCATCAACATCCTGACACAAACCACACAGCCTGCCGTGGCCTCTCTGCTCTCCACAGGCTCCATTTAAATCCAGCACTAATGTTCTCCATGCAGGAAGCTGAGCAGAGGACAAGTGCATTTAATTTGATTGTTTTGAGTTTATTTCTCCTAAATTTTATTAATGTTGCATTTGAGCCTGTTGCGTCTCTTGTTTTATAATTAAGCAGCTGCAGCAGAGCACTGAGTTGCTGCAATTCAAACAGAGATGCCTGTCTTTGAGGGAGGGTTAGCGGTCTGATAAAGCTTTGTGCTACATGTAATGGAGTTGTACACAAAGCAGAGCTGATGACCACCATCTGCTTTCATCAGTGATCATAAGACAGGCAATCAGACCATATGATCATATTATACAAGGGCTATATAAAATATTATTAATATTAGTTTTAATATTAATATATGAAATGATTTGTAGAAGAATTGAAAGCAATCAAAGCTGAAGCAATTGACTTGTTTGAGGCTTGTCTATAAGATGTGTTGTATAAATAGTTGTGATATTTTATAATATGCTGTGTGAAATAATGTTTCAACAGACCTATTGAACTAAAGAACTATTTATTTTTCATTGATTAGCTCAGTATTGATGGATTACTTTGTTGCTTGAAGGCAGCAGTCTGTTTTAATGAGCCTCAGTGTTTGAATGGTCATTGTGCAGGTGACCGTGTTGAGCAGTCAGCCAGGCCAGGCTGTACTAAGGCAGCTGGAACACGGATTGAAGGATTCAGACTTGGTGAGTCTGCGCAGGCTTTTGATGGTCCATATCACTGTGGAGCAGAATCTTCCAGAGAGAGAGTCAGTCTGGAGCCCAGAACCCTGTTCTACAGAGAACATGGATGAGCAGGGAGGTGAGAAAAGTCATTTTAATCAGTTCAGTGCAGCAGAAATTGTAAGGTCTTCCAACATAAAGTAATGGGCTCTAAGGGGGAAGGTCTCGTTGTGCAGTGTACTGTATTCTAGAACAGTCTCCATTATCATTCATTTATTATTGAAAATCTGTTATGGCTTGCTTTTTCTTGCATCTCTAACGTGAGTTACCAGCCAAAACAGCAACAGATTGTGGGACATTACACATGAGTTCCAGTTGGAAGTTTAAGCCCTCACTTGTTTTCTACATGTTTAGTTTAATTAGGGTTTTATGTTTAGCAGTCACAGGCTTGCTCAGCCACAGGCTAACTAATACAAGGTTCCCATTGATTAAATAAATAAATACAAATAAAAAATGGGCACCACTTTTAAACTTGGAAAAAAGATCCAAACACTCGGCCAAAAGAGATGTCATACTGACAATTAACTGGAAAGTGACAAGAACTCCAGAACAGTAAGATGAACCATCTTATCAGCTCAGGTGTGGGTTTGACCTGGTCACACATACAGTTTTAATAACCTGGTCTTTGCAAAAGGTTTGTTTAGGAATAAAATGATCCAAACGAAAAAGATTTTAGAGTCAAAACTAAAGTTGTTGAAGCCCATAGGATGGGAAAGGTTAGATGAAGGATTTTTAAAGACCTGAACCTTCATCAATCTTCATACGTCCAGATGTCATATAGGAAAAAAACAGGGCAATTGCAGTTTTCCCTAGGAATGTCCAGCTAACAAAGATAATTCCATGGACAAGTAGTAAATCCTCAAGGAAGTGGCAGGGGGACAGACAAGGATCTGCAGACATTCCTTTCACGGTCTATCTGTCTATAAGTCTACCTTAGCAAAAAACTGAACAGGAGTAGTGTTAATGGAAGGAACTACCGGCACTGGAAAGTGTTGAGCAATAAACAATGCTCCTTGTTTAAAACGTGTATAGATACGGGGCCGCTTTTATGTCTCTGGACTTTGCAGTACCAGTGAATTCATTGAGGGACTAGTAAATAGGTAGTACAAAATAGGAGTGATCCAAAATGTGGCTGTAAATCAGTGTTGGTTCCAACAGTAGAAATCCTTTATGTTAGAGAAGCCAGAAATCTTTTACATGTTGTAGTCTGTCAGCTGCCAAACCCAGATTTGTAAATAAAGGGTCAGACAGTGAAGCGTTTGCTCCAAAGAACACGTTCCCACTGCTCGAGCATCCAGATGTGTGTCTCTGTGAGCATTCTTTGCTTTCTGTCCTGCTTTGTGTATTTACATTAGCACAGGGAGTGTGTGGAATGGGTGGAGTGCTGTTCAGTTTCCTCCTCTGAGTGCAACTTCTCAGTCTGACCATCTCTCTCTCATGAACTTAAAGAAGTCTGGGCCAAGCTGGAAATTGCATAACAGCTGATAAAAAATATTAGCTATTTCGAAGAACTCACCACAGCAGAAGCAAGAAGAGTCAAAACAACCACAATGGAAACATTGTTTTCCAAATCACAAAGTATTACAAGCCATCAGAGTGACGGAGGCCATGTGATTTAACTTGTTAGAATAGTTCATAGTGACTAGTTATTCTCAAGCATATTCAAGCGTATTCTCAAGTGGAGTAAGTGTTTTTGTGTTTCATTCACACACACACAGTAGGGGTGCAAAGATGTTTGATTCTGCCTCCAAGATTCAGTTTGATTTTCTATAATAAAATCACAACCCTTACAATGTTTAAGTGCTTTTGGAAAATGGTCCAGCTATTTGTGGGTGCAAACACAACATAAGCCCACAGCCCTCCCATCTCACTTTGCTTAAAGGTGACGGACACCTAAGAATAAATATGATCATTTGCCAGTGGTTTCCACAATAAGTATGGTAAACACAGTTAATGAGAGAATACTGAGGGGTGTTCGATTTTAGTGCAGCTTTTGTTTTTGTTTTTTAATTGGTTACAGTCTTAACACACAAACCTACACACTCATTCACAGTTACAGATTCATAATGACCTCCATAGCCCAGGGTTGCTCTCAGTACAGCTTTGGCTGGCTGGAGAGCTCTCCAGTATACCTTGCTCTCGCCCCTCACATCCTGTTTTTGGATTTCAGTGGACAAATTAGAGCATTAGGACTTTGTGATGGTGGCTTGGCGGAAGGCATTGTGTGAAAGGAAGGAAACATGAGAGTGTGTGTTCATGCACAGTATGTGTATCAGAGTATGCATGTGTTTGTGGATTTGGCACATGCATAGAGTCATTAAAAACTAAAGTGTGGATGACATTGTTGTTGATTTTTCTGTTGACAGGTGCCGTCTCCAAATCCTTGGGTTCATGCAAAGTCACTTGCTTTTAAAACCTCTTGAACCATAGACAAAATCCTACAAAGCTGCATAGCATAGTTACTGCAAATCTTAATGCCACCATTGTGATGTAGCCTCATGCATTTCTACCTGGGCTTTTGGCTTTATGAGTGAATCATGGATTCTGGAATCTTTCTGTAATATTATTCGCTTAAGCAGCAGAGAGCAGGTTCAATGGCCCATTCAGATGACTACATTATCATGGCATTACTGTCAAATGCATATTCAGTGAGCACATTTACCCATTATTCACCTGCTTTTTTGGAACAATGTTAACCTTTGACACTCAGAACGCTCATACAGCAGTTTAAACCGATAATGCACATAAGATAAATGCGCTTGCTATGAATAATGCCAATGGGCCTAAAAGAAATAATGCTTGATGGGTTGTATCCGATTACCTTGATCAGACACTTTCATGATGTGTTTCGGGGCCAGATTGCAGTAAGTTATCGTGTAAGGCTTTCAGTGGATTTTCAGGGAGTTTTTAAATATGAAGGTAAAAACAGTGCTGCTCTACTCATGGTGGTACAAAGAGTCAATAGTTTTAGTATCTGTTCATTTCAATTGGATTTGCTTAGCACAGGGGTCGGCAACCCTGCGGCTCTTTCATCCTTATGTTGCGGCTCCCTGTGGCTTTGGGAAATTAATAATGAGTATTCAATTTAAATGTATTTTAGTTGTATTCATTGTTTGATAATTGTAGTTCGAAATTTGAAGATTATTGTGATCTTGTAACATTAAAATACAACGTTTAATTTTTTGTCGCTCGAAATGTGCATCACAAAAGCCGGTATATGCCCGCCAAACCGCTGTGCATTTATCAAGCTTTTCGATCCCAGGTAGGCTAAGCATGGATAAATAAAAGAAAAGAAAAATATTGGAAGAAAATAGAGCATATAATGATGCCTGGGCAGACTCATTTGCATTCACCTCTGACGAGTGTTATTGAGAACCTTCCAAGACCGGACAAACTTGTGTTTGAAACATGAAATGCCACCCCGACACTTATAAAAACATGAAGAAGCTTCCATATGGAGTCCTGTTGATCTTTGGATCCATATACGCATGTGAGCAGGTCTTCTCCACCATGAACTATGTTAAAAAACACTGCTTACGCCTCACAGATGACAACTTACAGTACAGATGAAGGTGATATCTTACTCATTAACCAGGTAAAATAAATATTTTACTAAGATATTTTGCAAATATGTATTTTACACTGTTCAGTGAAATCGTGCATTTTTATTCAATTTATTTTTTAATTTCTGGCCGACGCTCCGGTAGCCTACAGGCGATGAAGGGATTACGGCATTGTCACGCCCCCAGTCCGTAGGACCGTAGGGACTCTTGTTTTGACTGGGGGCGTGGCAGCCCGGACTGGCTCTTTGTTTTGACATAAGTTTGGGGACACTTGGGTTGCACCTGTTCTGAGTTTTTGTTATTATTGTTTCACGTGTTCTGTGTTCTGTTGGGTTTAAAAGTCACGTTGGTTTCACTGTTTCTTTGTCTGGTTTTCGTTACACTTTTGGAGGTTCTGTCGTGTCGTGTTCTGTTTCTGGTTTTGGTTTTTTGAGAAAGCATCGGCCACCGTGCCCGTTTTTGTTTTGCTTTTGTTTTCTGTTTTGAAATAAAAACGATAGAAAGAAATGGAAACTGTCTGCCTCTGTGCCTCCTACTCGAGCACGCCGCGCCAGACCGTGACAGGCATGCAGCAGTTTTAGTTTGCTGCATGGATACTTTAAGTTCTGCCTTTTATTTCATTTGAAAGAGACCTTCAACTCTAATGTTCAAAATGTTTTCTTTCCAAAAATAAAATTTCAACAGCAACACATTAGCCTGATTTTTTTTATAAATAGCATAAAAGCAAAAAAAACAATATACGCAGTGTTATCTTCATTTTAGATGTCAAAAAGGATTTGCCGCTCCCGGTATTTTCTCTTTTGTGGAGACCAGGTCCAAATGGCTCTTTGCGTGTTAAAAGTTGTCGACCCCTGGCTTAGTATGTGACAGAAGTGCATGTCATGAATTTTTTGTTCTTCTAAGTGCCCCCTAAATGAATAATCCTTGGAAACAAAAATAAAACACAAAGAGAGACAAAACATTTTAGAAAAAATAATTTATTGTTTATTGTCTTGTGTGATTGTGATTGCCACATTGAAATAAAACAGTGCTTCTACAGGACCATGGTGCAAAAGAACAAACACCGTGCAGACAGGACAGGACTACACAGAGTGCAAAGAGAGAGAGTGTTCAAGAAAAACTCAAGAGAAACAATACAGGACAAGACAACATACAGTGCAGTTGCAGTACTAAAGCAATTACAGTACTAGTTTGAATGAATGCATTACTATGACCGCTAGCAGCAGAGTCATTATGTGCAAAAATGCAAGACTGAGGTAGATAGCAATAAATAAATAATGGTGAAAACAGGATAGAGAAGGGTGCAGGATAGTTCCTGTTTGGCAGCGAAGGCCCGTATGCTACAGAGCCTTTTACCAGACAGAAGGACGAAGAAGAGGGTGTTAGGGGTCATCCACAATGCTGGTGGCTTTGCATAACGCATGTGGTGTATATGTCTGCAACAGAAGGGAGAGAGACCCTGATGATCTTTTCAGCTGTCCTCACTATCCTGAATCAAGTCATGATGCAACTAGATGCTCTCTACAGTCTCTCTGTAGAAAGTGGTGAAACACTGCTGTTCTTTCATGCCAGTGTGGCTTTTTTATGGGTCCATGTGCGGTTCTTTGTGATGTGAACACTAAGGAACTTGGTCAGTCTCCACAGGGGATCCGTTAATTGGAGATAGGCTTTTGGTTCCAGTCCATTAACCATTGCACCTCCTCCCACCTTGTCGTTCGCACTAATCAGACCCACCATAGTCGTGTCAGCAGAGAACTTGATGATGTGCTTTGAGCTGTGCATTGCTACACAGTCATGAGTCAGCAGCATAAACAGCAGAGGGCTGAGCATACAGCCCTGGGGGGCCCCGATGCAGAACGTCTTGCTTCAGAATTATTTAATCATAAAGATAGTTATTTGGAATGAAAGTCTATGCAGAATAATGTTCTCTTCATATATTTATATGGTTTGCTCACTAGGGCTAGCAAAAGCTGATTGACCAGCCATTCCCTAGCTCAGATGTCCCCAACCACTGGGCTGCGGATTGGTCTTTTGGATCTTTTATTTTGAAAAACAATCGTCTCAGCTCGTAGGAGGGAAACAAGCGAAATGGTGAGTTGTATTTTTATGCACTTTGTTTTTAGTTGTATCAATGTGAAAATATTGTTTTACATAGTCCGTGACGCACAAAAGGTTGGGGACCGCTGCCCTACCTCAGCCATTCTCCACTTTGATAATGTTTCAAAAGCTAAAACTGACTCCTTTTTGATGGAATGAGTCTTGTTGTTCTTGTTTAGACCATGACTGTGGTTCTCTGTTACATCATAAGTTTTCTCTGCTACAAGTCAAAACAAGGCCACAGAGTCTAGACTGTCCGTTTTTCAACTTCTCCATTAGTTTCTCTCTCTCTCTCTCTCTCTCTCTCTCTCTCGCTCTCTGCCTCAGAGACATTAACTGTGGCCTGCAGGTTCAGAGGTGGCAGATTTATTGCTGTGGTTAGGGAGGGGTGTGGGTATAAGAAGGGCCCTGCCCTCCACACACTCCCTGTTTCTTTCTCTCTCTCACCCCCTGTGGCATTGCCATAGTGACAGGATGGTGTGGTCAAGGCAACATGCATATGTGAAGAGCGGGGTCAATGTTAATGACACTCTGCCCACCCTTGGATAAGATAAATTGTGTATGTGTGTATTTGTGTGGGTAAATGGAATATATCACCAGGCGTCAGGGAGCTGGCAGTCACGCAGATATGTCTCAAGATTAGTGTCTGTTTCTGGTTTGAGTTCGGAACAACACAGGCAGTCAGATAAACTGTACTTTTTGTAACTATTCTAAAGGATGTGCGTGTGTATGTATTCCTGTGTTACATCCGCACAGCGGCCGCTAAAGGCCGCAATGGAGTTATCGTTGGTTTTGGGGTCTCTTCTTTTGAAATTGATGTATGTTTGTGTCTGCAGTCACTTGTCACCTGTTCTGTGTTTCAGTTAAATGATTGTGTTCTGTGATTGGTTTCTGTCCTTGACTATTAAGTATTTAAGTTCCAAGAGTTCTGTTTTCAGTTGCTGGTTAACCCTCACAAATGCCCTCATGATTCCTTCTGTGTCTTAGGTGCAGTTTTGCTTTGTGTTTTAAGGTCCTCGTGCATCTTTCTTTTCTGTTGTAGAGTCTGTGTCTTTTTGTAATAAAAACCATCAATTGGAACCTGCATCTTGCGCCTCGCCTCACTCCCCGTGCAAGGCTAGACGAGATTAACCAGCCCAACCCAGGTACAGCAGGTTCCTGCATGGGCTCCTAGGCTCGGGTTCCCTGTGGAGACGGTAGCCCTCTCTGGCTTGAGCCAGCCTCCAACCAGCGTGGAGTCAGTGGGCTCAAGAAGCTGTCGGGAGTGAAGGTCCTCCGGAGCTAGAGCCCGCTTGGAGCACTGGGCCGCTGGTCCCTAAGCTCGCTGGTTCTTGGGCTCCAGTTCAGGCAATCCGAGCCTGGCCCCTCCTGCGCAGATGTCACCCCAGGATCCCGGGAAGGCAGGTCAAGGATGTGTTGACTATGGCGTCTCTGCTGAAGGGACGTGGGCTTCTGTTCCGGCAGCAAGGAAAGTCTTCCCGTACGCACCTGAGTACAGGCAAGCTCCCCCACCTGCAGCCAGAAGGAAGCAGGTCAAGGACTTGCCGGCCACGGCATCTCCACTAAAAGAACGTAGGCTTTTGTGCCGGCTGTGAGGGACGTCCTTCCCAACGCTCCAAGTACAAGCAAGCCCCCCCCGCCTGCAACCAGAATGCAAGGCCCGAAGGACGGGGGGGTGTACAATGGATAGTGTGCCCCCGAGGGAGGCTCTTGGAGGGGAGCTATGGCCCCGGAGCCTATTGGAGGGGTGCTCCCCAAAGGGAGCTTTACTCCGGGCCATCCCGGAAGGGAAGGGGAACACTTTTGGCGAGAGTGGACATGGGATCCACATGGTCTGACCTGGCTGAAGACAGGCAAGCGTGAAGCGCCCGGTAGGGAGAGGACGTGTGGAGCCCACGGGTCAGCAGGGAAAAATTTCTTTTTTGGTGTTTGCCGCCTCGTGCCCCTCCTCCGTCCTTGGGGTGGTGGTTTGTTGGCGTCTTGGAAGTGCGCTCTAGAAGGGGGGGTACTGTGACATCCACACAGCGGCTGCTAGAGGCCACAATGGGGTATTGTTGGTTTTGGGGTCTCTTCTTTTGAAATTGATGTATGTTTGTGTCTGCAGTCACTTGTCACCTGTTCTGTGTTTCAGTTAAATGATTGTGTTCTGTGATTGGTTTCTGTCCTTGTCTATTAAGTCTATTAAGAGTTTTGTTTTCAGTTGCTGGTTAACCCTCACAATTCCCATTCCTTCTGTCTCTTAGGTGTAGTTTTGCTTTGTGTTTTAAGGACCTTGTGCCTCTTTCTTTTCTGTTGTAGAATCTGTGTCTTTTTGCAATTAAAAATCCATCAGTTGGAACCTGCATCTTGCGCCTCACCTCACTCGCCGTGCATGGCTAGACGTGACATCCTGCCTGTATAACACCTGTTACTCTTGAAAATCATTTCCTTGAACCAACTTCTCTGTGCTCCACCCACAAATACACTGTTTTGTAGTAACTGCCCTGTATGAGAAATATTAAAATACTTATTTTTGGTCAAAATACCCAAATTTAAAGTTAAAATTTATTCTGCATGCCTCTGAAAGATCGTACTTTTAGATGTGATAGACCCAATATAATTTTTGTGTAGTAAAATTAAGTGTTCATACTCATAAATTCATCATGGCTACAGCTCGGTAGGGTACCATTTTTAACTAGACCATCAACATTATGCCGTGACTTGCCGCAGTTTCTTATTGTAGCTTATTTTTAAATGGGAGTTTTTAACCCCAGCAACCGCTCTTTCATACAAATCTTGTCAGAAGAGACCAAACACTGTTCTACCAATTTTTAAAAATATTTGCAGAATTCAGATCATTCAGATGTGAAAGGGTGCATAGTGAAGAACAGTCTAGACTTTTTTCAAGTGGTTGTAAAATGACAGATTCCTTTTAAATATATTTCAAATATATCAATTTTATCTATTATGCAAAGCAACCAATAAACATGTAAGAAATATTTTGTTGCCTCTCTGCCATGAATGTGTTTTTAAAATGTCAGGTTTATGTTAAACACGTCTCAAAACATTTGTAAAACAATTTCTCAGGCAGCGTATTCATTATCATTTGATGTAATACCGTTCAGTGAACTTTATGCTTTTAGAGACATAAACATTTTGCTTTGAAACATCTTGTTCTTATCAACACATTCTGACCAGTTAATCTCTGGCATAAAGCACTTTGTATCAAACCTCTTTGAAGAATGCTCTAACCATTAAATGTTTTAAAATATATGGTGGAAACATTGGTCTCTTTTAGTCTTAAACAAACTTTATTTTTTAAGTCCTGTAACTTCTAAGGTATTGAAAATGTAAAGTATTTAATTACCGCAGACTAAACGTCCTCCTACTCATGTATGTCAAACATCCATTTTCCCCCCATTTAATAGATTTAGCATGACTAATCTGTCTAGACCTGGACAGTCTGCTGTCTCACGATGGTCACACAGCTACAGGAAAGACAGTGATAAATAGCATCTGTTTCTTTCCCTCATTTTCTCTGTCATTGGCGCGTTCCAGTAGCACCTGGCCATCTCTGTTTATGGTCTATTAGAGAGTGTGCGCCATATATCTCTCACGGCTGACCAGCTACAGAGTGTGTCTGACGTTTAGCCCATCCTTCTGAGGTCGTTTCAGGTGAAGATGTCCTATCCCGCATACTTTATCAGCAAATCTCAAAGCTTTTGTGCAAATAAAGGTCGTTGTTGTCTTTTAAGAAGACAAGAGGTTGCCTTAAACAAGGGTTGGGACTTATTGTTTTTCTCATTATGAAGAATAAAGGCCAGTCTCATCATCTTTTGGGGCATGTGGGAGTTCTTTCCTGGAGCACTGGCGACATCCTTAAGTGGGGTTATCAGCATTTAGAAGTTCTCTGCACTTTCTATCCTCAGTTGACTCTATAAGTGCATGACCTTCGATACTGAAAAAAGCCCTAAAGATAATCTCTGCTCTGAAAGCATTCAGCTCCTGATGAAGTGATAGGTTGAAGCTCAAAATGATTTTGTCATGAGCAGATGATCCGGTGACCATATCACAGTTTACAAGCACGACTCTACTGCAATAGGCCCACACGGGTCATACTTTTAATTAGTAATCACTATAGCATTACTGTTTAACACTCTAAGCCCCGACACTAACAGCTTAGCCTAATTAGTCCCCAAATTAATTAACAAAGTGGGGCTCCCATGGATAAATCAATAAGCGAATAAATCAGATTAAAAGAGGCCAAAATCTACAACAGGTTTGAGGACTTAAACCTTTACCAACAAAAGAGGAGATAGATCAGGCAGGATGTGACAAGAGAGGGAGCTGACATCAGGAGAAGGAAGCAAGAAAGAACAGCAGGTGGAAATTGAGAGAGAAAAACGAGAAATGCTCTTTCTAGCTGGACAATGACTGAGAGACTGAAAGCCAGAGAGAAGAAAGCAAGAGCAAGGTAGAATAAGAGAACTGAAAAGAGAAAATTTTGGCAGACTACAAGAGCAGAAGGGAGGGAGCGTGTCCAGACTAAGACAGTGTGAAAGAGAAGGACAGAGGAAAGGAGACCGCATTGGGAGGATGAGGGTGGGTCGGATGGAGGGAAGGCAGAGTGAGAAATAAGGAGGCAGGGTGTGAGACTGGCTCCGGCATGCAATAAAAGGAAACAGTATGTGGTATGAGGAGTGATATCAAAAACGTCGCTGGCTCCAGGGGGAGCTGAGGAACAAAGCCACACCATAAACCCCTATTCACTCACTCAGAGATTAAGCAACATGACTCATCACCATAAGCTGCTCTCCGAGCATGAAGACCTTCAGCTGGCTCAGGCTCAGAGTTGCTTTTTTAGGGTGATCTAGAATAAGCTGTTTCTACCCAAGTTCTTGCCATAACTGTTCGTAATGAAGCCATAAAACTGTTCTTATTTCAGATGAAAAGAACGTTTAATGCCCCAAAGGCTCTCGCAACTTATTCACAGAAGTGATTTAGGGTTGAGAAGGACACTTTTGCTTTGTGCATAATAATTTCTTGAAGGACATTGGTGGAAAACAGAAATTTGAGGAGAAAGGAATATACATCACTGGTTGCATATAATACAAATATGCTTATTATTGCTGTTATTTCAAAACCTTTTTAACAACTACAGCAGCTAGACAAGTGGAAGCTGGACAATTAATTGGAAAATAAATATCATACTATTATCATTAATGCTAATTAGAGTTAAGATTGTTTAACCACTTTACATGCCTTTCAGTAAAAATGTGTTTTATCTTATTATTAAAATAGCTACAAATGGATCATTTGTTATTAATGTTTTTATATCTTATATCTGGTTTTGCACGCTAATGAGCAAAATGTAACTGAAGCATGTTCCTATTTATACTTCCACCTGAGTTTCAACAGTACTTAAAAGCCATTAATTACTTTTTCACTAGATCATAAATATGAGAGGCGAGATTCCCTTAGTCATTCATCCACATAGAGCATACAAACTAAATACAAATTAAATGAGAAAAAAATGTGTTAACCTTCTTAAATCAGGCAAAGGCTATTAGATTGGCACCCAGTGGGCTCACAATGGTTAGAGAGCCAAAGAAATTCCAAAGGATCATGGTTGCAGATTTGCAAGAGATGGTAACAATTGTGTGCAAGGAAAAAGTATTTAACCATGAACATAAGTGACTGAAATTAGTCACTATGTTGCTTGCTGCGTGAACAAACTGCCCATCAGTATCAGATCTATACTAAGTGTATCCAGATTTTAAAAGCTGCTAAAAACTGCACTATTCTCCTCTTTTAAAGGTTTGCACTTTTTTCTTGAATGTATTCTTTAATTTCTTCCACTATTTTATTTCATCTTATTCTATTTAATTATATTTTATTCTATTTAATTATATTTTGTATTCTACTTCTGTAAAGCACATTGAATGACCATTTGTGTATGATACTGTACTATATAAATAAACTGGTTTGGTGTAAAAAGAAGAATGGTAATGCAGAAAAGGAACCTTATAGCTCACTGTTAAGTATGGTGAAGGATCTGTGGTGGTTTGGGTCTGTTTCCTCCAAAAGCCTTGGGACTGTTTTAGGATACACAACACCATAGACTCTATTAAGTAGTAGAAGATTTTTTGTGACAGTCTGGCTGCGTCTGCCAAAAAGCTATATAACTGGGTTATGATTGGATCCTCCAGCAGCACAGTCATCCAGAATGTTCATCCACATCAACATAAAAAGGGTTTTATAACCACAGAATCAAGCTTTTGAAATGTTTGAAATGAGGATCTGCGGAGAGGAGTGCTCTCAGATTGGGTGCTCTGTATTTTCCCGTCTCGTTAAGAATGATAGAAAAACTGATCGCGGCTATGCTGGTAAATAGAGGTTGCACAAAACACGAAATGCAGTGTTACTTATAAATGACCCGTGGTTTTGCTGATCTGATTATATAACCATATAAAGGCATTTGAATTTGGCCTAGAAGGTCAAATCGTTGTCTTCTGCATAAAATTAAACAGGCAGTGAATGTTTTGTACAAACACATTGTATGTGCACAGTGCGCAAGTCTGTTCCCTTGCACTGCTTTATCTCTTGGCTCTATGCTAAGATAAACATATTCTTCATTTTGAAAACCATATAGGTTGTTTTGAAATCGAGATTTTGTTGCTTTCTGTCTGTCTCTCTCTCTCTCTCTCTCTCTCTCTCTCTCTCTCTCTCTCTCTGGGCTTTCACTAACCTGGAGATAAACTAGCCCTTTGAAATGAGTTGATAGATTAATGTGTTTTTGTGTATTTGTGTGGTGGTGTGTGTGTGTGAGTGTAGGGCAGAACTGGCATGGTGGTCCATCCCCACTCACTGCAACACCATCGTTCATTGTGTATTTTCTCATGAGGATTTGGCCTTGAATTATAGTGTTTGCAAGGTGTTAAAAGGGATCTCTTTTCTGTCTTTGTCTGCCCCCTCTCTTTACCTCTGCTTCTTCTCATCATTTAAAAAAGGGATTTTAGCTCTGAGTGTACGCACCTCTGCTATCATTTTAGTGAGTGAGTGTGAGTGTAGATGCATTCAGTTACATTTTTGTTTTGTCCAAAAGATTAATACAGTAAACCTCCAAGAGGTTCCAAGAGCACCCGCAAATTGTGAAGAACCGCAAATTTATGATGTGGTTACAAAAATGCCTAAAGGCCAATTTTTATAGTGTGAACCCTAACTATACCACTAAATATGCTCCCATTTTTAAAACATTTTTAAACTCAGCTTAATACATTACCCTTAAAGAAAATGTAAAGGTAATTCTTGCATGTGCGTTTTCTTTGGTATAAGCAGTTACATACAGTAATAAATGAGTATAATTTACAGTAATGAAAATACAGGGGTTTAAGAAGAACAAAATGAAAAACACAAGAACAATCAAGATAGCTCTACACAGGATACTGTTATTATGCGGGAATGCTGAACTGCATCTATGCATCTATCAGAGGGCAGCAGCCAATATACGGTTGATTTGCGTTCTCTCGACAGTACTTAAAAAATGATAGTCATATTTTATATGGCAGTGTAGCTGAATTCTTGTTAATATTTATATATAAAAACTATACACAAAAATGCATGAAAATGTATATATTGGCACGATTTTTGCGGGGGTTTCCGCAAACAATTATTAGTCCTAAGACTTCGCGGGGGAACACTGTACATTTAATTATAGTCCTACTAGATGAAAGAATACTGGAAGAAATACCTGTTTTTAATTTGCAGGCAATTTGTTAGCTTTTGCCCATAAACATCACATGTTTGTGTAGATTCAACCAGAAGTCACAAAAAATCACAACCACAATCTTAAATGAAAACTTTAGTGTCCTCATTTTAAAAATCTATACTATTTGTTAGGATACCACAGACAGTAGTTTTGGAACTTTCCCTGTAATGGAAAAACTAAACAGAAAACATACTTAAAAACAGGCCAATGGCCAACTGCTTTAGTACCTAAATAAAGATTTTTTAAGAATGATTGTTTTTGTACCACTAATCATTAGGTGTTTTTAACTCATTAGCATTACTAAACCTTTAGTAGGTCAATGGTTATGAAAGCTGAATGTCTGTAGAGCCTTAGTTATGACTGTCCAGAAGTGTGTGTTTTTGTTTTTCCTTTTTTTAATTTTTCCATGCTGAGCTGGAAGATCACCTGGACGGCGCTGTGCCTGAACTCCTCTCAGCAGTTCAGGAAACATTTGTCTGATGGGTGGAAAAGGTCCTGTTAAGGTCATACAGTAATGGTAATGACGTTAGCAGAATACTGGCAGGTGTGTGTGCACAAGTGGAGGTCACTCATCACTTGCTAATAATTCACATTTTATATTAATGTTGAACAGCCTGTGTGTTTCCGCATGACAGTTTTTGTTGCTTAGTCTCTCTCTGGCACCTTTTCCCCTCTTTATAGACTTTCCATCTCATGGACTGCCCCCTTTTGCATTTTTGTTTAATGCTTTTGTTCATTTGCTATCTCATTCTCTCTTTCCCCGTCTCTCTTTAAATGTATCTCCCCCTCTCTCTCTTTAATGCTCTTACTGCTAATAGAAAGCTGTCAAATCAAATAAGAAGTCATGTTGATTCTTGAGATTTTTTCTTTTTTGCTCTTGCACTTTTGAAAGCCATACATTTATTCATCAAATCCAAAGTGCAAAAAGGAACACCAAAGTACATACAGTACTACCAAAGACTAAAAAATCTTGCTGATAGTCTATTATAGAGATCATAACCTTGTTCTTTCTCCATTACCTCATAGGATGAGACATGAGATTGAGAGTTAATTACTAGCAGAGACTAATGAGCCCTAATGGCTCAGTAGTCATTAGGTGCACAAAACATGTCAAGCCAAACTTTTGATCTCTCTTGGTGACTGCAAAATGATCAATTACACCACATTAGTTTCACTCAGGGAAGACAGAAGCTCTTTCTGGTACTCTGATCTCTATCTACACTCATGACAGAGAAGGAGGGGGCTCATGAGTGATGGAGTGAGGATGCGAGTATCGCACGGTTTCTGTGCAAATGGGTTGATGAGTGCAGAAGATGAGTGCTGGTAACCACTTATGCTTTTTAACTGATATACAGGGAATGAGACAGAAAAAGGAAGAACAAATTGAAAAGGGGGGAAGAGCGATATGGATAAAACATCTATGCTAAAAGGCACATGATTAGGTTTCGGCTGGACTGAACCGAGCGAAATTATTGCAAAAAGGAATGAAAGAATATGCAGAGAGATCTAGAAAATGCATAATGAGATAGAATCTGTGGTAACAGGTGATGTGGGGGTTGCTCTGCGTCTGTCACTGCCATCTCCCCAAAGCCGTCATGCTCTCCGCTTTCCACTTCTCCGTCCGCACCTTTTTTTTCCCACTCACACCATCTGGGTGACATTTACTAGATGTGAAGTTTCAGCAGTCTGTAGAGATGCACTCCATTTATCAGTATTCAGTCAATATGCACTTTCATATTCATAGCGCTTTTTTGATCAAACAGCACACTGTTGAAAATACAGTACATAAAGAACGGCTCTCTGTAGGACATGTCACCAAGTTCAGTATGAAGACTACTATTTCAATACAATTTATTGTTATTACTTATCATTATTATCATTATTATCATTATTATTATTATTAGTAGTAGTAGTAGTAGTAGTAGTAATAGGATGTTATTTTAGGTTTTTGTCTGTATTTATGCAGTTTGGAGTAATGCTTACTTTTCACAAATGGTATGTAATTGATTGTAAAGGTCCTTCATGGTTTAAATTTTAACCTTCAGTCGATGGTTTTGGTGCCCTTCCTAAACGTATGTGAACAGAAAACACAGTCACATTGATGTTTGAATTGTAAATTGAAGATCAGATACAATGGATTAGCAGCTCTGGTTCACTGATGACCTGGAAAAGCAATTATTGCAAAACTGCTTTAGCACATATTGTTGGCCTGAAAGTGCTCTAATGTCTTTTCCCAGTGCAATTCCTAAGAGAGTGGTTGCATGCTAGGGATTGCTTCCATTATTTTTCTTTAACTCTCTCTCCACTGCTACTTTCTATCTTTTCTCTTTACTACACAATGAAAGTTTAAACATGTCTAGCTTTCTCCCATTAGTCTCTTTGGGCCGTATAGAGATGAATAATTGAAGACGGCAGTGGCTCCAGAGGAAGAGTCCATTTATGCTGAGATAGCCTTATCTTAGACAGGTTTAACTCCAGAATTACGTTAATGAATCAGGCTCCTTAATTCAATGATCAAAAAACATTAACAACACCTATCTAGATATTTGGTTTCTTTTGAAATAATGGCCTAAAAAGATTTTTGGTCTAAAACGTCAAAAATATTCAGCCTTTTCTGAAACAAACAGCAGCACAGGCCAACACTCAATACCTAAATATTTACCATATCTATTGCTGTAAGAGTATACCAGTTGCCATTAATAGCTCTCAAAAGCTGTAATGTAAATTCTAAATATGCATGTAATTCTGTGTTATTTTATAGATTCTGGAAAACAGACATTTCTGACAAGGCAAACAACAAACAGTTGGTAAAGGTTCATGGTTAACTTTACTTTATTCCTGACACTATGACAAGTAATAGTTGTGCAGCACCCTCTAGTGGTGAATAGAGAATAAGGAAAAGCAGTTTCACATTTCCCCTTGTACCTTATCTCTCTCTCTCTCTCTCTCTCTCTCTCTCTCTGTGTTTGTAGAGGATCTGATGTTAGGGGTGGAGATGGATCTGCAGATAATAGAGAACAGTGTGGTTGCAGTGGAGAATGTTCTAAAAGCATGGTTCCATGACCAAGCAGGAGAAAGGGAACATCTTCAGCTGCTCCTACCAGCACCTGGACAGATGCTTGGCCTAAAAACCAATCCTGCTCACAGCCCTAAACCTGGTGACTTACATCACGCACACACAAATGGCCAGTGCTTTACACAGAGAACAAGTCCTTTCTTAATTTTACAGTTAACAGATGTAAACAAATGTGTATATGTCTGCAGTGTGTATAAAGTGTGATATGCAAGAAAGACTTTTGAGTCCTGCCCTTCTCCCTGGCACGCCTGATCTTGGAGCCAAAACTGAGAGTGTCTATGACTTCCAGCCCCCTAACAAGAGTCTTTCCAACCAAAGACCTCCATCACAACAACTACGAGTTATCAAGTAGGTTTTGCTTTAGATAAACCAAGTTTTCTTGCTATGTCAAAGCTTAATATAGATCAGCCTGAGGCATGCAAGCAGCCTGCCATAATAATGTTTTAGGGCTATTGTTCAGAGTCACACAGAGTAATAGCACTGATTTAATTAATAATTCAATTGCTGAGATGTAAACAGAGTTTGAAACTTACTGAAACTTACTATTATACAGTCGTAGTTATAGGTACCAGGCCTGTTAGTGGCTACAGTGTAGATACAATGTTTTTATTTGCTGTTCAAAATAACCATCAGTAAATTTTAAGAATCATTGCAGTTCCTTGTTAAAACCTATTAAACTTTAAACTAGGCAAAATGTTGCTTATGGAAAATGAGAAACTAAGAAACAGATAGAGAAGCCAAGTGAGGCAGATAGAGAGCAAGAGAGTTAGAAAATGAATGGATTATGCAAAAAAGGGCATCAGTGTCACAGTGAACATGGGTATGAGTCATGCTCTTATGTACTGTGGAAGAACAAGACAGAGGATTCAGTGTGTCAGGCCTTAAGTACACACACAGATAGACACACTGCCATACATTGTGGCAGCTTGTGTGTTTTGCATACATTTTGCATGCCCATGAGCTCACTGATCTGAGGGAGTTTTGCAGAGACAGTGACAGCATTCTTACCTTGCCATTGTGCAGCGAATCGAAACATCCTCACTGTATCGAAACATTCACTTTTGTCTCATTCTTTTTTTGCATTCTCTCATCTCAATTTTACCTTCACTGTCTTTGTCTGCTTGATTACTCATCAGGGATTTTCCTCTATGCCTTGTGAAGTACTTGCTATAAAGTTATATTAACCATGCGTGACTAGTGTTTTATTTATAAATCATTGTTTCCCTTTACAGTGTAGTTGGATACCCAGGACACATTTGTCTGAAATTTGCTCCTGTAGTTTTATCTCTGAGATACATGGCTAATATAGCTAACAAGTAGCGGAAGCTATCACCTCAATACATAACACAGTACAAACTGTAGGACTAAATTAGCACACATCTTCTCAGACTATATCAAGTTGTCCATGTTTATGGTTAACAATATGTCATACCATGTCAAAAATCACACATTTGTTTGAGAATACTTAATATGATACAGTTTGAGATGAACTCAGGTTCTGTTAGTTTTTTCCAATGAAAAGCAAACTACTCTGGCTAAATGGCTGATTGACTACATTTGGGGTATGGGTAATATTGTAAATTAGATTTATTCCCAAACCACGGCTTCAATGCAGTGTGTGTGTGTGTGTGTGTTAGAGCTCTGCAGGCAGGCGGAGTATGTCAGTCTGTGCTGTACGGCCTCCCACTGATCATCAGACCTACAACATGCTGGCAACTGGACTGGGAAGAGATGGAAAGCAACCACCACACCTTCCATGCTCTCTGCCACACACTCAAAGTCAGTTGTGAAAAAGTTTATGTGTGAAAGGAATGATAAACAGATGAGGTGTAATGGAACATTTTGAAATATTGTTAAGTCTTAATGCATCCAACACATGTACCTCCATGTTGATGCATGTTGATTTATTAATCTGGTGCGTGTATCCTTGTCTCCAGACCCGTGATTGGTTTCTCCTGGTGCGTTCAGAACCTGAGTTCCGTTCTGGGTCTCATGTGTTTTCCTACTATGTGATCCAGCCATCTGCCTCATTATCTCTCTTACTCAAACCTGTTCTCACCCAAGAACTAATGCTGCCCTGCAACCTGCCCACCTCAAATGAGGATCCGCTGCCCAACACACTCACTTTGGTGGAGGTATTTTCTGGCATACTGTCTCACAGCTTGGCAGATTTTTACACAATGATGTCTTTAGTTTTTCAGTACCCTAACAAGGTAGCAGAGTTACTGTAGAGTTAGAGGTAGCAAGGTTGATCTCAGGTTTCAAACACTCCCAAAACGTCAGGCATAATTAGATTTTTTTCCATCAAAACCATTTTAGATGTGTCCCTTTTACAGTTTAGTGATTTGCAAATCCTGTTCTCTGGAATCTTTCCACACAACAGTTCCAGAAATACTTTAATTTGATTATTGATATTTATTTGAATTTCTATCTCTCTATCTATCTGTCTGTCTGCATCTTTTGCTGTCTATGTCTCCCAGGGATGCCTGGAGCAGCTGGAGGAGGATGCTCTGTTTAACCCCCTGTGTCTACGCTCCAACCTCTATCCACAGCTGAGAATGAGAGGCTTACTCTCCCGCCCATATGGACCTTACCCTCAGAGCCAGAGTCGAAACCAGCGCAGAGATAATAACCGTCCAGCAGAGGGCTCCACATCGCGGCAGGTTAGATACTCTGCATCAGTCATGCACCACGTTTTTTTGTTTTCCCTTCACCAGCAGGCTTATGGTAAACCCCTTTCTCATATAAAATAAGTGAAGTGCCTCAAGGACTAGGACCAAGAATCATGTCACTACAGTACTGGCTACAGAGAACAGTGTCAGGCCCCAGTAAAAAACTTTGTGTTATGATCAGTCACATTAACCTAATTAGATAACAGCTATCAGGACACTGAAATGAAGTGGCAGCGTTTTGTGGAGCTCTTGATTTGCTTATCAGCGTACATGTAGCCTACACACATTCAAAAATGAAAATAGGTACAACTAAGTATTTTACAAGGACAGTTCAGCTTTCTGCGGGTGTGTCTGAAAGAAAGAAAAAAGATCGAATAAGGAAGCATTGTTTGTGAGATCACTGACCAAACTTTGACCCAATATGTAAACACCCACACATGACATGAGACAAAATTAAGTAAGACAATATGGAGAAATCTAAAAAGGTTAAATATGGAACTGTCTACAGCTATGCTAAACACAAAGACTTCTGTATCTTCGCACAGGGCTTCTTACATTTTTTCATGCCAGGACTCACATATAGAGATAATGTTTGTTCTTGGGCCTGTGAAATGCTATTAAAAAGTCCCTAAGCCTACATTTTGACATAAAATAATAAAATAATGATACTTATTTCTGTATTTAGCTGGACATTATATCATTTTAATGTATTCTGTATTCTAAGTTTTAGGACACCTGAGCAAATTAGATTTAAATTAGAATAAAGGCACTTATTTGTTCAGAAACCTCTCACATTAAAACAAAATCTGATGCAATACAGAGACAGATACATCTACAGAACATTAATAAAATAAAGACTGGTTTATATCTGTCATGTTAGCCTCCATTACCCGGTTCACCTAATCAGAACTTATTTTATTTATACTTTATTCATTCAAATCAAGTGGGCTACTGGTGGAATTTAACAAAATATATGCAATGAAAATGTATGTTATCTTACTTGAAATTAGGATTTCTCATTATTTTTGTAATTTTGTTTGGATTTATTCTAATGTTATACAGCAAACATTTATTTACTGCCCATAATTTTCTTGGCTAAGACTTTGCACAATGTTTGACCCCTTGTTTTGCTCGCTCTGTCTGACTCCAGCAGGGACGTGTGAGAGCCACTGTTGCTCCTCTTGCCTCTGCCCCCCTGGGCAAGATGTCTCGCCCCCCTCTGACCATGAGCCACTCCAGTGGCCAAGCCCCCTCTCTCTGTCTGTTGGAGAATGATGAGTCAGTTGGTAACTAGTGCGCAAAACTGTTTCACTTGAATGAGTATGGTTTTTGGCTAGCCTATGTTTAGACAGACTAAACTAAGCCTACATACATCAACTGGAAAACCACATAGCTTAGCAGACGCAACGTTTTCGACTTATTTATGGTTTGGAAACATTTACACCTCTAAATTGCAGTTCTTGTGCAAATTAGCGACGTGTCATACATTTGGTATCCTGAAACTTCTCGGGTATCTTGATCCGTTCAAGTTCCATTAGCAGATTAACAGAAGGCACTACATCTGTGAAACATTGTACTGGGCCAAAGGGGCTAGGAGTGGAGGGTACACATTTACAGCTGTAAGGCCTCAAAAATACACAGACACGCTCAAAGCCTCAGAAGTAAATCATTACTGCGAAACAAAAGCCAACTAGACCATTTAAAATAGTTCCTAAATACCACAACAGTCTTAAGTTCGATACATTAGTCTCCGTCAACTTCTCAAGTTTATTGTTAGTTAGTGCAACATGGCAGCCTTACAATGGAGCACACTGCTGTTTATATCTCTCCACAGCTGTAAGGCATTACTGAGCAGATAAAACGCCTCATTCTTCCCCAAAAGCAGCATTAGAAACTGTTAACTTAATACACATATTTCAGATGGCCATATACCAAAGCAGACATAAACCAAAGCTGTTTTGTTTCTCAGACGCCTACAATTAGAAGCAGTTCTCACGGTGCTTAATTACTATGATTTAACATTCTGTTTTATTACTGGCCTGTTTGCCTTGACCACGAATAGGAAATTCTTAAAGAACGAGGCTGAAATGCTGAGGCGGGGAAATAATTAAACAGAACAGTAAAACAATTTACAAACAAAAGAGATACAAAAGCTGGTTAAGAAAAACTGGGCGCAAGAGAAAGAGTACAAGAGAGGATGCAGCTCTTTTCAGAGTGCTATTCTAACTGAAAGGGTCTATCAGTGGACAGTTGGGGTGTAAGTGAGAGGAATAGAGTAGAGCGCATAAAGACGCAGAGGCACTGCGAGGCTGCAGAATGGTCCTGAAAGAAACACACTGTACTCAGCTGATGAGAAATTCAGAACAAGGCCTCAGTGAGAGACTGCATAAAGGAAAGAGAGAGCACTCTGTTCAGTCTTGGGGCAATGGGTACAGGAGATGGGAGGGACAAGAGTTCTGAAACTGAAGGTCAGAGCTGTGATGTTACTCAATGGCGCTCTCTGACCAAGGTCCATCAGAATTGCTTCATTAAGATTTGCGAAATTCCGCCCACCTAGTACTGAGTACGCCATGGTGTTATGAGATCATTTTGGTGTTAGATATTATGCAAACCTACCCCAAATCAAACCACTGTCTATAGGCTAGAAGCCCGTACGTCAGAGGCATTTCTTCCAGGATCCGTTACACATTATTTCATTCATTCTCAGTATTCTTGTTACATGTATTTATTCTGAAAAAGTCTGGAAGTGGTGTCATAGGCTTGAAGGTTTGGCCTAAATGTGTTCACACAATGTGTTCTTACTAATGGCCCAAGCATGTGTTCTCTCCTGGGCCAGGCAAGCTCTTAGACTGTAATGGCTGTGCAGTGTTATTTAATACCCCAGTCAAACTCAACAACAACCCTATTCCCTTAGAAATAATTCTACATATCGGCTGAAATTTCCCAGAGACTAAAACAGTGGCCCTGCGCATTGTCCACAGGCACAGCAGAAGTGAAGATGAGCCTTATTCTATTAGCACTACAACAAACAGCTTTCATACCTCATTTTATAATAGTTACTGCACTACAGTTTGTTTATTCCACTGAATACATATTCATGCATTAATGTATTGATGTATAAAATCCAATAAACCACTGTTGGTTGTAATGGCACATTTTGTGCCTGTCTGTGGAAAGTATTTTTTTTTTTCAATTTATTGAAATTTGTGATTATTTTCACACAAACTGCCTAGTTCATCTCCAAGGAACTTTGTGTCTTAACGGCTGTCGTCTGTGTGGAAAACAGAGACAGTATCTGGCAGGAACCTTAGGTACTGATGCTGTTTCCACAAATAGGAATGATTAGGTTCTGGCAGTAACATTGTGTTTTATGAATTGTATTTTCCAGGTTTCTGCAAGTTTGCACTCACAACTTATCCTCCGAGTGTAATTCTTGATTAAGAAGGCCGAATGCACATTATCAGCAAATATTCTAAGCAGCTGACGTAAACAGTCACTTGACATAAATCATAACTCAGTAGTGACGAAGGAAAGGAAACTAACAGCTTTAGTATGTCAGGCTGTTCATCATGGCACTGCAAATTATTTTCCATTAATAAATGGCATCATATGCGCCATCATATGCAGTCTCGCTGAGGTTCATTAGTTGCAAAAATCAGAAGCAGTTTAATATGTGGAAAAAAAAACACAAATATGATTATGTTAAGAAGCATTTTCAGGTAACAGCTGTACTTCTGCTCTGCTATTCAGAGAACAACAACGCAGTTCTGTTTTCCCCCAGTTATCCAAGCATAGAGATGGGGGTGGACTGAAAACAGAAACGGAACATTCTAGAAAAGGGGAAGTCAAGCAAGATGAGAAATACTTCCCAAGTGCAGCCCTTTTTATAGGCCGTGAAATGCCAAAACTGAAACCACCAAAAATGCAACCAATTAAATTAACACTATTTAAAGCTTTCTCGGTTAAATATGACATATTTTCCAGCTGTCATGAGTTCTTCAATGATATCAGGATCTACTGTGATTTTACAGTGAACTGAGCAGAGTGTAACCTGACCATTCTCAAAACAACTTGAAAAAGTTTACCAGTGAAGTGGAAATCAGAAGTGTCCACCATTAGGAATGTAGTAGAAGCTAAGGAAAGTGCTTTTTATCACTAGAACAGATTGTAACAGCTGAAAAAATTGCCAGCTTTTGTTGATTATATGGAGTGTTCCTCTTTACAGCCTAATCCAAAGGTAAAGGGTTACAAAAACTCTACTTTGTATCCCAACCTGGCCTAATTTAAATGTGTACTTCATGTTTGTCTATTTCTTCACTGTGCACCTTTTTTGTGTTTGTATAATATTCTGGGGAAAAAGCAAATTGTCAGCTTTGTATTGTTTTCTCTAATTGAAATCTCTTTGCAGATATGAAAAGTATTTCCAAATGGTGCAAAAGTGTTTACAGCCTGTATACTATCAAATCATCTCAGGAAATTTGACACAAGAGGAAAAAGCTGCTATGACCTCTTTAATCCCTGCAGCTTTAAGAAGAAAAAAAAAAGACCCCACTACAACTTGAAGACACGTGCATGTGTGCAATGGATAACAATACAGTTTATCGGCCATGGCATACTCATAAACTGAAAATCTAGGTCAAAGTATAGGCTTACATCGTGATAGTAAACTTGATTTACAACAGACATGATAGTGAAACAACACTATAAAAGGTCAGGAAGCATGAGAGGTAGTGTCAGATGAAGACAAAACACTTCCTCATTACACCGAGGCCACAGTATGATTACTGCTGTCTATTTGAATTGTGCCTGGGGACAAAACAGCTGAAGAGGCAATAAGAAGTCACAAAAGTTACAAAAGGGTTAATATGGTCATAATTTTTGTGTTGGAAATATTGAGTGGAAGCAGCGAGATGCATGAGTGCCGTTATAAATGAATATATTCTAAATTCAGGGGACCTGTTTGGTTCTTTTGCTGTGGGCTAAAATGTTTTTGTTGACTTTTTCCAAGGAAAAACATTGGTGTGATGGACATAGGACTGTGCATTTTAGAAGTAAAGTGCAGACTGAAAAAGTGAGGCACAATATGATGAATAGATCAGATTCTGGCAGCCCAAGAGGGTGGCCAGTTAAGAAAATAAAATCTCTTCAGACAGTGGAAGAAAAGAGTGAAGGCGGGGGAGAACGAAAGAAAAAAGAGCAAAGGGTGAATGAGAAAGAAAACAGGACAAGGAACAGCCTGTACCTTCAAACACAGCCAGACAGACACGGATTAATTTAGCCAACATTCAAGCCACACTTGAAGTAAGACCCTTTTTTACAAAGCTGGTTAATATTCACTAGGCATCAGGCAGTGTTTTATCTGGTCTGGCAGTCCTCGGCACCCATTTAAGGGGCAGAGCAAAGGAGTGAATAAGGGACAGTGAA
This sequence comes from Brachyalestes nurse, assembly GCA_037974405.1. NCBI lineage: Eukaryota > Metazoa > Chordata > Actinopteri > Characiformes > Alestidae > Brachyalestes > Brachyalestes nurse. Next base: position 9,167,640 of record JBBPCY010000013.1, read on the forward strand.
TGAGGAAAAGAGCATTCAAGGTAATTTCATGGCCTCCTTGCAACACCACAACAAAACCAAATTCAGGAAGCCTAGATTTTCCACAAAGCTGAAATTGTTAGCTCCAAAAAAAAAACCCCAAAAAACAAAACAAAACAAAAAGCCTTGCATTCCTATTAATCTTTTTTATTATTATAATAATTTTCATTATACCAACAGCACAGCTGTTTTGACTTCCTCCAACTCACATAGCAGTGGATTAGTAAATTGCTACATTAAGAATCTCGATACAAAATGACTGTAGATGTGTGCAATGATTGTCCATATAAACTTTGACCATACAAGAATGAATTGCCAGGCATTGTACAACAACAGAAAACTCCTTGCCTTGCAGTTTTCTTTTCTGACAATTAAGTGCTTTGCAGCCTATAAAATATAAGTCACAGACTCATTATGATTCACAAAAAGAGAAAAATAAGTGCAAAATGATATCCTAGAGTGACTCCATGTGGGTAACCCACACATAAGAAATGTGTATTACAAGTCACATTTATTTTCTGAAAAATCTGTTGTCCTCCAAATTGGGAAACGACCTTCCTTTGTCATTGTGTCGTTGATCACTGGCCACAGTCTGTGATGCCACATATCTATGACACTACACTGCACAATTAATCTGAAACAGTCTTCAGATATTTCACAGGCAAGTAAGAAAGGCTTTCCAACCAGACTCCAGAGAATGCTCCACTGACCTCTAGGTCTAAGTTCATACGTCAAAGAAGAACAATCAG
>JBBPCY010000013.1:9175570-9195457 GCA_037974405.1 Brachyalestes nurse
AGCAGTGTGTGTAGGGGAGCAGTGTGTGTAGGGGAGCAGTGTGTGTAGGGGAGCAGTGTGTGTGGGAGCAGTGTGTGGGAGCAGTGTGTGTGGGGGAGCACTGTGTGTGGGGGAGCAGTGTGTGTGGGGACGGGACGGTATCAAGGGTACCTCAGTGATGACACTAGATGTTTTAGGGATTCGAACCCACGACTATCTGATCACAGGGTGAACGCCCTAATCACTAGGCCTCCAGCTGCCCCAGTCTTGTTTTATGCACGTTTGACTGTTGTGTTTTATTTTGTACTATTTTGAGGCTAATGTCACTAACGATGGAAGATTTCAACTCCAACAATTAGCGCCGCGTAAAGATCTTCACACATCAGCCTCAGTCCACAGCCAGACGTCAAACAGGTATTCCGACCTAAAACACTGTATTCTTTGTTCTTCGTTAATCAGTGTCCTTTCACTACAATCCCTAGCATGCATTATGCAAATGCAGCATTTACCCATTAGGAATTACCATGGTAATGAGGAAATCCTGACTGGAAGCGCCGCCGCTGATCTATAGGCTAATAAATGCAGATGTGGCAGTCAGTCAGTTTTACCCACTGAAACATTAGCAGTAGCCAGCGAGAAGTTAAAAAAAAACAAAATCAAACAGCCCTCATCAGTCTCGCCATGTAGTTTTCAGTTCCTCCTACCTTCAAGATCCATCATCAAGAGCAGCTTTCACAGACTTTAAAGGAGAGGACTGCAGTCCTGGAAGACCCTACCCTGCACAGTGCGGTGTTTTCAGAATCAGAATCAGAAAACTTTATTGATTGCGGATGTAATGACTGTAAGACACACAGAGAGAATATAAAATACAAAGTCTGTAGAAAATCTTAATGAAGAATCTGTAGGAAAAAGAAACTCAATATGAAAACGTACTATGCTACAGTACCAACAGAGATGCTGGTATAAATACTATAGATAAGAAACTTCCTTGGAGGAAGTTATTGCACTTAGTAGTGAATCCAGTAGTAATATTAGGTAATAACATTGTAATATTATTGTAATAACATTGTAATATTATTGTAATAACTTTGTAATATTATTGTAATAACATTGTAATATTATTGTAATAACTTTGTAATCTTATTGTAATAACACTGTAAATAACACACAGTTGGTTGAGTTCCGGTGTGTTGACAGAAGTAAGAGTGCTCCAGAACCAGGGTTGGGATCCTGTGCTCTAGATACTTTCTGTAGTACCGCCAATGGATGCTGATGCTAATAGACATGTTTATGTAAAGTATCCATTTGTCCGGGGAGCAGAGTGTGGGGACGGTATCTTGTTCAAGGGTACCTCAGTGGTGCAACTGGCAGTCCTGGGATTCAAACCCACGACCTTTCAACCACAGGGGAAACTCCCTAACCACCAGACCACCAACTGCCCCACAGATATGGTTTCATTTGGCCGAAATCATGACAGCTATGATTGCTGTTGGTCAACATGCTTTAGTTCATCTTTTCTAAAGCACTATGTTTTACCTTTAAAATGAAAGAAGCTAACATCCAACTACATTCCATTCCAAGTGGAAATTGCGGTAAATTTTTCACCAAATGACCCTTTAAATCTGCTTTCTCCGCGAATCCGGAGAGAAACGGCCGCATGAGCCTGGCGGGTGGCTGTTCGCCTGAAGTGTGGTTATATTTGAATGAGCGCTAATGGGTCGAGTGTCGGATCTGGAATCCAATAGCAATCTTTAAAGAGGAGTTCCATCAGAGGACAACGTCGAGATAACTTCGCCGCGTCGGCCCTCCCAGCCATCCCGTGCTCGATTCTTAACGACGGCATTTAAAAGCTCCCCTTTTGTTGCAGGGTGAGACGAGAGAGCGGTCATAAATATTAAGGCCCCCTCTAAAGCTCGGATGGCCTCTGGCCGTTCGCGTCCGCAGTCAATCACACGCGTGGCACGGCTCCCCGAGGAACTTTCCCGAGGAACGCGGCTTCTCCAGTCCTTTTCTCTCAGACTGCATTTTTCATTCGAGAGGGGGATCCGGCGCAACGTCGCAGTCATGTTTCTTTCAGCGCGTCTCCTTGATGTGTGACATTTCCGCTGCCTCTTTGGAGTAGTTACGCCGCCCGAGCGTTCAAACGACTGAACTAATCGAGCGGCTGGGGAAGGCCTTAAAACGCCGGAGCCTAAATGTCATCACTGTCCGCTCCCATTTCTCGCCAGTTGAGCTCCATTGTGGCATCGCGGTAGCGGCGTCACCCTTCCGCCGTCCCTTTTTCTGTCTGTGTGATGTGCCTGGGCGTCTAGAACAGAGCGCATGTCGTAAAAATAACTTTACACCCCTGTCACGGAACATATGAGGGAGCTGAAATTACATGAGCGGAGGAGTCGTATATCTGTCAGAGCCGTGCGTTTGTCTGTGTGATGTTTTGTTAATTGCGGATGGCGTAATCAGGGCAGGCTCTCGCGTTATTATGATTGAGAGCGAGTGCAGGAGGAAGCACGGCGGACAGACGGGGGGGGGGGGTTGGGTTGTGAGGAAGTACCACACACACACACACACACACTTTTTTAAAGATCACACATCCATCGAGAAATGCAAAGCTGCAAACCCTTCTCTCCTATCATCTGTCAGGCCTGACATTTCCTTTATGAAATTACTTTAGAAAAGTCTAAGAATGAAGAAAAACATCATTATCTTTAATTTCTCTGCTATTTTTTGGGGAGATTTTTTTTTATTTTTCTAATTAAAAGACCTCTCAGACGTCTCCTGAGCGACACAGAGGCAATGTCAGGCGGAGTTTTAAAGAAACGAGCAAATAAAGGAATTGAAAAACAAGACAAATGTTGATTCTGGATGATTACAGGTAAAAATAAATAAATAAATATGAAGGTCCAGCTTAAGTCGAGCTCCCAGAAGAGCGAGCCGCAAAGCGCTAACAAACCAGCGGGCAGAAATATGGCCTACTAAATTTACCGTGTAAAGTTTTCCTGCAAATGAACTCCCGGCGGTATTCTTTTCGGAGCGCAGCCCTCAAGAACACAGCGTGATTATATTTAACGACGGAAAAGTTGCTTGGCGGAAGGCGAAGGGAGGCGAGGAGGAGAGCCGGCGCCGGTTTCTCCTTCAGCAGCCGCGAATGCAGCCCATTGTTGTTGCTGCGTTGTTGTTGTTGTTTTTTTTTTTTTATGTGCTATTGCCTGTTATCCTTAACGCCACTGAACCCGGATTGCGGAGCAGCAGGGGAGCAAAGGGGGAAAATAATTGATGCCATGCTCTGTTCTCCTAGGCAAGCCAGCCACTCCAGCTTTACGGCTAAACGAGAGGAAATAGGCTCATTTACGGATGTGGAACGAGAAAGGTAACGTTTCTGTGCTCATTCGAAGAGAGCGACTCATTCCAGTGTCATCACTACAACATACGGGTCAATACGACCCCTATACAGGACGGATGTGGGACTTTAAAGGTCTGAGACAAGTGAACTTCAAAAGCAGCTCAACCTGTATGAATGTAGTTAAATGCCATTATAAGCCCTTTTGGCCGGTGATCCATTCACCAGCTAGAAGAAGACGTTTTTTATTGCTTATTGACTGCTCTTTTTATTGTTGATGCCTTAATGTTCTAGAGGTAAATCTGGGTTGGTATGTTTAGCACAGCTGGCCTGTCTGGATGCACCAACTACAACCGGAACCATGAATTCCTTTGGCTGCTGTACGGGACAGTGCTTGTTTGTCATTGTGCTGTGGAAAGATGTAAAGATTATACTGATTATTTATCCATGATCCTTCATCTGTGTTGCAGGAGGTTTTTGGGCGAAAGGCTGAGAAACAGATCTCCAGTCCTGGACAGACACACAGGGGAAGGAAACCCAGTCTGACATGGTGAGAACATACAAACTCCACACAAAAAAAGGGAATCCAGCCCAGGACCTTCTTACCGCGAGGTGACAACGATACCCACCACACCACCATCCCACCCCAGCTCTCTCAAGCAGAAACATCTAAAACCATTAATTCCACTAATTCCACTGCTTCCTCACCGGAACAGTTCATGTTTTCACTAATTACTAGGGTTGTAATGGTTTATGAGTTTTGGTTATGGTACACTGAAGACTATGGTACGTGACCATGACCGCATCGACCGCATTAACAATGTTCTTGATGTTCTCTGTTTTCACAAGTATGGTGACATTTCAATTCCACTTTAATTTCCTGAAGTGTTTCTGATAAATGCTGTGATTCTCATACGCAGTGTGTGTCTGGAGAACAGGGTTTTGTAATTACACAGTTGTCGGTAATGTAGCGGTAATGTAGTAGGTAAATGACTTCTGTTATTTGGTTGGGGCAGGGCAGGGGCGGAGCAGGGGCGGGGCATATCGCTGTTCTGTCTTCCTGAACCGCAATCTGAGAGCGTGGACATTCGTATCAGGTTTTTGGTTCAGTTTTGGGACCGTTACACCTTTACTAATTACTAATTAGATTATCTAAGATCAGAAAAAGGATGTTTTTTTAGTAAATCTTAATTACTGAATGTATTTGAGGGTTCAGGCTCCCGCTCTGGCTGCTTCCAGCACAGTTTAGTGACTCTCCCTCTCAAACATGCCCGACTTAACTCATTTTTAATTGCCAGGTTTACTGGATGTGTTTGAGCCGGGCGGCTGCCAAACTGAGCTGGACACGAACCTGGGACCCCAGGAAGAAGGTAAATATAGTCTGAAACGGATCTCTGTCGTCTGAGTCTCTCACAGCAAGAGCTAAAGGGTTTTATCCTCTCTTCTCTCTCTCTCTCTCTCTCTCTCTCTCTCTCTCTCACAGACAGACAGACAGAGAGTCTTTCTGTCTCTGTCTCTCTCTCTCTCTGTCTCTCTCTATTCAAATTCAGAAGGTGCTTTATTGGCGTGACAAACAGTATTTTGTGTTCCCAAAGCAGTAATACAGGATAACAAATAGAACAACATAAAGAAATATTTACAATCAATAACAACAAACAATATATTACTGAGATAAATCTTATCCTAAACATATTGTTAGATAAGTAACTTCTTATTTTACTATAATATATTACTAGGATAAGAAATATCCTCTATTATATAAATATAAATACCCTCTTTTAATACCTTTGTCCATATAGTGTATATAATTATGACATAAATATGACATCATAGTGCACACCTGGAGTGGAAACAGACTGTGGAACACTGCAGTATTGTGACCTCGCCGCAGCACTTTACAGCTGATCAGTGAAGATAAGAGCCGTGTGGTGCAGCACTCTTCATTTCTGCTCTTTATATATCTGACTAATTTCACAGAGAACAGGATAAAAGAAGAACTGGACCGATGAACTCTAGCTTAAAGGAAACTAAGGTAAAGCATGTCCACAGAAAATGTGACTGTTTGAAACACCTTAGTCATTTTTCATAACCTAGTGAGCTCAGGTGTGAAAAAAAACATTATCTGGTCAAAATATGGCAAATAAACATGATTAATCCTTTTAATGTGTTAGAGAGTTGCTCACATCTTTAGTGTTAGCAGCTTTTAGTGATTTAACTCCATTCAAAATACTCAAAAAAACAATAGTTATCATCCAAAATTGTTTTTCATAGCTCATAGCTAAGTATGGATTCATATCAATGTAAACATAGTTTTACTTTTCTTTAGCCCCATAGACCTTTTCTATGTCCTATAATGAAAGCAATGGGTAAGGATATCATCTAACAGACTAATGATAGACTAATAGACTGAAAATGCTTCCTTTTCTTTTTTTTTTACTTATCATTAACAATAGTGGTGTTATTGTTGTCTGTGGTCTTATGGGTAAAAAATTGACCTGTATAGATTTATGTTAAGAAAAAAAGGCCTTTCTTTTTAATAAAACCATGTTTATTTTACTCAGAATAACAAGTGCTTTTCTGGCACTCCGCTGGCAGATTTATCTGTGTATATTTGAATGTTCCATGTATAGCTGTTTCTCACATCACATGCTGTCCAGATTTAGATGCCATATTTTCCAGGCTTACTTGGCATATACTGCCTCAAAGGAAAGCGGCCACTAAATTGGGACTAACCCTTCATCCATGGTAACCTGTGGCCCTGGATTGTACATGAATGGCAATTACTCCACCCATTTGTCTCTAACATCCCTAATGGGAGCAAGTTTGTGATTCACATGCCGAGCAACTTTTTGTCTCCCTACTGCCAAAGTGCTTGACATCACATGAAAGGTTTGAAGTGCCATAGTCGCATGAAAAATAGAACAGCCTGACTCTCATAAGGTGGCAGTGGCCCCATTACAGGATCTACATACCCCAGCAAGAAGAAACAGCCCCATGAAAGCATCCAGCTGTGTTCATGATCTCTGTCCAGCTAGTGCCAAACAACGTTCTCCCTTTCATGTTGGTCATCTCAAGCAGGATCTTCTCCAGAGATCAACAGCTCAAATGCTGTCTTGATGTCTTAGGCATGCGACACAGCATATCTAGTCCCGGAGTCATTTTAATGATGTTCTCTATTGGCGTCCTGCATTGGGTGTCGTAAGGACTTGATGACCATGAAATCTTTGAGCATCTGTGTCATCTGGGTCCTCCTCTTCATCAGATGTGCCTTATTGTTCAGGGTCATATTGAACATCCTCCTCCGTTTCGCTTAGCTCTTTGTCTTCAATATCACTCTCATGATCAAAGATATGATCAATAGCCTCATAGACAGAGAATCTCTCGCTCATGTTGACTGATGCTACTACAGAATGAAACTGATCATTTCACCCAAACCCTGTTTATAGATGCCAAGTCTAAATGTATCAATATTCTGTGAGAATGTTTGTGTTCAGGCGGGGGATGGGAGGAGTAGCGTGTGTGTGTGTGTGTGTGTGTGCGCGCCCGGGTCATATTTGACATGTAACACCACAAATGTCACTTCCTTTTTTTCTTTTTAAGGATTTACTAAAATGGAGAACATTTATTTTGTTGTGAATAGCTTTTTGTGAAAAATACCACAATATAAGAGTTAAATCAGGGGTGTTTCACAAAGAAAGCCCAAAATGCAGTCTGTCCCATTGGACAGTTGGCTGAGCTTGTCCAGAATTACAGAAATATTCTACTTTGTGAAATTCCTGTGTTTAAAAGACAATAGAATTTATTTGTTTCTTTAATCCAAAGGGTCCATCTACCCGCGGTCCTTGGTCAAAGCGGGAGCTACAGAGCACCTACAGAACAGACTACAAGCCCTTCAGGCAGCACTCACTGAAGCTGCATCAGAATGACCTGCAGACTTGTCCCAAACCATCCAGACCTGTACTCACCAATGTGCCTGAAGTAAGCATACTTTAGCACAGAAGTCCTTAAATAAGCACAATTTGGTGTCCTGCCTAGTGAAAAAAGAACACAAATCTGATCCACAGGGAAAAAAATGCATGTTCACATAAAAGCAAAATCTCTTGCTTCAGTCCTTCACACTTGCACTCCCATTTATGCATGTATGAACTTTGTGGACGATGGAGACAGAATAAACAACACTTTAAAAGCAAAAGATTAAAACTGCATCCAGCTTATAAGTTCACTGACAATGACAGTAATTACTGCAGTTATTTCATGTAACAGTATTTTTACCAATATTAGAGAGTAAGACTTCTGAACAGCCTCTTCAGACAGCAAGAAGATGACAATCATTTTAACAAGGGCCAAATGTAATAAATGGCTAGATGACAGTCTCAGGGCATCTTCGAAACAGCAGGTCTTGTTAGGTGTTCTCGGTATGCTACCGACCAAAAGGGGTCCACGGAAAGAAGACTGGCTCATGGGCAGTGAGGTGGATTTGGGGCTGCAGACCAGTCAGAGTACCCTTGCTGACCCTGTCCCCCTCTGACAGCGTCTGCAGTGGGCACATGATCATCAGAACTGGACCAGGAAGAAATGGAAGAAGCAGTGGTCTGGTCTGATGAATCTTGTTAGAGAGCTGAAAGGATCTACCGCTAACAGCTTGGTGCCAGATAACCCAGCACACATTCAGGCGCCTTGTGGTGGCATGACAGGGGCCTACACAATATTTGGCAGGTGGTTTTACTGTTATGGCTGATGTATGTATCTGAGCCCTATTCTGACTGGCTCCCCTGTAACATGCCTCATTCAAAGAGCAGTCTGGCCCTATACACTCATTGTTACTTCATAATTAAATATGTTATTTTTCATGACAGCGCAAATGCAAATCTAAAAAGGGCAGTATTTGCAGTTTAGTTTCCATAAATGGAGTGTGTGGACTGAGTGAATGGTACATTTTGAAACTATGTTTCATAAACACTTACTTCTGAAAAGTGAGGAAATATCCATTTTGGGAGTGACACTTGAAATGAAGAGAACAAGAAATGATTAGAAGGAGGGATTGTGCTACATTGCAAACAACAGGTTTGTTGGTTATTTATTTTCTCCACTCCTGAGGTTCCTTTTTGTTCTATTGCATCTTATGAAGGCTGCACTCCTCGCTGAAATATAATACAGTAAATTGGTAAATTGAGGGGCTTTGTCATTGTGCTTTCAGACTGACAATGACTCATTTGGGAGATTCTGCAAAACGTTAAGCAGTCGTGTTTATGGATCCTCTACATTTGGGCAGGTGAGCCTCCAGCCTATAAAATCTTTTAATAACCACATAATAAAATACAATAGGCACATGTAACATTTTCTTTATCATAATGCAGATAGTAATGGGCTGGGTGAATAGCTCATTTCAACCAACACGCATGCACCTAGCCGCACACATATATTATCAGTTTGCAATTTAAATTATAAGACAATATTCTATTACAGAATATTTTAGTCTTCTGAGCTGGCCTGTCCCACAGAGATGGTTGATGTATCAGGTCAGAGATTCTGAATCCTCCGCTTTCGTTTTCTCTATACCTTCTGCTTTTTAAAAAAAACTACTCAAAAGTGGTGAATATGTGACAGGTGTACCAAAATACTTCCAAGAAATTATGTTCTGATTTGGAATGGTCTATGGTCAATACTTTGGATCAGTGGTATTCAAACTAACCCTCAAGGCCATTCAGATGGTCTTTGCTTCATCCATATTCCGTGTGACTTATGGTGGAGAAAAACGTGGGCCGTCAGGGGTGTCCTGAAGGCTGATTTGAAAACCACCGCTTTGGAAGCATGTTACATCATGGAGTAACATAATGTCTTAATTTTGATTAGAATTTCTGAGCTAATTGTGTCCCATTTCGAGGAGCCACACATGAAAAAATGCCACCTATTGCAGTAGCAAAGCTGAACCACTAGAGGGCAGAAACTAGACACAGATGCAATTTCTCCTTTATTGAATTACAGTCCATTACAGAGCTCCTATAATGTAATCACATTGTCTCATGAACTGCACATAACACTGCTTGTATACTGAAAGGTCATCTGAGCTGCTCAAATATTACCAATCAAATCTTCATCTATGATTCACATGGCAGTAAGGCCTAATGGCATTACTGATCAGAAATGGAAAACTATTCTCGCTCACTGTGTTCTCTTCCCTTTCAGAAAGGTCAGTCGTTGGTAGTCTCTCTTCTAGAGCAGGAGAAAGACTGCAATACTAATGGAGCAGGACGTGACCTGAGCACCCTGCCCTTTTTGCAAAAGCCAACAACATGCCCTCTGGACGTCCTCCCTATACCATCTGGAGAGAAGAAATTATCTTCTTCGTCTACTTCAGTCAATCCTACACCTCACACTGTCCGCTCTTCCTCCCTCGTCCTGTCCCGCTCTCAGACTGACCCATTAAAAACATCCTCTATGGTCTCAGGCCCTGCCCCTAGCCATCCCAGCCCACCTTACCACAAGCAAGCAGGGAGAGGAGCCACAAGCGTCAAGGAGACCGTGGTTGTTGTCCGGGAAACTGTGGCACACACAGACAGACTTCCACATATTGGAAGCAGAGAAGGTAAACGAAAAGTCAACATGGGGCCGAAGTTACGTAAAGGCTAACATTGTATCAACACAACAACTGGTCCATTGTATTGCACTCCCACTCCCAAAGTTCAACAATATGAAACAGTGTGTACTGTAGGCCTGTGAGCCAGTCTATTTTACTTTACTCTGTCAATAAATAACAAAATAATCTGTATCAAGCTCTCATTAGATACAGTCACTTGTATAGTCCAGTCTGGAGGAAATTAAAACCTGAGGAGGAAATAAGGCAGATAAAGAGCAAAGAAGTCAATCTGTGTTACATTATCTCATTAAAAGTGTCACAAATACGAATATAGCTGGAGAAGGTTTGACCAGGGGTTATTATTGTAGACTATGCGGATGTTTCAACATGGATTGTTGAAGGTGATGAACTGAATAAGTGAATCTGGAGTAATTCTCTAAGTCTATAAAAGAAAAAGTCAGAGTTTTACCTTTGGCACACTGAATCTAAAACTAGACCTGTATGTTTAAGTGATGTTTCTATTTGGTTTTCTTAAAGCAGAAGTGCCTACATTTGGTTCTGGTGTTTTACGCCCCTGGAGAGTTAGTTCCAACCCTAATGGCACACAACTGATAAAAATTAACGAAGGCCTTCAGAATGTTACAGCGAGGATGACAGATCATCAGGACCAGACTTAGTTACCCCTACACTCTTTTGACTTCTTTATAATTAAAAAAAGTGTGCCTGATCCACCAGGTCAGTCCTATAAAGCCATGTGGTATACATTCCAACAACAACAAAAAAAGAAAATATAGCAATTAGAATTATACACACTGCATTACAAAATCCTCTTGGCACTCCCTTAGAGTGCAGTTTGATAAACATTACTTTACAGCTCCAGTGTAATAGGTTACTTAAGATGTAACATATGAACCCCAAAGCTCTCTCAGTTGCTGTTGCAGCTTTAAAAATTCAGTCTCGGATTGCAGGCTTTGCAGGCTTAATGCCAAACTGAGCTGCATCCAAATGAACTCTAGTCTTTTTGCCATTCAGTACAAGCTTATCATCTGATTTTTTTGGGTCAGAACCAAGGGTGAACCGAAGGTTAGTATGGAAATTGGTGTATGTATGAATAAGAGCCAGGAATAACACCATCCTTTGAAGGCTTGTGCAATCCCCACGATAAAATCTCTTTAAAGAAGCATCAGTAAAGAGAGAACTGGTGCGATAGCTTAGAAATGCAGAAATACGGCAATGTTCTGACTCTCACTGTCCTCAACGGCTTTGCAGGAAGTGGAGCAGTGATCCAGGAGCGAGGAGGAGAGCAGGAGGCTAACTCTTATGAGGACTTCCTGCAGGACCTCTGTCTCTCCACAAAGCTGAGACGCCTCCTCAAACATTACTTCAGGTCCCAGTCCACAGCATTCATTAAAGGTAGAAACAACACACACAAACAATGTATTTTCATTTTCCCAAACCATCTGAACACACTGTGTGAACATTTCATGATAAATGGACCAATACAAATGCTCCAGAATTACACTGTTACACAAAAGGCTAAGAATGTTTCCCTTCTCCTGCAAACTCTCCATTTTGGAGACACATGTTTGTTTTGCACACTGTCCATATACTACATATGCACTATTAAATGTATTATTGTTATTATTCTTAATATTAATTATGTTGTTACTACTATTAAGCCAAAGTCCCCAGGTTTGGTAAGAGTGGCTCTTTTAAAAAAATGTACTGATTGACTTTCAGTGTGAAGAACCTTTTTTGAAATGGAAAGAACCTTCACCTACACCAACCAATTACAAAGGAATAGTTCTGTACCAATGAAAGTTTCTTTTTTCTAGGATCATAGATTCAAGTCAGATTTAATCAAAACTAACCTGCTGATTTCCATCATTGCTTTTATCATCGAATAGCTATAAAATATCTTTTAATGATTCTTGTACTTCTCAAAAGCCACTTCAGCGACTGAAAAAAATGTAAAACATTCTGCATCTATTCTGCAGAAGTTATAATTGAATAAAAATATTACTTACAGTAATTAAATTGTTTGTGATGCTTTTTGAAATCTTCATCTGAGGTTTCTCACAACATACCAAAATGTGCAATCAACTTGAATTAAAGCTTTAATCACACAGCTCAATCAGTGGCATTGCACCGAGAGGTTTCATTTAGACAACATGGTATTTACCCTCCTCTAACAACACCTGATTCACTCACAAAGGGCCTGATAATTACTTGATGAGCTTCAAGTGTGTTCAGTTTAGGAAAACACACCAATGTGCTGCAGTGCTGATGTTTATGACTGGAAGCGGCGACCGCCTCACTGCAGTCTCTGATTGGTGATTATGGTACGCGGAGTTGATTACTTGTGTGCTCTTGAAGCAGGGCCGTCTCAGGAGACCGCCATGATCTACACACACAGCACCACTGCCCAGCAGGAGAGCTTAAAGTGCACAGAGCCTCGTCATCCCAACAAAAACAGCACACACCGGTAGTTTCTCACAGACACACACAGTCACACTCACCCCACCATCTATAATCAAATCTTAGACCAACTCTAGTGTACGATAATGTTAATAAATATTGGTACAGTTTGTGTCATTACAGCCACTATACACCTCTATTCAAATATTCAAAAGTTAGTGGTCAGTATAGTAAAAACGGAACGTACTAAAATATTTCTAGAAAGCAGATGATGAATGGAGCTGCAGATGATTGTAAAATGACTGACAATCTATAGCAACATATACTATTAACAGGTCATTAATGTGGTTTTACCATTTAATGACTGAAAATACCTTGTAGTGTCTAGGATTTAAGTCAATATCATTCATGAAATGAACGGATTCTGAACTTTTGACTCTGTGTATGTCGTACCATATTCAACATCACTCTCTCCTTTCTCTGGTAGGTCTCCATGGATATCGGAGTATGCAGATAAGTTTGGCTTCCAGAAGGTCTGTCCTCCCGGTGATCCACAGGGCACTGCTCTGTCTCTGCCCTCATCTCACCCCACCACCCCTGCAGCTCCGCTCACACACAGGAGCCCCTGCACTGAGTACCAGGCCAGCTACAGCAATAAGGTCACAACTGGACAGATTTTCACTATTCCATAGGATTCTCAGACCACTGTATTTGATCAAATTGAACTGCATACACTACAAATGCTTATAGTGTGGAACAAGTACTAAGTGAGTACTGAGTACTAAGGCTGCAGCTACACATGAAAAGATGCACCAAAACGTGCCCTGTCGGGCTCATGAACAGACACAATGTCATTTTGTGTGGTGCGTAGGTTGGTACTTGTTGGCATCTGTTTCTCACACACCATCCTAAATCTCTTCTCTACAGGTACTCAGCTACAGACATGCCCCATGCCCTCAGTACAGACAGAGTCTCGCCTGACCGCTCCTCCGCTTCGACACACTTCTACTTTAGATCAGAACTTGTAATAAAAACATTTTAACACGGTTTGCTTCGCTGCCATGCCACATGAAACATCTAAAGAATGTCTTACTGAAAAATGAAATGTACACAATTTAGCTCTTACTCTCATCACAGTTCATTTGTCACGACTGCATGACCAACTTCTATTATACTTGCCTCCACTGCAGGCCAAATATATCTTGGCTGAACCAATTATTATGGAAAATAGTTCAAATGTAAATTTCATAGTTTTGCTGACCTATCCCTTTAACATACCCTATTTACTGAAATCTGTTCTAATTCGGACTATTTTTACTTGTCTACTACTTCTAGCAATTTTTTGTTCCGTCTTAACTATTTGTAAAATGAGTTCGCATTTGAGAAAGGCACTATATGAATATATGAATGATCAAACTTTCATATGTATAAAGGACAAAGACCCCCTTACAACTGCCTATAAATAAATAAATACTTCTGGCCAATCAGGAGTATTGTGAATAAGTAAATGTCCTTGCTTCAACTCCAGCTGGACTAGCAGTGATGGCTATTTCTAATTTAAATGGCTGCCATGCCCCCTGGCCATGAAGTCATCAATTAAGTGCAGTCAAGAACGATAAAGACAGTAGCTTAAGTTGACCAACTCAAAACAAAAATGCCAGGACATCCTAAACTGAGCATTTCACACTGATCAAGCATAGCTGAGCTGGCTATCAATTTCAGGTCTTGGTAAATATGAGAGCCACAGTACTGCAGAGGTTACGTTTCTCCTGCTCCAACACACAGTGTTCAGTCTAGGAGGTTGGTGATCAACCCTCCTATTGTCTTTTGGTTCAAAAGCAGTCATTTGGAGTTACACATTTCCAAACAGAACAGAAAACGAGCATCCCTAAAGGTGACATCTATACCCAGGCACAAATCCAGGCTTTGGAAATTATGTCAGATGTACAAGGATCAGTCAAATCAGCAGTACCCGTCCTGGGTCATACGCTGGATATGCTGGACCAAAACTGTGCCCCAAAACATCTGGAACTATTAGACTTCTTGATAGCCAGGTAGGTCAGGAAAAACAAAAGGGTTTTATATGAAGGAAAAGGGGAAAAAAAAAAAAAACAAAGAAATGGCTCAACTGGGTACCAACATTTTTAAATCTTTATTTGGTTTTTTTCCTTCCTTTTTGAAATGAATTCCAATCTTGCATGTAAGAAGTTCTACTCCAAAAAAAACCAAAACAAAAAAAACAAGTGAATTTCTCCAATGCCTTTTCTTGCCATTCTCTACACACTTGCCCCCCACCCCACCTTTTATCCACAACCACTTCCAGTCCCCACCACCCTCAATTACAGGGCATGGATACCCAAGACAGGACAAACCTCCCACTGGAAGAAGGGGGCAAAAAAAACCCAAAAACAAAACAAAACAAAACAAAAAGACAGGCAAGGAAAAAGTAAATACCTGATGAGGCACAAACTTCTAAACAAGAGCTGAAATGATCGGTCCTTACGTCTTACAGGTAGAAGAAAATAAAACGGCTTTGTATCGAGTATGACGTTAGGCTGCCATGGCGCCTCCTAGAGGCCACGTCTAAACTCCCTGCCCTTGGTTTAAATGTAACGAATGTAAATAAAAAGCTTATAGACGAGCACCCCATCCCTCCCCCCAAGAAAACCTCACCCTCCTCTGTATTTCCAGCCCTGTGTTGTGTATATGTGTGAAGGTGTATACATGGCTGTTATAATCACAGCCAAAAAAGTCTCTGTATGTGTGTGTGCTTGTGTATGTGTGTATGTGAGAGGGCAACTCCAGAGGGTGAGGCCGATCACTAGTATTTCACTCCCGGGACGAATTCCTTGGCCTCGGGGTTTAAGCTGCTCTTGCGCTGCGGACAGAATAGAGAAGAGAGAGACCCAGTGTCAGAATACAACTCATTTAAATATAAATTTGTCTTTGAGCCAGATTTTAAGAGGGCTTGAAAAGTAAGAAAACAAAAACATCAAAATGGGGGAAAAAAAATGAGGAAAGACCTTTTGCACAATGTTTGAAAATACCTTCCATTGTTTCAGGAGTGTCTTGATTCATCAAAACACCCAAAGAAACAATGGAATCTCTTGAGATTTCAATAAACTGTAATTTGTTATAATATTAATTTGCATTTTATAGCTTCCTGTGGCATCCCTATGCTGCAAGTGACTGATGAATAACGAGAGATATTGTACAGTCTTGCTTGTAACACATATGGGAACACTTTGGGACACCTAGCTTCCGACTGACTCAACAACAGAGCAGTAAATTGAATAAGCAAGACTTTCTATATTGGCTGGCTAATGTTTTAAAGCTTACCACAATGTCCTCCGCGTTGCTGTCGTTGACAGACAGGCCATTGAGCTGTTGCTGAAGCTGTCCCACTCCTGGGGGGAGGTCCCTTGCTGGAATGAACCAATCCTGGTCCTCCTCATCCAACATCTCTTGGAAACAGCGTTCCAGAAACTCTTGCTCCAATAACTCTTCCTCTACCTTAAAGACAATAAGAAAGGATTGGAGAAATAAGAGAGAAAAGAAGAGAGGACTGAGGATTACTCACCTGCAAGGGTGTGTGTGCAACAGTGCACATGTGGGTCAGGATACTGTAGACAAGCCACTGCTTGTCTGCAAAGGCAGCCAAAAGCTGGCTAAGCAAAACAGTGGCACCACAGAACGTAGAAGAGAGGCAGCGAAGCTTGTCAGCTCTGCCATGATAATGCATGTGCACTGACTACATAAAATCTATCTGAACAGGGAAGTGGGCTCATTGTTTCCTTGTGTGTGTGATAAGACCCCCCTACTTTTAGGACTGTTTAACAGTTTTGAAACTGCCCAAAAAAAAAATATAATACAAAAACTGTACTGCAAACCTGTGTGCATGCTAATGTCTGCATGTTAATATTTTTGTTGTGTTCATATGCGTGATGGGCCGTTCCACGTTTTTCCAGTTCCAATCCAATACCGATACAGATTCTGATATAATGCATCTTTTTTACTTTAATATTAGACATGACATTGAGACATGACATGGGCAGAGTGTAATCTAACCTCAGCTGTATTTAAGGTGGACCAGCCGAGTTACGAAATTTTACCCCCATGTTTTGAGAGATAGAGAGAAAGGGTGAGAGCAAAAACAGCCAACGCAAAATAGCCCCTGAAAGAACCCCAAAGAGGTCTTGAGGGAGAGCTAAGAGTCTTCTGATATTCCTTTCGCTTTCGAGTTGTCTGCTGTAAATTTGTTGCGTTTTTGCAAAACCTTAGCGAGCGTCTGCTGCCTGGTGTCGTTTCCCTGTTTGCTAGCATCTCCTAGTACTATTTGTCGTGAAATCTCTGCAGGTGCTTGATTAAATTTGTTGTATTGTATGACGCAACTGTACTTCCACCCCTCGGCACGCTGGCTTTGCACACGTTGCAAGTAGCCGTCTTGCTTTTCGGCAATTCCAAACTAAAGTATGTCCAAACGAGTGACATTTCAAACAAGGCTCACTCAGACTGAAGTTGCCGCAAGTTCATGGTATGAGGGCGGTGACACATCCTGTGTCGAGTTTAAGGTCCGGTGAAAGCTGTGAACTGGAATATAGAGATCGGGGCTGTCCGACCGATATCCGATATCGGATTTACGGCTATATCGGACCTGATACAGATATCATATCGGATCGGGCCCATCTCTAGTTCATATAGATTCATAATCTCCATTGGCCCATCGCATAAACATTCTCTTTCTCTCTGCACCACTGGAATTCCATATCTACCCACAAATCATTTTCTTTTTTGCTTAAATTATCCTATTCAGTTAAATGGAAAACATTTTACTGTTGTAACATCTAGTAACACATGTTAAGATTTCAGCACCCTGAAATGTTCTCATGACGTGTGTGTGTGTGTGTACATGCGCATGCACAAACCTGTCGGTTGTACTCTTCTTCATTCTCCATCCACATGTACTCTGCAAAGGGGTTAGGCTCTCCTTCTGTATGGCCATTGGCTACAGAGTCTTTTCCCTCTTTCCCTGGAGGCCCGCCCCCCGGCGTCTTCGCTACATCAGGCCCGCTCATGTCTGCTGGCTCTGAGAGAATGAGAGTGAGAGAGAACAAGAAACATGCACACTATTTAGAGAGTTGCCCAAATACGTCCATAAAGGGAGAATGATATATAATCAGTGCCAGTAGAGCAGGACATCCTAAGGACAAACAAAAACAGATTATAATCAAACAGTCACTGTGTTAAAATGTACTTCTTGATTCATTGTTAAAAGATTAATCCAAAACACACTGGTGACTTCAACCATAGCAAACGTTGCAGACCATAGAAGACCACAGTTATCGACCAAAGAATTTTTCCCAGCTATGAAGAGAAACATTTTAGGGAACTGCGGTGTCCATGACTTCAGAGTCTTTAGTACGAGATGTAATCCAGCAGTAAACCTTTAGAACATAAAGGTCATCTTTCAGTTTACTGAAACATGCACATATACCAACATTTGAAACCACATCATAAGACCAAAAAAGCAATATCATTAATTCTCCTCTTACTTAGGTATACACATTCCAAGATGAGTCTGCAACATATTGCACTGGTTGTACACATCCCAAACTAGTGGTCCCCAACCTCCTCCTGAGGATCCATTTTCCTGTAGAGTTTGTATCTCATATGTCCTACTATACCTTCTCTCACACGTACATGTCTGATACAGACAATGGAAAAACTTCAGAAGAGGTTCATTAGCTGAAGCAGGAATGGCTGAAATGTGGAACTACTAGCACATTTTCTGCACCAACATAACATGATACATACTGTGTGCTGTAAAAAGGTCTAAATATTTTATTCGCTAAACCATCCATAGTACTGACCTCTGAACTAACTACACATTAAGCATGGAAGTGACAATGTATGCATGCAGTTTGCTGCCCTGATCATGAGTCAAAATTTTGATTCAATTCTCAGAACAATTTGAATAAAGACAAGTATAAATTGTGCAACATTTACAGGATACCTGGTCACAGAGAACAAGGGGAAAAGTGTGCACAGTTTTATGCGTTAACTGTGCACACTTTTCCCCCTTGTTCTCTGTGACCAGGTATCGTACTACACTACTCCCTGAAGCTTGCTGCGCTAAGCATGCATTTGTGAGATTCTGCTAGCATGTGGTTTATTTGATTAAGGAAGGACAACTGGTGAACTGGTGACGGGTTCATGAGCCCAAAGCTCATAGCTGGCAAGTGGGTAGGAAAGAGTAGACTCTCTGGTCTGATCTCACAGCACAAACTGACAAAAAATATTCATGCTGGTGGTGATATAAAGGGGTCAGATCACACACAGTGCATTCCAGCTTACAGCATACAGAGCTGTGTAGGCACAGACCAGTTGAGAGTGCCCAAGCTGACCACTGTCCACTTTCAGAAGTGTCTACAATGGGCACGTGACCAAAACAGAGCAACAGAAGATGACCTTATCTGATGATACATGTCTTTTTACATAATGTGGATGGCCCAGTGCATGTGCATCACTTAACAGGGCAAGAGATAGCATCAGGTTGCACTGTGAAAGAAGGCAAACAAACAGAGGCAGTGAAATGCTCTGGGCAATGTCCTGCAGGAAATCTTGGGACCTTGCATTCATGTGCTGGTCCACATACCACTTTCCTAAATATATCATCCCAGATCAAGTACACCCCTTGATGACAACAGTGTTCTCTAACGTCAGTGGCCTCTTTCAGCAGGATAATGTCCCCTCCCACACTGCAAACATTGTTCATGAATGGTTTGAAAAACATGAGTTTAAGGTGTTGACTGGCCTCCAAATTCCTCAGAAGTCAATTTGAGCTGGACAAAGTCGTCTAGTCCATAAAGGCCCCACCTCACCGCTTACACAACAGATCTGCTTGATAATATCTTGGTGCCAGATACCACAGTACACATTCAGACGTCTTGTGGAGGCCATGCCTTGATGGCAGCACAAAGCGATCTGCACAGCATTAGGAGGGTTTTAATGTGATAGCTGACTGGTCTATGTACTAGCACCAAAAGATTGTAAGAATTGTGATTTAGATTCTAAAAGTTAATATAATTCATCTAAAATTTTGCTGTCGTACCACACTGATCACTAGAGTCAGAGAGAAGGAGATCAGAGGAGGAAGACACACTACCCAAGGTACCTGACAGCTCGCTCTGTCCCTTGTGTGTCATGACGTCAGGAGTGGTGAGTAGCGCTTGTTGCATAAGCAGACAGACAGATTAAATAAAGCAGGGCAGACCGTACCATCACGAACACACAAACTAGACATTCCTACATAACACCCCCCCCCCGCCACCCCCTCTCTGAAGACGTGCAAACACGCAAAAGGAACTGGAAAGAATCACTGTTACAGCCAAAATGCTTACAAGTGCATTTAGTACACTAAAAACCTACATCCTCTGTATTTTTCTCTAATCACTGTTATTTTCAAGAAATTGTTTCTGGTATTGGATTATGAAGATGTCTTAAGACACACACACACACACACACACACACACACACACACACACACACACACACACACACACACACACACACACAC
>JBBPCY010000013.1:9195557-9213464 GCA_037974405.1 Brachyalestes nurse
TCTTTTCAATTACAACTCTCTCCTGGGATCATGTTTGCTTGCAGAGTCCAGCAGTTTCTTTTAATCACAGACAAATTTGCATTTTTTGAAAATACAGTATGTTCCAAGAGCACCGTGTATAAGTACAAAAACCGCGTTGTTGTGTTTTGGTAAAAAAAAAAATGCAACCCCTAAACATGCTTCTAAATATGCTCTCAGAACACTTTAATTTCATTTTAAACTGAGTGCTTGCACTGCGGAGAAATCGCGCTTGGAGCCGGGGGCTCCACCCTGGTGTGGAATTTGGAAAAAAGTGCTTCCAGGTCGGCTACAGCCTGCCCTGAGTCCGCTTGTGTGAAAACATCCAGAAAAATATATTTATTCCCACAAAAAAGCAAAAAAAAAAGGTGGAGGATATTTGCAGTTTCGCGTTATTGTGGGGATTTCCGCATAAAACTATGAGCTCGGTTCTCAAAAAAAAAAATAGGCGCGTGACTGAATCTGCGACTCCTGATCCTTGTAAAACTGGGGGGTTACTGTATTTGTTTTAGAAAGGAAAATTAGAGACAATTCTGTATTTTTCGTATTTTTGAAAAATAATCTATTTGAAAAATAATCTAGGCCTATTTGATTTTAAAATATGTGCCATTCATTAAAATGATGTGATTTAATTTTGCTTGAGGTATGTTTCATGAAAATAGAATGTTCAGCAGTCATATATGTGATTTGTTTATCTGCTATGAGTGAAGCTGTGGTAATTCCACCTATTTTTCCAGAGGTTGTCATCTGTCTTATTTTCCTTCATGTTTAATTTTGGATTATGCATACATAAAAATGAAGGTGGTAATTCAGTAACACACAAACTGAAAGTCTTGAATATTCAGTGAAAGGAGAAGTCTACGTCCAGCAGGTCGACGTCCAGCACTGGTGATTTTTCTGCTCAGACACACCTGGTTCAGCTCATCTTTTAATTGCCAGGTCTGAGTGGGGGAATTACCAAACTGTGTTGGACGCTGGCCTTCCAGGACTGAGTTTGTGCACTCCTGATCTAAAAAAATGAGACTGGAGCCCTTCAAAATTGTAACTCAAATTTGGGAGCCTTCCTTATTGATCCTTAGAGACAGTTATTCATGATTTTATTACTGACAGTGTGTTAGAGGTGTACTGAGGCAGCCTCCCATAAGATCCACTTGTCATTTGACCCCTGATGAATGACCAAACTTTGAGATTTAACTCTGAAGTTTGTGGAGTCTAAGTGGAATCTGCTGTGAATGAAAGCTCAGATGTAAGCGCACCACAGCGTTCTCGCTGTTCTCCAGAGGCGTAGAAAGACAGGGTTTATGATTTGTGCTGATTTATTTCGTTTCTGCCAAGGGGGCCCAAAGCGCTCCCCGGTAAAAGTGGTCAGTTTCATAATCTTTGCATGGACCCCCTCTCTTCCCCCCTTCCTCTTAACAGCCCTGTTCCAGACTGGGGAGCTTTGAGGGGGTTTAGGGGAAGTTGGCGTTGACTCATAGGTGCTATTTTTCATTCTTGGTGAGATTTGTGTGTGTGTGTGTGTGTGTGAATACATTTACACACATGCTCTACACCCCAACCACACAAAACACACAATGCAAAACCTCATGCACATACATTCTCAACCAACACTTCCAGAAAACACAAAAGCCAGCACATATTTCTGGACACACTCGCATTCACGTAAAGAGAAATTGCATTTGATCAGTCAACAACACCAGACTGGGGGAAGGGGAGAAAGGAGGCCCCAGGCAGTCCAAGGCGGTGAGCCAACAGCTCTCCACCACCAGTCCTGCAATCACGAGCTCCCTCCCTGCATATGGATGGCAGTAAGAACACTGGCACTGCTTAAAGGATGGAGCTTATGGACCTGAATAAAGTTTGTCACAGTAGCACACTTTTGACTTTAAAGGCTAAAAATGTAAAGGCTTGTCTGGGTTCTGGGTTACACACAAACTCCAGTTTTCTGTATTTTTATTAATACAACATTGTGAAAGATATTAAGTAACTTATTTTAACATGGCCTCATGTTCCACAAGGCAAATAAACTGTGAGACAGGGACATAACATATATCCTAACATTCATCTGTGCTTAAAACAAGTACTAAGTTGGGGTATACATTATACCTAAGTTCATGTGAAAACCTGTAAACTAACGCAACAAAACTTTATTCTAAGTCATGAAGCATGTCTATTGGTTCCTATATCATGCTCCAAAATGCTCCAAAAATTAACTGATAATTATTTTTTTTCTTGTGTTCTTTGGTCTCATGTTTTTTTTGACAGTGATACATTGCAGAATAAAACTATTCACCTGTTTGTTTTCAATGTGATGATGGGCATAGCCCTTGTAGTAGTGAAATTACTGTTTAGTACAATTTACTTCTAGAAAATCTACAAATGCATGATTTAACACTTACCTGAACAGTAAATGTTAGGTGAAACAGGATTGTGTGTGTGCGTGCATGTACATGTGGGATGGTGGTCGTACCTCTTTCACAGGGGGGAGATTTGTCACAGGAAGGCCAGAGGTGGAAACCAGGAGACACACAACACACATCGCATGTAGGACAAGCACATATATAACAGACATACAATACATGCAAGCCTGTTCAGGAAGGAGCAAATCAGTAATGAAGTGGGCCTCTAGACAACTGACTTTCCTGCAAATGTATTCCCACTCCGACTTTGACACCCCCCCCTGCAAAAGCACATCAAATCACCCTGTAAAAGGTTTATTCTTTTTTTTATTTCTTTTATCTATACCATAAATGTACCAGCTGGCGGGATAGTCGATCTTTAGGAGAAAAGTTGACCACTTTACCAGAAGAATTTGTTTTTGTTTCTGAAACTGCAGAGTGAAAGATAAGGCTAGCTGTGTGGATGTGTGCATTTAACAGTGGCACAATGAGGAAAGTCTGGCTGGAGTGTGGGGTGGCTGCCATTGAAAGTAGTAGAAAAAACAAAAACAGCCTCCCAGTTCTCATACACAGAGGAGAACATGTTCCAGACAGCTGTAGTTCTATCATGGGCGTCAACTCTCCGATAGCGGAAGGGCGGCACGCGATACAGGAAGGGTTTCAGGCGTGTTTGGGGTCAGAGCCAAAACACTTCCTAGCTTGGCGATACAACCCGAGTTGAGTAGGGGTCTACGTGGAGCAATTCCTGTCAGCTGACTCAGCGGCTTCCTGTCTGAGCCAGAGGAGAGGACGGGAGGAGTCTGAGGAGTCTGAGTGATTAGACCTGCAGATGAGAAAAACAGAATGGAGAGAAGCTTTTTGTGCAATGACTAACCGAAACACACACAGGCTCCCAAATTTATTACTCTCACAAGGCTAATGACTTTCATCTATGGCCTTGATTTAAGTAGACCAGTCACTGACATATTGATGAGATGCATGCAAAATGCAGTGCACTGAAAACTTATTCTACTTACACTTTATGTATAAATACGTTATACAGACCACAATGCTGCAGAAACCAGTTAGATGTCTATTTTGCAGAATCCCCCCCCCCCCCAAACTGAGGTTTGACTATGGCCTTAATTTAACCAGACCAGTCACTGACATATAGTTGAGATGCATGCAAAATGCAGCATATTGAAAACACATTACACATACACTACATGTCTAAATATATTATGCAGGCTACAGTAAGGCGGTCTGTAGAAACCCGTCAGACGTCTATTTTGCAGAACTTCCATCCCCTTCTCCCCCCAAAAATCTGATTTTGTCAAAACTGAAGTTTGACAACATCTTGCTAATGAATTTTCTGGAACACAATTCATATGTTGAAAGTTTTTTATTTTTATTTTTACATCAGGCCAGATTCTAGCATCCATGACACTAGTTATTTTCTTACACTTTTTTACACCACACCAAAAGAAAAATAAAGACCACCATTCAGTATCATTCAGACAAATCCATGTGTGAGTAAGTGCTATAAGTACTAGTTGTATATATGTGCGTGAGCAGCAAAGCAGAAAAGTCTTCAAAAGCAAAGCAAATACAATCTCACTCAGGTGATCCACACCTGTTCATTCAGTAATTCCAACTTTTCTGTTGCGATTATACAGCTGTGTGTATGCAGCTGAACACCTGTGTCTGAACTGAAGACACATTAAAATACCTGACCCAACTACTCAGAAGGCCTTAGAACATACAGTCTATATTGTGGAACCTAATGACAACCTATTGCATGACACTGCATTTTTATGTGTAGAATAGTTTAACAACGGCTCTTTATGTTTACCCAACAAACAAATGAATGAAGGAAAGAAAAAGTCAGGTCTGGATGTAGTTGTAAAAGAAAGTGTAAGAGTGCAGGGTAGAGAAGCAGGGGTACAGGGGCCCCTCACCGGGGTCTCTCACAATGCCATCAGTAATGGTTTCCAGACTCGACCAAAATAAACTGATTTGGAAATATGACAAAACCAGGAATTCACAAAGGATTTCTTGTGTAAAAACATGTGTGTGTGTGTGTGTGTGTGTGTGTGTGTGTGTGTGTGTGTGTGTTTGTGTGGGTGTGTGTGTGGTGTGCGTGTATAATCTTGAGAAGTCCCTCCACTCAGGTAATAGCGCCTTCCTGCACATTTCTGAGATTAAACCTATTATGCATGCAAATGTTGGTAAGGATTGTGCATGTGTGGGCATTAAAGGAACTGTAATGAAAGGATCATCTGCAGCAGAACTGTATGCATGCGTTACTAGCTTATGTCTCAAATATGATTTCAACAAGCTGATACCGAGCACTTATATTCCACAAAGTGAATTGATCCTTTTGGTTTCCCAAAGAACCTTTCATTGATCGATTCTCAAAAGAACATTTTTGCATGAGTTGTGTGTGAAGAATCTTTTGAAACTGTGGGTTTTGATCTCATCTTTTAAGTGCTGGTGTATCTGCAGATTTTCATTCCAACAAAGCAGGAGCACACTGGACTGACTGCTAGAAGACCGACTGATTAAACAACCGGGTGAGCTCCTGGTGGTTTGGAATGAAAACCTGCAGCCACACCAGCTCAGAGTGGACAACTTGATTAAACACTGAAGGATGCTGAGGAAATCCCTATCTATAACCTGTGATGAATAATATAGTTGCTTGCAGGATAAGACTTTGTGTCTCCATGTACATCAAGTTGCCTTTACACTGTGTAAAAATTCATGATGAACAGACCGATAGAACTATTTTACATCATGTCATTCTGGAGATATGATTTGTTCCAGCAGCAATGGGACATAAATGTTCAGAACAACAACATTGCTCTTAGTCTGTTGCCCCAGCAGGCAGATTCCTGGAGTTATGATTTATCACATTAAATGTCATTGGTGATTTCCCTGCTCAAACGCAGTTGGTTCAAATCACCTGTTAATTTCCAGGGTTTAATGGGCTTAATTTATCCCCTGCCAGACCTCTAGACAATAACATCAAAACCATTTGGCCACGTGTAACTTGAGTTACGTCTAGGTCTAAATACAAGAATTAGATAGAGGAAGCACAGATTTTCCCTGCAGTGTGAACAAAGCCTTTTACATGAAGAGAGTGAAGGAAGGAGGGAATGAATAGGCAAGGATGGGAAAGTGAAGAGGGCAAAAGATGAAGGAGTGAAGAGAAAACAGGAAAAGAGCAAAGGAAGGAGAACAAGGAGGGGTAAGAATGGAGAGTAAAATGAAGCGGGTGTGGAAGGAGAAAGAAGTGGAGGGGGGTACCGATGACTTAATCAGTGTGCTGTCACTCTAAATACACTCCACCCACCCACACACACACACACACACACACACACACACACACACGCGGTCATTGAATAAGCTCCCCAATGAAGTCACTTTCCCCTCCCTTCTCTCTTGCCTCTTTCTTTACAGGAGCCCCCAGAGCCAACTAATATGCATGTGTGTGTGTGTGTGTGTGTGTGTGTCTCCCTCTCTATCACCCTTTCCTCCCTGACATTCCAGTGCAGTTGAGGGATTGAGTGCTTGGATACAGGCACAGGAGGGAACATACGGAGAGGGTGAGAGAGGGTGAAAGAGAACTTTTTCTGGGCTGGACTACAGTGTGGAAAAACATTGGGAAGTTTTTCCTTTTCCTAGTGCACTCTGATTCCTCTGCTCCTTCTTTTGTCTACTCTGCTGAAATCACCAGCTGGGAATTTCGTCACTCCAGCTCCTCAGTAGCCACAGAAGCATCCCTGGAAGTTTTTTCCCTGGCTGCGGTGTCTGGACTTTCGCAGGACTTTGAACACACTGAGAATTCTTTGGTCAAGTAAGACCAAAGACTTGTTTCTTCAATGCAAGGGTGAGTTGATCTTGTTTGAAGGCTTTGATTTGGGCTGAAGGATCGGATGTTCTTGGATGGTTCTTGAATGATAAAGTATGACATCACTGTGAACACACTGTGAGCACATGTACACACACGTACAGTGAGAACATGTGTGGATAGGCTTTGACCATTTACTAGGCATTCTGTTACGCATGCAGAATAAAGGTACAAAAAGGGGGCCTTTTGGAGCGATGCCGTACAAAAACTATGTTTGTTTCTCTTGCAGTAAGGATATCTACTGTCAGTCTAAAGTGGGTGGAGTGTTTGGACCCTGCAGTGATATATTCTTGGAAGGGTTTGTTTTGGTGATTCTTAAACCTGATTTACTTTCTTGCCCTTTGTTTCGAGTTTGTTGTAGAGATGAACGGGAAAATATGAGAAGAGGCGTAAGGTGGAGCACTTCCACCAATAGCTCATATAATTTATGTCCCCAGTGTTGTGCCATATTTAGACCCACATGCTGTTGTTGCAGGACAGGGAAACAGAGCTTTTTCTTCACACAGGAGTGAGGCTACTGCAGGTTACGTATGAAGTGGTAAAGGCTTCAGTTAAGATTTATGATTTGCTGATTAGGAGGTTATATATCATAGCAAGTTTATGAGGAAAGATGGATTTGCACCTAATTAAAATCACCTTAAGATGACGTACAATATCGGAGACATTTCATATCAGCAATCTTTCGGCCACAGTGCCACAAGGGGCAGTGATCATGTACATTATTTTATGTCGTTGTGTCAATAATGAGACTGGCAGAAAAAAAAAATCTTATGAAGAAATCACTGTTATCATTTTATCCCAAAAAATGTATCCCAATTTTTTTTCTAGTTTATTTGTAAAAACACTATTAAATATCTACATTACCAAAGGCAACATCACAGTCTTTTGGCATTCATCTACATCTCTGATATGATTGCATTGCAAGTTGCTCTGGGTAAGAGCATCTGTAAAATGCATACATTTAAATCTATGTATCTTTATCCCTATATATATATATTTATGATTGAAATAAAATACACACAGAGACACAGACATGCACGCACACTCCATACATATTCCACATGTTGAAGTGACTGTGGACTAGCAGGAAGACAGATATGGAATGTAATTCACTGTTGATAGAAGACAGCATACCAGAGACTCAGTGCTCAGACCAGCTGGAGATTCAGATCCATTTACTCTTAAAGCACCCCCTCACCACAACCACACAACTCCGTAAGCAGTGGAAAAACATACAGAAAAGATAAAAAGAAATCAGATGAGGGAACTAAGAGGGACACTAGAAATTGTGATTAGAGAATGTGAGAAAAGGGGTGGGGTGTAAAAGGAATTTCTGGGATTTTATACTCTGCATTATACTGTTCATTAGTAATCAGTGTAGATTATCTATATCTAAATGTCTTTCACATCATGTTCTAGGGGATCTAAGATTTAATAATGACAGTGGTCTTTATTTATTTGGTTTTTTTGTATAAAAAAATACATTTTATAGTACACAAAATTGGACGTCAGTAAGGACCTCATAGTGTTGAAAGAAGCAAGGCATTCTAATTATAGTGCAGTTGCGTTTTTCATATCAGACACCTGCTGGGGGAAGACACATGCCAGCATTGTGTGTTTGTGTGCTTGTTAACAATCACTTTCTCTCCAGGAAAGAGAGATGAAAACAGGAGAGAACTGTGGATTCTGAATGTGATGTGATGTTTGTGTCCTGTAGGCTCTGAAGGCCCTGACAGCTCCAGAATGGCAGCACTCCTGCAGCCCGACAACAACAGCCTACAGGTCCCAGGTACTATCCTGTACACCTTTATACACTTAAACATACATAAACGATTAATAAAGACAAGTTTGCAGACCAGACAAATCTACTCTAAGTCTACTCTGTTCTGTTCAGAATTCAGAACAATCTCTCTGGTTAGAACAGACTCGTTCTGCAAAGAGTCAGAACATCAAAAATACATTCTAAAAATACATCCACAGCTACAACACAGACAACCTGTAGAACACCCTCTGAACCTAATATAGGCTTCGTTTCAGTTTCTATCATCTGGATTTCACAGGTGGAATCCCTGGCAAGGCCGATCAGTTGCTAATAGTCCAACAGAGTGTAATTGGCTTCACACTCTCAGAGTGGGTGGGATGGCCCTGTCTCTCACACTGTTCATGGTGCTTCACACGACTTGAATCATGTCCATGTTAGCACTCAGCATCCCAGTTTTGGTACCATTAAATTGGTAAACTAAGGCACAAATTAAATAAAAATATGATTATGCCCCTAAATTCCAAACAGTCAAAGAGAGAAGAGTCAATATATCAGTATTAGCTCACTATAAAATGCGGTTGCAATTATAGTTATTTTCAGTCCAGGCATCAAAAAACTTTTGAGTGAATTCCACTGGTTTAGGATGAGTGACTGTCTGAAACGAAATGCCGTTTCAAAATCAAATGTTTGACCTTCAGATCTCTTTAGTGCTGTGTTGTTGCTGTCATGGAATTATCATGGAATTATGTGCTTCTGTTCTGTGGTCGTGGCGGACACGGGTGTGGCTTTCTCTTATCTTCTCTTCCCATCCAGGAAATATCTGTGTGTATGTGTGTGCGTGTGTGTGTGTGTGTTTGACTCTGATAACATTCCGATCATACCCATGAGTGGACTTTCCATCTTTTGTAACTGACTGTGTATGTGTGTGTCCACAATGGTTTCCTAAAAACGCATGTATGGGTGGTTACTATGACGATAGTGTAATCATGCCAGTCGAGGGAGTCTGAGAACAGGTCATTCCCAACCCCAGCCTTTTGAAACCATCGGAATTCCTGAATTACTGGAATGCTGTGCCTAGAATTCCGCTTCTGTGCTTGGTGCTGATATGGGTCTTTAGTGTGAACGTGCTGAAAGCTTTCCCAGGGTTAGGCTACACGCTGACAGTTGATGGCCAGAACACTGACTGGAGCTTTCTAGAGCCCTTTAGATGCTAGAGGCCAGAATAGTGTGACGGAAAAGTGCTGATTTCCTCATATGCAGGTGTGAAATTTTGTCACTGCCAACAAATACTCCATATAGAGTAATGTGCAACTCTCTTAGGCCATATGGGAAAATCATATAAAGTAGAATATGGACAGGGAAAAAACACCAACATGAACAGAATAAATGGAAATACTGTTAACATTATGATAATGCTTTTCGATTTTAGGTGTCCTGGTTTTAGATGAAATATTTCCAGATGTCTAAGTGAGGATGCTTATATTCACTGTAATTCACTGCAGCCAGTTCATCTAATCAATCCTTCTTTAAATTACCTTACCTGTGCTACTGATGGAATTGAAAAGATCCTTGCAATGCCTGGAATACATTAAGAAGTCAGGAAGCAAATGTTTATAAACATTAAATTAAAGTAAAGAATCTGCTGTTCTAGACCAAATCAGATATTCCTCATTAATATGAATGCTAACCAAGCTATTCTTTAGAATCTAATCATATTTATTAATTATATCCAAATGTTATTACATGAACACCACACTGTTTCACACTAAATCTCTACACTTCTCTTGTCAGCTCAAGAGGGTTGTGGGTGTGCACAGTACTGATATGACCACTGCAGTGTATTCCTGATTAAAACTGGGGGTCTTACAACTTACTCCATTTTACATCCCTGCCTGGTCTCTCCTATCTATACTTATGCATTAAATCATTAATCAGTAGTTATTATACTTGTTTTATCTTCTGTTATTTAATCCTTTAAAAGCAAAACATACTTACTGCCCAGATAAATATTTTCAAAACACTTTTGCACACTACGATACAGGCCAGGTGGGATATGAAACTCTCAGAAACTCTTTGCACTCATTCCTGCTTATAAAACAACAGCAAAACCTCAAAACCTCAATCTGCATTGGAATCACATCTAAATTTGGCTTTGAGTGATTACAATCTCGTTACACTGCTGTTATATTGCTTTACACCACATTTTATGACTGAACCTGGACTGCCTCTGCGTGAACGCCTAGAGAGCCAGTCTGAAACATTCCAGATGCGTCTCCCTGAAGTGTTGTAACGATGTGTTATTCTCATTGACCAAAGACATGACCTCGTTATGAACTGTGTGTGTGTGTTAGGAGGAACAGATTATTCACTTCTCACTCACTTCACCTTCTTCTCTTCTCTCAGGCAATGATAGATCCGAGTCTGCATCTCCATCCAGCTCTCCTTCTCCATCCAGAAATGAGTACAATATCGCTCCTCTTACTCCATCTCCTTCTCCAGTACGGCCACATGTGATTATTCCAGATATTATATCCATTTTTTTTTCTTGTTGACTGTTTTAGGAATGGATTCATGAATGGTTCTTGACTTAAATGTTTGGTTCTAGGATAAAAGCTCCCACTTTTCATTTAGAAACCATCTGAGAATTTCTTTATGGAAAGTTTCTTCTATGACTCCTCTCAAATGAACTGTTTTCAGCACCTTTACTTTTAAGAGTGTAGGTTAGCTGACCTCAATTCTGGAACTTGGTCAACCTCTGGATGCTTTAAAACACAGAAATGGCAAACCAGGAAGTGGGTTGTTCATGTCTGCAATTATGATGCTTTACTTAGTGCACTGTGTGAGGGCTTTAGACCAGACCTATCCTGAGTTAATGCACTCTGCTTATATTTAAACTCTGTGGTCGACCCAGTGAGGCCTTGGACATTACGCTACCTTTAGCCTGGATTAAGGAGATATTCAACCACCAAACACACCCTGAAAAATGGACCCAAGTGTGGAATGTTCCTTCCCTGTAAATACAGCTTCAGTAAGAGCATAGAGTGATAAGAAGGAGAGAAAAAAGAGAAAAGGAAGGAGGCTGTTCATACCCGTACTAGGAATAGATCTTTTGCCCACAACACCTTGCAATGAAAAGACAACTTTAAGATCTTTCCTCTTGTCACGCTTTATTATATTGTCACTTTCTGAACTCTACCTTATATCTCTATCACTTTATAGTGGGTGGAGATTTTAAATATTAATATAATAAGCTATTGGTTTCAGAAGTTCTGGACTGTGTCTGTTTGTCAAGCAATTTTGATGCAGAGTAAATAGCAGCTGTTTATTTTTAATTTTGTATTTATTTCTCTCTCTCTCTCTCTTGCTCTCTCTCTCTCTCTCTTTCTCTCTCTCTCTCTTTTGCTCTCTCTTTCTCTCTCTCTCTCTCTCAGAGGACTGAGGTGAGGCCGCGTGTGGCTCGACCATTCTCTGTGGTTGTGGCCATTGATTTTGGAACCACCTCCAGTGGTTATGCCTTCAGTTTCACAGAGGACCCAGAGGCCATCCATATGATGAGGTAAGTAAACACAACACTCCTATATAACCAAATATCCTTCACTGCTAAACAGAGGCGTAAAAAAGGTTCATGGATCATGATACAACTACATGAATGTGGTGCTTTAGCTCCTTTGATGCTGTTTTAATGATTGTTATATTATAATTACATTACATACCATGGCCCTGCGACATGTTGGCGACTGTCCATAGTAGCTGGGATAGGCTCCAGCCCCCCCAACCCTGAGTGCTGGACAAAGGGGTAGATAATGGAAGGATGGATAGATGGATTACAGACTATTTATACTTTTACACATCCCTGATCAAACTGCATATTTCGCTGATTTGCTGTGAAAATAAGAACATGTAATCTACAGACAAAATATATAGAATTTTGAACATATTGGAAGAAAAACCATGAAAATGTCAAATGAGACCAAATGTGATACAGTATGCACTTAATTTTTCACTTCAATATGCAGGAAATGCCCTATTTAAATACATTCTAGTTAGAGGATCTGTTAACTTAAGCTGACTTAGAAAATCAACAAAACATTCGACTCTGAATGTGCAAACTTTGATGTATTTTTACGCTTTATACACCATAAAAAAATCCCATTTGTGTAGTTCCTTTTTTTTTTAAAGCAATAATGAACTGTACTGATATAATTAATACAACTGTGAAAACTTAATAGACTTGTTTCATAAAATGAATCCAATCTCCAAGAATAAGGTTCCTGGTCATCTGCTCTTGTGTGCTTTGGTCTTTATCTCAGCTCTTCTCGTATTTACTTCATCTCCTGATCTCCTCAGGCGCTGGGAAGGTGGGGATCCAGGAGTGGCCAATCAGAAGAGTCCTACCTGCCTACTGCTGACCCCTGACCTCCGTTTCCACAGTTTTGGCTTTGCAGCCCGAGACAGCTACCATGACCTGGACCCTGAGGAAGCCAGACACTGGCTCTACTTCGACAAGTTCAAGATGAAGATCCACAGCACCAGTGTAAGAAGCCAGGCAATAAACTAGATACAAACTCATAATGTCTAGTTAGCATCTGCTGTATACATTGCAGTGGTTGCTTATTCAAAAAGTAATCTTTATTTTAATGGGATTATGGAACCAAGAATGTTGATTGCAAAATAGTATACTATATTCCTTCAAATGGAATAATAAGGGATTGAGGGGAAAGTTGAAGTAGCACTTTGTCCTTCATTCATGTAGGACCTCACCATGGTAACAGAGTTAGAATCTGTGAGTGGCCGAAGAGTTCGAGCCATTGACGTGTTTGCACATGCTTTAAGATTCTTCAGAGAACATGCTTTAAAGGTAAAGTAGAACATTCTTTTTCTTTTCTCTCTTTTTCACTGTGTTATCATACACAAAATGGTATAACTGGGGTTAAAGCATAAGACAGAACAGATAATATGGACAAATACAACAATTCATATGCAACAATATGGACAAAAGTGTGTGGAAACATGACCAACATCCCTATATAAGCTTGTTGGAGTTTAATGACAAAATCTGCATTAATATGAAGTCCCCCAACCCCTTTGGGCTCTGTGCAGAGAGTTACTCCACACCTCATCAAACCGTGTGTTTATGGGCTTCCTTTTTCTCAGAACAAGATGGCTTCATGGCTATGTGCTTGATTGTACACATCTGTTAGTAATGGCTGTGGCTAAATACCTAAAGTCAATCATTTGGATGGTGGCCACAAACTAGTATGAAGATAATGTACATATTGGAATCAAATCAGGACACTACTTCTAAGGCATAGGCCAGAAGATGAAAGAAAAAAGAGACTTTCTTCCTCCAGTGAACATTTCCAGTCATAGCTTATACCACATGACCTGAAAATCCATCATGGGTTGGTTGCTGTAGACTCATGTAGAATGAATAGATTGATTTATGTTTAGTACATGGACAGTGTTTGCCGTTTCAGTTTATATCTTAGATAAGGATGAGAAGGGCCAGGGCAGTGTGGGAGTGAGTATGTGAGTGTGTTTGGAGCAGGGGTGGCTACAGTTGTGGATGTGCAAAGGAATTCATGGTACCTCCAATATGCTGGAACTGAAGTTTCTGAGGTGCTGTTCTTCTCTTTATTACTTTTGGTCTATAATGAAATACGAGAGATCCAAAGTATGATGTTTGAGCAACAACAAAAGATGAAATGAACCTACATGACAAAACAAAGTCAAACACAGAAAAGAATTACTAACTCAATAACAAACTGTGAATTGTGATGTAGTCATTCAATATACAGTACTCAAATGTTTAAGGCAGCTTGGTTACTGCAATAAATTCACTTTACAGAACTGAAAATGAAATCAGATTTGTTTGACAGATGAATAGGATAAGGTTAGAAAACAGATTAAATTCCATCCAAATGCATTTTAGTATACGTTTGAATGCATTTATGTATTGAGGAAAACAATAAGCTAATTTGTGCTTTTGTGTGTGTGTGTGTGTGTGTGTGTGTATCTAGGAGGTGAAGGACCAGTCTTCCTCAGTGCTGGAGGGGGATGAAGTGAGATGGGTCATCACTGTTCCAGCTGTGTGGAGACAACCAGCCAAGCAATTCATGAGAGAGGCGGCTTACCTGGTAACAAAATACGGCTCTCTTTCTATCTATAGACAAAATTATAGAGATGCAGATACAGATCAAATACACTGAACATGTAGACACATTGTTCCGTTTCCACACACACACACACACACACACACACACACATGCAAGGACACACACACTCTTAGATGACGTTATCCACCCAGAACCCAGAGAACAGTCAAAGCCTCAGGAAATGTGCGTGTATGGAAAGGAATGCCCTGGGCAGATCACTTCACACATCAATGGGAATGTGGAGAGGGTGTGTTTGTGTGAGGATGTGAGTGTGTGTGTCGCCACTGTGACATAACATCCATCATATGTGATGGTGCGTATTTTTTCTTTTTCTCTTAAAGTCATTGATCTTTTCAAGGCCAATATGAGCTACATATTTTTAAAAAAAAAGGATAGAACATTCAAGAGTGAAGCAGTAGAATCAGCACAGGCAAATTAAACTGAACTCAAAGGCTGTATGAGCTCATTTAACACTGTTTTTATTATTATTTTTTGTTTCATTCCATTTTGAAGTTCTACTTCATCTGTTCTGTATACAAAAGTAGAACTCTTGCAATGACTGCAGCAGCTTCTCATGAGGCATCCTTTCAAGCTGTGCACGTTTGGTGAATAATGCCCATTTTAACCATGCGCTTTTTAATTAAGCAAAAACCAAATCACTTTCTCTGGCCATTTGGTTCTTTTACTTATCAGCCTCAGGGTGCGCAGGCATCCTTTCCCTGAGTTAGATGTGAGCAAATCTCTTGTATTGTTGAGGCCGCCTCCTGCTGCCTGCTCTGGACCTCCACTCTCCCCTCTGTCCTCTTTAAGTCCAGAGCAGGTTGAAGATGGGCGTAGTTTCCTCCTCTTGGTGTCACAGAGTTTGAACAATGCTTGATACCGGCACACAAATACAGGAAACCACGCCTGCTCCCTACAAGCAAAAGAGTGAGAGAGATAGAGAGGGAGGGGAAAGAAAGATTGAGGGAGGCAACGAAAAACACAGCAGCCTGGTCCTGAGCCTGTCAGGCACTTAATGTTCAGCCTTTACCTGAAGTTTTGTGTCCCGCTGTTTAGCTGGTGTCGCCCAGCCAAGAAAAACACAAAAAAGGATCACTTCTGTGTCTTTTAACGTAATACCATAATTCATTCCTCATTCTTTCATTCATCCATTTATCCATTCTTTATTTGTTCAAAAGGAGAATGCTGTTTTGCAGCCATGTCACACAAGACCTTCAGAGGGCCCATGTCTGTGTCCATTCACTGCCCACTCTGTTACATACATCTAACCAGGTGGTCCTCCTTGTAGATGTAAAGTTATTCATCATAGTTTATCTGATGCTAAACTAACAGTTTATATTAGTCATTCTCTAAATTAGTCCCTTGGTCAGTTTCTGGACATTCAGGACACTGTTGGCATTGGCTGGATGTTTTTTGTTGGACTATTCTAACACACACACACACACATACACACACACACACACACACACACACACCCAAACAAACATGCTATTATCCTATCAGTGTCACTGTTAAGAATGATCCACCACCCAATAATCCCTGCTCACTGTTTGTCCTGTGGGGGTCCTCACCATTAATGAACGAGGTAACAGGGGCTAACAGTTGATGCAGAGAAACGGATGGACCACAGTCTGTTACTATAAACTACGCAGTGCTCCTATAAAATAATGGAGTTCATAAAATAGATAATAGAAGGTAAGCGTACCTAATAAAGTGTGTAAACACTGATCAATCAAAGTACTAAAATAACTGAGAGGTGAAGTGAACAATAATTATCTTGTTACAGTGGCATCTGTCAAGGGGTGGGGTATATTAGACAGTCAGTTAGTTTTTGAATTTGATGTTGGAAGAAGAAGCTGGAAGCAGAAAAGATGAAGAGAATAAAATGTGTAAAAATGTGAGCACCTTGGACAAAGACCACACTCTGAAGCCCTCAAAGGTATTACTGGGTGGGAGATCATTCTCAACAGTGACACTGATAGGGTGAAATCAGTTTCTGTGTGTGTGTGTGTGTGTGTGTGTTAGAATAGTCAAAAACAAAAAACAAAACAAAAACATCCAGCCAATGCAAACAGTATCCTGAATGTCCAGAAACTGATGAAGGACTAGAGAATGACTCAAATAAACTGTTATTTTAAATGAGAGTGTAAGAGTAGCTCTAAAACAAGAAGTCTTTTGGGATTTTTCCAGTATGCAGTGGTTAGTACCTACCAAAAATGGTCCTAAGAATGACAGTGAGGACACACTATAGTAAGAAAGCGAGCTGGTGGAGGAAGTGTGATGCTGGGGAAACCTTTGGTCCTGGCATTCATGTGGTTGTTACTTTACAGTTTTTCTCAGTTGCTTTCATGCAATTTCCTCATCGGAAACACCATTCTCACCACTCTTAATGCAGTCCTCAAAATAGGAACCCAGTCTCCCACACAAATTAACATTTCTCATCTGACTTTGACAATTCATCAAAACAGTTCATGCACTCATCACTGAGAGTTGCAGGTCTCTCGCTCGCTTTGATACTGTGGCACAATCAAATCATTTTAAACTTCTTTCAGGTATGTAGTAAAGAGTAAGGCCACTCACACACTGTCACAGGTGCTTGCCTCTAAATTGTATTCACACAAGCAGATACATAGATGCTCAGGTTCCGCTTAGGTTCCACTCAGTGCAATGTAATTTGGTGCAGGTTTAACCATGCTTTCTCATATGTTACATTTTATTCTGTGTTGTGTTTTTTTTCTCTACATTACATTTGAGTACGGATTTACGATGCACTGGTGAAAGTGTTTTATTCATTTGTCACAGTGTGACTGATGTTGTATATTGCGTGCACAAGGTTTTGATTGTTTTAGTGTCTTCTGCACAGGTGATTCAGTGTTGGGAGAAATGCATGAACTGTTTTGAGAACTGCTTTAAGAATGGTGAGAATGGTGTTTCTGATGAGGAAACTGCATGAAAGCGACTGAGAAAAACTGTAACATGCACCAAATACCTCAACATTGTTGAGGACCACAGCCCTTCATGGTAATGATATTCCCTATAGCTGTTTTAGTGTCATGAGGGGGACTTAACATTAGCAGGTGGCTTTTTTCAATATTATAGCGTGTGGTGTACATGTGTGAAATCACTTGGCTGCCCTGTACCGTGTCTTATTCAAAAAGCAACCTGGATCAAAACACACCATTAACATAACTGCGTGGGCAAATATGCTGTTGGATGAAAAGATATACATATATGCGCCACCTTTCGTGATACAATGAGTTTAAAATGGAGCTAAGGCTGAGGAGTGTGAAAACTTCTGCATACTACATCAAAATCTTTATTTCAAAAACAGATAAAGGAAGCTTTCCGTGATATGGGCCCTGCAAAACACAAATAATATCAGAGAGAACTTAAATTCTGGTTTTATTTTGTAACGAGAAAGCACAGAGAAAAAAAAAACTTCAGTATTAGGAAGTCTACAATGAGACCCAGATGGGTGAAACTGACATTCGATGCTTAAAAGATGGTAACAGATCATACTGGATCTAGGCCTGATAATGGAATAGATTTGGCTTTATTTTCTGCTGAAGGATGTTCCTATCAAGAAATAAATAACATTCCATGTACAGATAGATAGATAGGTAGATAGATAGATAGATAGATAGATAGATAGATAGATAGATAGATAGATAGATAGAAAGAAAA
>JBBPCY010000013.1:9214159-9236062 GCA_037974405.1 Brachyalestes nurse
AAGAGAGTGAGAGAGAGAGTGAGAGAGAGAGAGAGAGAGAAAGAGAGAGAATGAAAGAGGGGGTCCAAGCTGTCGTTCTTTTTTATAGTCGCTGCCCTTGAGGTCAGCACACTGAAATAAACCACCATCAGTGTCTGTCATAAGACAATACAATCCCCTTGCTTATTTAAACTACAAGAAGGATCATCATTCATTCTAGCTTGCTTTTTAACTCACATTAAAGGAATAGTCTAGCTTTTTTCAACCTGATGTCTATGTGCTGCATCTGTAGAACAGGGCCAATTACCAAAAGATGTGTTCTCCTGCACTTGAAACAGACGGAAAAAAACACTCTGAAAGTACTTGCAGTAGATTCAAATGGACAGATTCTGAATCCTATTGGCTTCATATTTGTTTTTATGTATAAATATAGGAAAATGATTGCACACCATCTCATAATTACTGTAGAAACTTTCCAAAAACTTTCTAGGAGCAGAAAAAAACCTTACCTTGGAAATACGTTTACCTTTGAATAGCAAGATTTCAGTCTAAGTAATTTTGGACCATTTCTGTTGGTCCATTTGACATGAAATTTTGACACAGCGTAAACAGTGGTTGGTGTTTTACAATTAAGTAAAAACAAAATACTGAAAAAGAGACACAAGGCTGTGTTCCTATAGTGAAGGAATATATGCTAGAGTTTAGGTTGAAAACTGAATATTAATGTAAATTGTACTAGAACATAAAGACTCAAAGCCCACGAACAAAAGACTTCTCCACTCGGACTGGCGCGTACACAGACACCCATGCACATATGCACACTTGTAATTGGAACAAGGTGCTGCTGGATCATGATCTCAGCCTCTTTTGGTCTGTTCCATCAAACATTTTATGCTTTCTCATTTTCGTGCCCTCTGCTTCTTCCATTCTTTAAAATCTGTTAGTATTTGAATGGCAGCTCTCTGTTCTTTCATCTTCCAAAACCTGTTTGACACTGGAACGGTTCCAAGTTTGTCCTCCTTTCTCTTCCAAATATTTCAGTCTGAGATCAGAAAAGTGTTTCCTTGGAGCTGTCCATCACTGCCAAGCCGAATCGTGCTGTTCATCGCCAGACGTGGTTCTCCAATGGCACAGCTCCAAAGAACACTACTTGACAGCTTTAAAAGCATGCAAACACACTTATACACATGCATGCACACACTTTTTTTTGTCTTATAGCCACGGTTGAATCTTTTCCACCTTGCTGCCATCTTTCCAGAGCTTTCCTGACTAACGTCAGCTAGGCTTGGAAGTCGTTTCCTTCCAAACTGATTTTTTTCTTCTTTTCTTTTTCTTCTCTAATATTGTTTCATACTGGAAATGGTTTCCAGACAGGGCCTAAATGCACTGTGCTGAAATATAGGCTTCTCTGCTCTGAAAACCTGGCACACACAGCAAGGATATGTGGCTGCTTGATTGCACAAATTTGACTTGGTTTGCAATGTTTGTACTGAGAACAAGACCCTGAGTAGGTGGACAGGCAGTTCACTATTATTGCAGCACAAAGGCATTCAAAGTCAGCTTGGATTGTTAATTAAAGCACATGTGAGCCATCAGTAAAACCTGTCTAATGAATAAATAAGGCATTATTACGGTCTGCAGACTTATTTAAAATAACAAAAAAAAAACAAACAAGTGCAGCAATGGACTGTTACACAATACAGTTTATGCAGGTGTAATCAAAGTGCATCGACTCAAGCTCATTTGAAATAGCCAGAAGAAAAAAGCACTTGAAATGGTCACAGTAAATATAAAAGCAGCTATAAGTGAGGGTGCTTTCCTTTACAGCAACAACTAAAAAATCTATCTCTAGAATACAGGCAGATACTCTCTGATGAATGAAAGGGCTCATTTGTAGTCTGGAGGGGCATTATGTACACTTTAAAACAAGGCATACAACTTTTTGTATCATTGTATCTAAGCTGAGGGTGGTGGGCTGACATACAAAGAGGTGTGTTATAGACAAAAGGCTTGTTTCGTCAGTGTTCATTTAAAAGTAGAGTTTGTTATTGTTCCAGAAAAACACCCCCCCCATCACACACACACACACACCCTGTGCTGTAATGTGGTTTTTGTTAATGCAGGCCATGTGTTGGTGATTAGCAATGATGGTTCTGAGATTAAAGAGCCGTGTGTGTGTGTGTGTGTGTGTGTGTGTGTTGCAGCACGCGAGCAACTTCGCAGATCCAGACACAGCCGAACATTCCTGGTGGAGAGTGGAACTGGAGAACTGTGGTCTGAGATGCAGACAGGTAAAAAACACACT
The DNA here is from genome assembly GCA_037974405.1 of Brachyalestes nurse. NCBI lineage: Eukaryota > Metazoa > Chordata > Actinopteri > Characiformes > Alestidae > Brachyalestes > Brachyalestes nurse. The sequence continues at coordinate 9,216,444 of JBBPCY010000013.1, forward strand.
CACACACACACACACACACACAGACAAAAGTGAGTGTGTGTGTGTGAGAGAGAGACGTATGAACCAATGTTGAAGTGATCACATACAAGACCCACATGGACATGTGTGGACTTGGACACTTTTAGCCTTTGCAGGGGAATTCCGCAGGCAGAGAGAATATGTTGGTTTATTTATAGAACAAGTGATCAACACTGTAACCGGACCTGTGAATGTTTGACTTACACAAAGCAGAACTATTTCAACATGATCAACCAACCAGCTAAAGCCAAAGGATCCTGTAGACTGCCCCCGCTTCTCTAAGAACACACACACACACAATGAATGGCTTTTAATTTTATTTCGCAAATTGTACACAAAGCCAGTCTCTTACACAAGGTCTCCACACAAGACTACTGACTTTTCTGCGCTTTCTCTTCCTCACATTTCCCCAAATTCATAAAATTGATTCTTGAAAATGTTACTGGTTGAAAGGTCCCACACTACATCTGTCATACAATTAGTCCCTACTACTCTTGCAGTCCCTCCAGTCTTCTAACAAATGACTGCTCACTGTTCTAAGGGTATCAGGTTTTCAGTGGCTGTGGAACAGTTCATCTCTGAAAACATGATCTACATGAACAAATTGCCATTTCTGATTTCTTTTTGGTTTCTTTGTTTTAAATTTGATCCCTTGGAAAGCACTTTGGTCAGTTGTGGATGTTTAGAAGTTGCTTTAGAAATAAATTTGACTTAACTGCATATTGCAGAGCGATAACTGCAGAGCGACATACATAGTTGTTACGTAGGCTCTGTCTAATTTAACCTATGCTGGAGTGTTAAAAAATGTCAGCTTTAGATCGTTTATACTACAGAATCCAACCAGCAGTTATATCATCAGTCATATAGATCCATGCAACCCAGAGGTATCCTTTGCATCATAAGCAGTTTAGGATGGTAGTCATGGTCTGTTCAGTGTTTTTCAGTGGTCCACTACTGTGGTCTTCTGTGCTGTGGTCTGCCAGATTGTTTACTACTGTTAAGATTAACAGTGTGGTTTTCTTCTTAACAGTTTAGCAAACTGTTGACTTTATTCATTGATTTATCCCTTTTGGTCTTATGGTGGTTTGCTTTCTGCTTGTTTAGCCCTCATGATGAGATGCAACAGCAACAGACACCAGATGCCACAAATAAACATTTGGACAATCTCTTGGTTGCTCTCTTGTGTGTGAACTACTATTGCAATGACACCAGACAAGTTCTTGTGGTGCCCTTAAATGTGGGGAGCATGTTTGTAAAGGGCTGTCATTACCCTAACCCTGTCCCTGACCATGCACTGGCTTTCATACCACTGAATAAATGTTTGTAGCCTTTTCAGATCCAAAGTGCTGAAGTGCACTTGTAGGGAATACTTTGAAAAAGAAGTAATGGTTGAATTCTCATTATACTGTCCTAAATGTATTCAGTAATATAACGAGTAACAACATGTAAAATACTCTGAATATATTTCGAAATTTCCAAATGTACTGTGGACGAAACACTTGTGTTCTATTACAGCACAACACTGGAAGTACAGACCCAAAACACCACAAAAATTTCACTGCTGTATGCATTAGAATAAGCTGATCGCTGTTGGGTAATCATTTGTATGTTATTACTGGCTGGAGCTGCTCTATGTGTGGCCTTGTGTGTGTGTTTTTGTGTTTTAAAGCATGGTGCTCTTTGCCAGGCCCGTTGAGGAGGTCTAGGGTCAAAATAATCAGTTCTTCAGGACCAGATGTTTCCTGCGAAAGGGAGAGAACAAGAGAGAGCAGTGGAGAGAGCGAGAGCGAGAGATTGAGAGTGAGAGCAAGAGCGAGAGTGTGAGCAAGAGAGATTGAGAGTGACAGCAAGAGTGACAGAGAGAGAGCGAGAGAGAACAAGACCAAGAAATATTTACAGTCAAAGTGAACTTTGTCATCTCAATCACATACAAGTATACAGAGAGACGAAATGGAAGCTCAGGTTCCACAGCATACATATATTGTAACAAACCCAATGCAATGTGAAACAAAACAAAACAGTGAAAATAGGAAGTTTAAAATAAGGGTGAGATTTAACCTGTTCTGAGTGCGTGGACAGCTCACTGTGCATTGTATATAAATATAAGTAAGACAGAAATGTGCAACGGTTGAAGGAATGTGCAAAAAGTATGACCAGTATAGTCAGTATAAACAGTGTAACAGTATAAAACGGTGTGACACAAGTGAAACTAGCAGCCTGTGTATATATTCTTAAAGGTTTGTGCAAACAGTATAGACAATATGACCAGTATATAGACAATAAAACTAGGGGCGTGGGGGGTCCCAGTGGGCTAGTCTTGAGTTAAAACTTGGTCCTCAAAGTTTTTCAACTGAGATCATCATTCACTTTGTCCTTAACTATGAATGTCTAAAAATGTGTGTCTTTTTGTAGGCGATAAGTACATTGTGGCAGATTGTGGGGGAGGGACAGTGGATCTGACTGTGCATCAGATTGAACAGCCTCAGGGTACACTGAAGGAGCTGTACAAAGCTTCAGGTGAGTGACCATGAACCACAGTCAGGGCTGGACTGGGACAAAAAATCTTAGCGGGCATTTTGAGACCGGCCCACCCGGGGAGGGCAGTGCTATCGGGATTCCGCGCCGGCCCAAATTTACCATCGGCCCAAATGTACGATATCCCTCTCGATATCGTGCTTTCGGGGGGTGGGGGGGTGCTGACGGGATTCTGCCCCGGCCCAAATTTACCATCGGCCCATCAGGCAAATGTATGCCCGATGGCCAGTCCAGCACTGACCACAGTCCACAGTACTCACACACTACACACAAGACGGATAAGTGCTTTAAAAATAAGACTGTTAGATGTGTTAGATACTTAAATATATACTGGGCTGATAACAGCAGAACATTTTGGATGTGATCTTACATTTTACAATCCTGTCCGTCTATTATCTGAGCTGCTTATCCTAACAGGGTCACAGGGGGTGCTGGAGGCTGTCCCAGTGGTCATAGGGTAAAAGGTGGAGAAACACTCTGGACTGGTTGCCAGTTCATCTGAGGGCAGACACACAGACAAATACACCAGCGTCAGCCGAGCCTCTCCAGTTCACATGATGTTCATGTCTTTGGACTGTGGAGGCCCCATGGACGCCCACACAAGGAGGACTGCAATGCAGTTAATTTAAGACTTATCACCCCCTCAGTGATGCAGTGGTAAAACCCTGGGAACCAAATAAAGATAAATCAAAACAGGCACAGATTCCATGCTGCGAGAAGATTTTTTCACATTTCCCACAGTAATAAAGGTTTACCTTTTATTGGTGTCAGTAGCAGCAAAGTATCAGAAAGCAGTTGGCATCCAGCACAGTTTGTTGATTTCCCTGTTAAAACACACCTAAATTCAATTCACCCGTTAGTTGCCAGGTTTAGTAGGTATACTGAAGCAGGGCAGCCACCAAACTGTGGTATACACTTTCGCTTTGTATGTATATAGTACTGAGATATAACATACACTAGGAATGAATTTAGGAAAGTACAACTCACCACTCTAACCTGTGTGTTTCAGGAGGTCCTTATGGAGCAGTTGGTGTAGACTTGGCTTTTGAAGCGATGCTGTGTCAGATATTTGGGGTCAACTTCATTGAAACATTTAAGGCCAAGCGTCCGGCTGCCTGGGTGGACCTGACCATCGCCTTCGAGGCCCGCAAGCGCACAGCAGCACCAGGCAGGGCCAGTGCCCTCAACATCTCGCTGCCCTTCTCCTTCATCGACTTCTACAAGAGACACTGCGGCCAGAGCGTGGAGACCGCACTACGCAAGAGCAAGTATGGCTGAGCAGGGCGAACGCTTATCACTGCTGGGGTTTAGAGCATGACAAAATTAAGCAGTGGTACAATTATGGCACAGCAAAAAGAGAACGGTTTCTTGATATAAGACTAACAGAATTGTGAGGACCAAATATGTTTCTTACCAACATATTACCAACGTTACATGTATAGTAGGAAATCTTACATTTATATTACTGCCTACGTCTGAAGTCTTCGGATGACTGAAGACAAAAGAGCAGTCTTCTGTAGTTGTAGTGGCTATAATCTGATTTTAAAACAATTCTCAGTTTTAATTCTTACTTTTAATTCAGCAAAAAAAAAACCCCACATGATCAGTAACATAGACCACTGTATCTCTTTCAGTATGAACATTGTGAAATGGTCTTCTCAAGGCATGCTGAGACTCACTACAGAGGCAATGAATGAGCTTTTCCATCCAACCATCGGCAATATCGTCAAACACATTGGTAAGAAACACAAAACACCAGATTTTATACTATATAATTTGACATCAGACATAGTGACACATGCTGGAATGGTTCCACTTTTCATTGAAAAGAGAGGATCCCGAGAGTCATAAAAGGAGTCCTGAAACTATTTCCATCTAGGTGCATTGAAAAGTCAGCACAAATCAAAACATTTCCCTTCCATACTGTGATGTATTTCTGCATAAAAGAGTGTTGGGGGTAGGGGGTCTCTGAGCTAGCTTTTTTTTCCTCAACAGGGTGGGGAGGAGGTGAAATATGAAACTGGCTAATATTTTTCCTGTCTGCTGGAAGTCTCACAATCTTCCAGGGCCAGTGTCACTACACTTCATTTAAAGATTACAGGAAAAAACAAGAATTTAGGTCTTAATGACCAGGGGCATAAACTAACAAGGTGAAAAGAACGTCCATTCTGGCTTTAAATTGGTCGTAAGACTTGTTTGTGCAGTCGTTTCGGCAATTAGACTTTAATTTAAACTTTTGTAATGAAATTGTTGCATATTATGGCGCCAAAACTGCAGTATGCCTCTTGAAATGATTGTTACACCTCGACAGTTATGTAAAACCTTTATCTTTTCTAACAGAGAACCTGATGCAGAAGGAAGAAGTGAAGGGTGTGCGTTTCCTATTCCTGGTGGGTGGATTTGCAGAGTCGCCCATGCTCCAGCGAGCGGTCCAGAATGCGCTGGGGAAGCAGTGCCGCATTATCATCCCACAGGACGTGGGGCTGACCATCCTGAAGGGGGCTGTACTGTTCGGGTTAGACCCCACTGTGGTGCGCGTTCGCCGTTGCCCATTAACGTATGGGGTCGGGGTTCTGAACCGCTTCGTGGAGGGCCGTCACCCTCGAGAGAAGCTGCTCATTAAAGATGGCCGCGAATGGTGCACCGACATACTGGACCGCTTCGTTTCTGTTGACCAGTCGGTGGCTTTGGGGGAGGTGGTTAGACGGAGCTACACACCTGCAAGGATGGGGCAAAGGAAGATCATCATTAACATCTACTGCAGCACCACTGATGATGTGGTGTATATCACTGATCCTGGAGTTAGGAAGTGTGGTGCTATCACCCTGGACCTGCCAGAGCCGGGCGCTGTGGCAGCTGTCAACGGGAACGGGTCACTGTTTGAGAGGAGAGAAATAAGAGCCACCATGCAGTTCGGAGACACCGAGATTAAAGTGACGGCCGTAGATGTGGTCACTGGGCGACAGGTGCGGGCTTCCATCGACTTCCTGTCAAACTGACTAACTTGTGAGGAGGGAAAAGGGCAAAAAGGGCACGAACTGTTAAAAGGGACTGATTTAGTGTCCATTCATAAGAGGTCCAGGAATGTTTGGTGCATTTTGTCAGTTTAGTTTATCATATTGCTTTATGAGAAGTCACTTAAATTTTATTTTTGTAAACAGCTGATAATCATTACTGTATAAAATGTCTTTCATGATATGAATTAGTAGGTAGGATTTGTTTTTTAACCAAGGATGTTGGAGACGCCACCTAGCGGCCATACGACAAATTGGACATTACGATGATGCAAAAAGACTAGTTGTCACAAGAAATAAGCTGGAATTTTGTAAGCTCCTAAAGTTGCACACAAGCCTATTTATAGATTACGTCTTAAGATGTTTTTGATAAGTAATTTGGATAACAAGGTTAAAATGTGACTTCACTTGTAATAGTTCAGCAGATTCAAGTAAAACGCACATTATGCATTCAACTTTGAAAATGTACCCAATTTATGAAGATGTAATTAAACTACTATATTTGTAATCATATTTGGTAATACCAGTTTATAACTGCTTACACATGCTTCCCTTATCTAGTCAGTTTGCATTAATATGAAGCACATTAAGAATGATAGAAAATGGTAGTAAAAACAAGCATTATTTAATTCACTATACAAGCAAGAAATGAAGAAGGCAGCAAATGAAATGTGAAAGTATTGATTTTTAATGGTCCAATAAATAGTTCCAACGAATGACCAACACAGGAACTTACTTCAGTCTGGCTTGAATGCCCAACATCAGTGCTTCTACAATTTTCCAAACCAGATCGCCACCGCTGTGTGCATGACTTGTTTCAGACTATTACAAAACAAACTGCCACTATCCAACCACAGCTAAAATCCTGCTTTACTTACAGTAATCATATGCACAAGCATATGGGAGGCAATTGTCAAAGTGGACTTTTACTGGCCTTCCACAGTTTGTTGCAAATGAATGTACAAAACGAAAAGATGTTTATGGGAGGAGGCTTTGTAGGTCATTTGTAACAATCATGTAAGTAAAACAAGATCAAAGCAGATAGCATCCTTTTGACCTTTCAACAGTCCAGTGGCTACACATCTAAAGACCTGGACTGGCCAGGGTCAGGGTGCGTTAAGGTGGGTCTAGTGGGCATGAGGGGGTCTACCGCGACCCCTGCCCCTGCCAGCAGGTGGGGCATCGACAGAAGCGCGGGGGTTCTTGATGGTTTCGTCCACAGAGAGGATCAAGCAGGCAGCTTCGGAGGCAGCAGTCAAGGCATTAATACGCACGACTGCGGGCTCCCACACACATGCCTGGAAGTTATCAGCGATGTCCTCATTGTTCACGTCCACGCCATACCACATTCCACCCTAATAAACACAGTTTGTTAATGCATGACTAATGGAGCAGAATGAGTTACTACTGCAATATTCTTAAGGTACTCATAGACTGAAGACTGATGCATATTATGGCACAGGGTTAAAAAGTATGGCAAAAATAAAAGACTAAGATATTTTCACAACATGCACATTTAACTGTTCTTCGGCTCTATTTCCTACTCAGTTCTAGTCAGGTAGGGCTTGCTAATTAGCTGATTTATTAAATCAAGTGAGCTGGGAGCAGAGAAAGAACCAGTGCTAGCAACGGACAATGACTTTTGGCAGCATCTTGACTCAAGGGTTCTTTTACGGTATGTGCAACAGCTTAATGATTAGTTTACAAATGATTCATTTTCAAATAGACAACATAGCACTTTTGTAAAATCGCTCCACGTCAAGAACATCTGCCAAACACTGCAATTTTAGGTCCAATTCAATTTGAGCCGCAAGTCCAGCTCTAACTTTGACAACGAAAGCAGCACATGTATCTGAGTTTTTACCTGTGCATGCCTAGCCCGGAGCTTGTTGAGGATGTTGGTTGCATCGAAACCTGCATTATCACACAGCTGCCTGGGGATGATCTCCAGGGCCTTCGCATAGGCTCCAATGAGCAGCTGCTGCTTGCCTGGGATAGTTCTGGAATAATCCCTCAGGTACTTGGACAATTCCATCTCTATAGCACCTCCTCCAGCCACAATGGAGTCATTCTATAGTGAAGAAATTAAAAGATTGGTTTGAGGAGGCACAGGCAAGTGTGAGAGGAATTAAGAAGGTCTTATGTAGATATGTACAGCAGCAGATAGAGGTTTATATGGTTGTTTCTAACCCTATACAGTTACAAATTTAAGATGCATGATGTATACTGAAGTGTAATAAAAATAAACATTGCAGCTCAACCCACCTTGATAGCTCTGCGTACAATCATGATGGCATCATGTAGCGATCGCTCTGTCTCCTCCATAAACTGTTCAGCCCCTCCTCTTAGGATAATGGTGCAGGTCTTGGCCTTTGGACAGCCTTTAAAGAAGTTGTACCTAAAGAGAGGAACATATCAGATAAATACTGGAACCATTTATTTATTTATTTATTACTACTCTTAAATACTACTTTTGATTCAGTGTCAAAAGTACTCAAAAGTATGCTAAATTTATCTAAAACCATCAAGCTGACGAATCTCATAAAACTGTCAGAACGTTTAGTACTCCTAAATAATGTGAGTTTGTGAACAATCACGTTTACCTCTCTCCTCCAACCTGCACTTCCTCAAACAGCTCACACTGACCCAGGACATCATCAGTGAGGGAACCAACGCTTGTCTGGATAGAGCCCCCGCAGGCCTAGAGGAAACATCACATACTCGGATTATCAGGGGAAAAATAAATCTTGGTGCACATATTTCTGAAAATAACAAGCCGCTTCAAACAAAAGCAACAAAGTGCACAACCTTGGTCATATAACAAATAATTAAGCCTGAATTACTGCACATATTTTCATCTACACTGTAAAAGCCACCTGTGATGCACAGATGAAGTTACAGCAGTAAAGAAAAGCCTACAGGAAAATGAATCTTCCATACCATCATGGTTCTCTTCAGATCCTCCTCCTGAACTCTGCCAGCACAGAACAGGTCCCTGTCAGCAAAGTATTGTGTGGCCACATCTCCAATAGGCAACTTTGACAGCACCACCTTGGCACCAGACTTATAGATCTTCTCCAGCTTATCATATAAGATGTTCCACTCAGCATCAACAATGGCTTGATAGTCCTGGAGAAAAGAGCACACACAATAAGTGTGGGTGAAACCAATATGGCTGAAAATGACCGACTGTAGTATTATTTACAAAGAAGCCTAAGAGACAACTTATTATGTAGACAATTCCAGGTGGTCAATAATGGAATAGTTTAATTATAGGCATACAAAGTAGTGGTTTCTTTGAGTGCAATACCCAGGTGATGTTTTGTGCAAAACCCAAGCTCATGTAAATCAAGAGTACACATCAATCCAATTTACTGCAATAACATCTTCTATGAGACATTTAACCCTTTAAGCGCCAAAGTCGCAGAATTGCGACAAGATGTCATCATGAATAAAATAGACTGCAGTTACAAATATCATGTGATATAGCATTTGGATTCCCTACCATGAGCTGACAGACATGTAGTACTTCGATTCAAGACCAAAAATATGTCATCTTCTTGTTTAAAGTTTCGAGTAAACAGCAGTGGAACCGAGTCCCAAGTCACTGCTGCGGGAGCAGCCAAAGAGCGCGTGTGAGATTTGTGAGAAAAAAAACGCCAAAATGTCTAATAAGAAGTCCCGTGATGATGTCTTGTGAATGTCATTCACCTATTCTGACTCTGAAAGGGAATATTTGCCTTTTGGAAAAGACGCTCTGTCGTCTTACACTTGCGCGTCTCCCGGTCAGCTTTGGAGCGCAGCGGTGACACGATGCACGCCGAGTGTTCACGACGCACAAACAAGTGTTTATTTTGACATTTTGCCCAACGGGAATGTGTGGGCAGTGGTGACAGTGGCCGTAGTGTCTGTAGGAGAGGTGTTGGTCGAGATAGAGGCAGCAGGATTCAGAGAAATGGGGCTGTGAGTAGCTCTAGCCCTAGCTCTCTCCATCCAGCGCTACAAATGGGTGGGAGTCTCTGCGCTACATGCGGCTGTGGTGTGTGTGAGAGAGCTGGGAGACATAGGAGAGGCAGCAGGGTGATCTGGATCTGAATAGGGCTGGAAATAGCGATTATAATGGGGGCTGGGTTTATTTGAGAAAGAAGGAAGTGTATCAGGACTGGATCAAACGCTTCGATGAGCCTGTTGGTGTATAAACATCATGATGTCATAATATGCAAATTACATATGTATATTTATACCCCACAAACTTTGGGTCATGCCCAACATTTTTCTAATTTACAGTAAGTCTCTATCTTTAACCCTGTTCAAGCCACAAGCTTTTGAAATATTGATGTCAAAATCCAGTATTTCTTTAAAAAAAAAAAAACACTGGCGCTTATAGGGTTAAAGCTTACAACACTCAATTTCAGAACATCTGCAAAAAAAACATTTAATAAAACACAAAAATATAGCCTTTAGTTTACAAATCATTGTAACTGATAGGTGAATGTCAGCATTAAAACCTTCGAACTAAAGATCTTTAACTAGCAGTGTAGACAAGCCTGCTGGAGATGATGAAGAGCACTAATACTGACCTCCACATTGTTCACACGAACTTCAGCGTTGTCCTTCTCTGCTTTCAGCTCCAGCTCGATGTTCAGGAGGGCTATCTTAGGGTTCTCATAACGTTTGGGCTGCATCTCAAAGCCAGCATAGGAGAAAGTCTTCTTAAAGGCCACACCAGCCACCAGCTGAGAGTGCTGTAGAAAAAAAAAAAGTTATGCTCTTCTTTCAACAATTAAAAAAAAAAATCCTGATTTAATGAGAGTCATTTATTTAACTGTTTTCCAACAATTTAGAACACCACTTTAAACACAGAATACAGGTGTATGTTAAACCTGGAGGTGTACAGAGTTGTGATAAGCTAAAAAAAAATATATGGATACATTATAAAGTGCATAAACATTTAAAGACCATACAGTCTAACTAATCTCACTCAGTTCATGTAACCTTTACACAAACTTCAGGTAGATCACAAAGGTTTTCTCTGCAAAGTTGATAAAACTCTCCATTTGACATTTATTCTTTGTGCTAACGTAGTCTTGAGCACAGGTATAAGTACTATTACAAAATTACTGGCTGCCAAAACACACTATGTTTGCTTGTTGAAACAACCTCTTACCTCCAGAGCTCCACCCTGAACTTTCTTCATGCCAATCATCTTGAGTGGCAACAGATCATCCAGCATCATCACTGCATCCACTACCATCTTGGAGAAGAAATCCTTCTGACCTGCAATCAGCTTTGAGTTCAGCGCTGTGGCAGCACATTTCTCCAACAACTGCCTCTGTTCCCTGAGAGCAAGAGAGAGAGAGACAAGTAGGAACTAAAGTAATTACAACATGCATATGGCTGACTTTAGCGCCTGCCAATTTAACACATTACAGTTCATTAAAAAAATCTACAAACAAATTATTTACTAGCCTGCCAAAAAACAGAAGCACTTGAAGCCGAGAATTTCAAATTCAACACGGCCCCCTTTCTATTTTTCAGTCACACAAAATATCTGTATTTCAACTCCATTATGAACTGCACTACAAGAGGAGAATATGGATATGAAACTCACTGTTTATCATCTTTTTTGATGGTGACGGCAATTTCTTTGATCTTTTTGATGGCGAGCTGGGTGGCGATGCGGAAGGCTCGGATAATGGTCTGGGGGTGGAGCCCCTCCTCCACGTATGTCTTCAACTGCTTCAGAAATTCTGCTGCCAGTAGAGTCACTGAGGTGGTGCCATCACCAACCTGGACATACACATATGGCATTATTAGCTCTTGTATGAAACCCGCCTAACCAAAATATGTAAATGCAAAATGCACAAAAATAAGAATAAATCTCTGTATCATGTCCAGTTCTGAGAAATATGAGCAGGATCTGCCAGTTGCTGTTTTGTTTCATTTTATGGATATAATTCACACTGTAAGAGATTGGTAAAAGAACACACTGATACAAAAAGGCTCAGAAAATGTCACTGATCCAAAACCAAGAACCCCACAACTATATCTTCCACCTATTATCAAAGTTTTCCTTTGCTAAAAAATTACCTTCATTACTATGTCTGCCATCTTATATTCGTTTACATCACTGTAACAAATCATTAAATAAGAGACTTGTTTATCCAATTAGAAATGTTGAGGAATAATGTATTTTCATCCCTTTACCACCCTGAAATTTCACATTGGTACACGATATTTAGGTTTACATTACTTGGCATGTATTGCTGAAGACTACAGTGCTGTGTTGTGTCGTGTCTGACCGGTGTGCCTTCTACTGCCTCTCTGAAACACCTACTTTGTGAAGTTTGCATATCTTCATCTACGTGACACTGGAGAATATAGCTAAAACCCTGACGGGTGAGTAACAAATAACCTTGACTTAGACAGAAGGGTCTCACCTCAGCATCCTGAGACCTGGCGATGTCCACCAGAGTTTTGGCCGCAGGGTGAACAACATCCAGCAGTTTCAAGATAGTGGCACCATCATTGGAGATAGTGGCTTTGCCTGCCAACACCATACACATAAAATGTAAACACTACTATTAAACTACATTCCAAATAAAAATAACTTGGCAAAAGGGGAACTACTCTTAAACAGTGCAATGTCAATAACAACCAAAAGAAATCCATTCTACCATGCAAAAATCTTTTTCAGACATCTGCAGACTGTCTTCTTTTGTCTCTGCCTTACCTCGGTTGTCCACAATGAGCTTATCCATACCCCGAGGGCCCAGGGTGGTCCGGACAGCCTCCGAGATGACCTGACAGGCATTGATATTGCTGACGAGCTGGGGGATACCCTGGGAGGTGTCCGTCCCCTCTTTCAGCAGGATTACTGGTGTGGGCTAAGAGAGGAAGGAGATATCAAAGACAAAGACTTTCAGTTTATCTTGACCTTTGATTGCCCAATGCCCATGGACTGACAAGTGTGCTAACTATCTGGTTGACATAACGGTTGGGGTGATGCTACAGACAGTGAGAGTGACAGTTTAGAAGAACTCCTACATGCTATATGGACAAATGTATTGGGACACACCTGTTTTTCAGGTGAAGAGCAGTCGTAATGCTTCAGCATACCAAGACATTTTTGTCAACATCATGCTTCCAAATTTGTAGACATAGTTTGATGAAGAACCTTTTCTATTACTGCATGACTGTGCCTCCAGTGCACAAAGAAAGGTCCATAAAGACATGGTTGGATGAGTTCAGTGTGGAAGAACTTGACTGGACCGCAGAGCCCTGCCCTCAACCCCATCCAACACCTTTGTGATGAACTGGAACGGGGATTGCGAGCCAAGCCTTCTCGTCCAACATCAGTGACTGACCTATGAATGGGCACAAAATCTTCTAGAAAGCCTTCCAAGAAAAGTGAAAGCATCTCCATATTAAAGACCATGTATTTGAACGCAATGTCATTATAGTCCCTGTAGGCGTGATTTTCAGGCGTCCCAATACTTTTGTCCATGTAGTGTTTGTCATGACCAGTGACAACCAAATCCTGGTCCACATGCACAGACGTCCTAACCTGCTAATTTTTATACTTGGTCACTGTGGGATTTCTTGGTCCGAGACAAAGTTTGTACTCTCTTTAGTATAGTGCTGGCCATGTATTATCACATTTTTGAAGATAAATCAGCTCAGGCTACTGACATATATCAGTAAGTTCTGAAAATAGCAGGATTAGCTAGCCGTTAGCAACCCATTCAGATACAATGAAGAGGTGGGGCTGATAGCAACAACTTAGCTACCACACAATAATTTGACCAGTATTTCACCTTTTAAAAAGTGTTTTCAGCAGGATATGCACACGTAAATGCACATATGACCTGCAGCGAGTATTCTACGCTTGTACAACAAGAGCCACAACACAAAAATCATAAAAAACTGAGAAACCGCTGCTGGAGGACAGATAGCCACCTAGCTAGCATCAATTTAATTCCATCGTATTCATAAATACAAACTCTTTAGGGGAAAATATCTGTGCAGGGTAAGACAGCATAATGTATCCTCGGACAGTAGCTGTGTTACTGTGCTCTCGAGGGCACCGGGCGGACAGATGGAGGAGGATTTCCAGTAAAACAGCATGTTTTCTACTCACCATCATCTTAGCGGCGAGAGGAAGACCAGCCGGCTCCCACAATGCTCCTGGAACTCTCTAGAATGAGGAGGGGGTCTCTCTGAGCGACAGGGGGCGCTGCAGCAGAAATGAACATCACAACAATGCAAAATATATTCCTACTGTAAGTACAGAAACTGCTAATGATCTTTTACATTTTGATAAAAAAATATGGAAGTAGTTGAGAAGCAGAAGCATTGTCCATAAACTGTTTCCTTCAATGTCTTTTAATAAATAAATTACACACGTATAGATATATATTTAGACTACACTTGTGGGACTGATGAAGGGTTATCTTATCTTGTCAAATCTTTTAACAGTCTACTGTATTTGCACTTTTAAATTTCAGCCCCAACTGAGAGGAATATAGCGCTTTACCAATTAAAATTCATTCACAAGATGTCAGAAATGTCAAAAAATACTCAGAAAACATGAACTCACACATATTAAAATAGAATTCCAACATAGTTTTAAAAACTATTATCCCTGGCTTTTCCTACTTTAATTGGAGAAACGATTTTACTATCATGAATGAGTTCATTTTCATGTAATTGGAGTGAAACCTGAACGTTGACCTGATTAAACTGAATTCTTGCTGGTGAAAATGAATTTGTAGCACATGTGTACGAATGAAATGTTTATGTGTAAAAATTAGGAAATAGCATGTAGTAGTAGTTAGCACTTAAAAATGGGGAACAAAACTTAGCTGTTACAAAAAATGGTTCCTCCCATTAAAATGGATTAAGGTCAGGTCTGGGAAATGCATACCAGGCAATGTATTCTTCAATGGTAAAATATTAATAACTAATGGTAAATCTCTTTTAGGGTACAATCTTTACACAACAAATTTATAATGTTTTCCTAATATTAATAACTTAATATTATTGAATAATAAAGTATACATTATAATAGAAATAAAATGATATTACTGTGTAATATTTTATAAAAAGAAAATCTAAAAACCTACTAATTCTCCTGGTTGTTCCAAATTTATTTACAAATATTTTTTTCTCCACAAATGAAGCATCAAATGCTCTAAGCTGCATTTTCCTCAGTGTGCACTGGAGGTCGCTGTATGATAAGTAACACTGTCTGACACACTATTCATACACTTGTGCTTGTTTCATTTCACCCTTTACCGTCACATCTGGATACCAGTACTACAGTGATCATTAGGATGATGGAAAGTGGCTAAGCCTGTGATATGAGTGGTTTCTGAGATATATCTGTCCTCTTTCACATAATATTCATAACCATCACTGTCTGTTCCTTATGTTCTTTATATAATCTCTTTCTCTGCCTCACCTTTCTAACACATTAGGGTCACAGTGTCAGATTTTTTTAGACTCATGGCTAAAAAACAGTGAGATTATAGGATGTTGCTGGATTTGTGTGATGAAAATGCAATAACATTGGGCGATGTATTGCTGTGTATTCTTATAATTGCATTTTTGCACACTTTAATGACTATCATAATACAGTATTCATTCAAATTGAGTAGCTGCATTTGTTGATTGCAATAAGTATTGTCTTGTCCTGTTGTTTTGTTGCTCTTGTGTTTATTTTGCACCCTCTCTCTCTTTGCGTTCTATGTAGTCCAATCCTGTCTGCACTTGTGTAGTCTTGTGGTGTTCTGTTTTTGTTATTATCTTGCTCCATGGTACTGGAGGAACATTGTTTTTTTTGTCAATAATCCTACTTGACTTAACTTGTACATGTGTGCTTTAGTGTTTTATTTTGCAATTTAAGTTACCTGTGCATCTTAAAACTTGGATTTTGTTGGATCAAATAACACAGATTATTGTTTGTTTACTGTCTTCGATTCAATAAACGTCACATTTTAACACAGAAAGGCTACTCACTTTTTACATTAAAACATCAATCTATTTACGCGGTTTCTCATTGATTTTTTTACATTGATTTTTCTTTTACAAAGTACTGTACAGCATACACTGTATTTGAAAAAATTCTCATGCTTTCTCAAATTGCCCTCTCTCTCCCTCTCTCTCTCTCTTTCTTTCTCTCTCTCTTTCTTTCTCTCTCTCTCTCTCTCTCTCTCTCTCTCTATCTCTCTCTCTGTACACACACTTTCTTAAAAACACATGTTCATGTTCTTTTCTGCTGGTTGTGTATTCCTCAGGAAATCGAACCCTGTCATGTCCAACTGGACGTTGCCTATTTTTCCCCAGTGTAACTACAGGCTTTGGTTGGTGTGGTTAGTCGATGTAGTCTGGGCTGCTGGGGTGGCGTACCCTTCTCTCTCTGATACGTCTACAGTCTGTGGTTGAGCTCAAAGCGCGCAAGGTTCACTGCTTTTAGACACATACAATTATCAGACATTTATACACATACGCAGCCTGCCTCGCCCTTTTAGAGGGTAGCCTTTAACGCGGATATTTCGGGAAGCATTGGCAGACGACCCACCTACTGCTGTGCTACAGCTCACTGTACAATTCTGACCTGTGCCTGGTTAGTGGAAGGCACTAGTGTAGGATCTGAGTGTAGAACAACCTTTAGGGGGTTTTCTTCCAAGTGTGCCACACGGGCTATTGATTACATAATGAGGTCTCATTCAAAGAATTATGACTAGATGCTATTTTGAGAGAGACAGCGACAGAGAGAGAGAGACAGAGACAAAAAGAAAACTTCTTCAGAATTGTTTTTCCTCCCCCAAATTTGTCATGTTCACTTCTGCACGTTACTTAGGGCTCCCCAATCACACAATACTGCCAACCATAGGGGGGTGAAGACTGGAGAAACTAGCCATCTCTTGAACTGTCACAATGACATTGAGCAGCTCAACATACTTGGAGGAGAATGCTTACCACCAGTTCTGTTACATTAGTTTACACTAGTATTTGGGCTATTCTGCCCATCCAGCTCTCTTAGGCACCGGGCCACAGATGGCTGTGGCATCGGTTGTTAAGAAAAAGCATTGGAGCAATGCAACAGAGCAACCATGTTTATTTCCCTTTTAATAAGTGATTCTCTAAATATGTGTAGTTTGTAAATATATGTAGTCATGTGAGTATGAAGCACATTTAAAGAATTCCCACATAATATAAAGATTATGTACTAAATAGCTAGTTTTCCTACATCAAAGCAAGAACCAAGCAAGAGTGTAGTTGATTTTATAAAAACAACTGAAAGCTAGCAATTTTAAAGAGCCAGGATTTCCAAAATCCACTGTGCACCAATCAACCAAAACATTAAAACCACATGCCTAATATTCTGTAGACCTCACTGTAACCAGTTTAAAGTTTGCCCTTCCTTAGACCACTTTTGGTAGAGACTATCCACTACATACTGGGAAAAGAAACTAGCCCTCACAGTTTGATCCTTGACAAGGATTCTTGCTTGTAACACATCTGTTTCAAAAATTGACTTTTCTGTTGCCTAATAAATCCCCCCTTGATAGGTGTCATTGTAATGAAAGAAATCCTGCTATTCACTTCACGTCTGGTTTTAAGGTTATGGTCCTAAAGCTTGTAGGCATTTGTTCATTTAGTGTTTCTTAAGAAATCAGATATATTTATAAGGGTTTTCTCCCCTTTGCTGCAGTAGCAGCAATCTCCTCTATTACTATTTGTAATAAAAAATGATCTTCTAATGTTCAGTTTTGGTTATGGAAACATTAAGCCCACGAACTGTATCCCAAAAGTTCAAAAGGTCCAGTTTTTTTTAACTTAACCAGAACATTCTTACATTGGAGGCAGTTAGTAGCTTAGTGGTTAGGGTGTTGGCCTTGCAGAAAGCTAGTGACACCACTGAGGTATGCTTGAGTAAGGTACTGTCCCCACACACTGCTCCCCGGACGCTGTGTTCCTGGCTGCCCGCTGCTTCACTTGGTGAATGGGTTAAATACAGAGAAGAATTTCTTGCTGTTCACACTGTGTGCTGTGGCGTGTTCATGTATGATAGAATGGTCTCTTTACTTTACACTTGGAGGAATGTAAAAAGCAATGTTGAATTCATTTGTGTCATCTCCAGGGAGGAGCCTTCTTTTGGTAAAGCTTTTCTGAGAAGGTTACACAAGCTATGTGTGTGTACAAAGCTGAACACCCGTGTCAGTTAAGGGGGCACCTTAAACGATTGCACTCATTAGAAGAGCTGTGGATACTTTTAAACATTTAGTAGTTTAGTAGTTAATTCATCAAATCCACAGTGGGGATTTTAGACTGAAAACATTAATTTAACTAAATCTGTTCCCTGCCTGTTTGCGTTTTATGGTTATAAGTTTGAAACCTTGTCTTGAAATGGTTCTGCCATGCCAATTCTTCCCTGTTCTTATAGGTTATAGCTATGGATTAAAGAGACATTTAGATCCACCCTCTATCTTTACATTCTTGCTCTCTGTCATTACCTTCCTTCAGCCTCTCCACGCCTCCTTCCTTGGTGTGGTGTGCTTTAATGTGGTAAAGGGTTTCATAGCTCAGTGTGTGTGCCATGTGTGATGGAGTGTATAGAGTCATCACAGCCAGCAGTGATGAATAGGAGACAAGCAGGTTGCTGACTTGCAGTTTTTTACCCATCATGGACAGAGTGTATATCTGTACCTTTAGCAAAGCAGGGAGACAAGCAGAGGAGATGCATGGTGTTGTGAGTCAACACACTGCAGCCAGTGGTGTAACTACTGACACTATAGGCTGGGCAAATTACACCGGAGACATCATAGCAAAAATAATGCACATAGTCTTTCACACAATGATAATTTTTTAACCCATAATAAATATACACTCACCTCACTCACCACAGAGCCAGCTTTCCTGATCAGTTTCTTAAGTCTCTTCATGTCTGGCACTTTCATGCTAACCCCTCAGTACACCACAGCATAGAAAACGGCACTGGCCACAACAGACTCATAGAACATCTGCAACATGGTGTTGCAGACTCTAAAAGATCGGAGTCTACGTAGGATGTAAGTGGCCAGAGAGTTCTTAGACCAGTCCAGCTTATTGACAGTATGTACACCCAGGTGTTTGTATTGTATATCGCATATCTCTACTTGTGCAATTTTACACCCCTGGCTTGTAGCTATGATAATTAATATATTAATAAAATAAATAATTAATAAAATACAACCAGTAGCCTACATAAGAGGACCAACTGGGTTGGGAATTAGCAATAGCAAGTAACAAGCAAATTACGTTGTGCTCTTTCACCATATATTAAATGAGGGTAATTTTCTAACAGGATTGGTAGAACTGCTTGTTATAACATTATATTGAGGGTTTCATGATGCTGTGTCATAAGGCTACTTTATAAACATTATAAATGTATGTTATAGCATTTAGAATGATGTGTAAATAATACACTGACCGACCTCGGCACTAAGACTACTGTCAGGTGAAGTGGATAACGCTAAAGTGAATAACTTTTATTCTGACTCTCATTCTCATTACTCATCTCACTACAGTGGCACCTGTCAAGGGGTGGGAAATATTATATAGCAAATGAACAGTCTGTTCTTAAAGCTGATGTGTTGGTAGCTAGAAAAATGAAAAGTTAGAGACTTCGACAAGAGACAAATTGTGATGGCATGACTAGGGCGGAGAGTCTCAGAGAAACAGGAGGGCTTTATTGCTAAACCAGACCTCAAATGTTATTATGATATGAGTTAGTTCAAGAACCAGTGAAAATACACTCATCAGATTTAAACAGTCTTCATGACCACACCAGCACCCGACCATAAGCATGCTATGTTAACTTTCTGTCTTATCTAAGATAGCCTTTGTTACTCATCCAGTAACATCTTTTTGTTATTTTTGAATAATAACAGAACAATCTCTCAACATCCATGCATATCCCTAATATTTATAGCATTGTGTTGAAAGAGAAATATTTATTTTGCAAGTGACTCTGCCTTGCCCCTTCATACAACCTGATTCCAAAAT
>JBBPCY010000013.1:9244037-9292592 GCA_037974405.1 Brachyalestes nurse
CTGAATGTGCAAACTGACTTTTAACCTAAATTAAATTACAGGTCTAGTCACCCACTGGGATTATTTGGCACCAACATTTTAAATCAACATTCTAATGATGGGTGTGCCTGCTTTCCCACCGCTAAAGCTGGGCATACACTGTGTGATTTTTGAGACGATTTTTCACTAATGCGACCATTTTGGGGATCAGCCCGAGTTTCGTCTTAATTGTGTGTCGTGCATCGTGAAGTATACATGGGGTAATGAGAAGTGATTAACACCTCACAACCAGCTCCCGATCAGCAAGCGTATGGTCGCAAGAAAATCAAACCTGTTTGAAATCCTGGTTGCCCCTCGTGAGGGTATCGCAGTGTTGAAGCAGTACCACGAGCCGATTTAACGCAACTTCTCACACTGCGCAAGCACAAAAACAGAAACGGAGTGAAACAGACGGAGCAACATGGCAGCGCTGTGTGTGATCTAGACACAAGCGATGGAGACCCAACTTGTAGAACTTTGGCAAGCACATCCGAGCCTTTTTGATGTGGCCTCACAAAATTATCATGACCGCAACAACCGTGAAAAGAAAAAAACGTACTGGCCATGTCTGCCCAGCCATTTCCCTGTCCATACACACCGTCGCCTTTTAATTTTAGATGTTTCTGCGCACAGAATGGCACAAATTGCCAAGGCAGCGCGTTTCTGTTTACGTTACAGTTCCGTAAACAAGAGCCCCACGTGTCGTGTATGGACGTACAGTGTGAGCAGTCAGGTCGCATCAGAGCATCGGGCCGTATAGTGTGAGAACGTGAATCATGAGCTACGAACTTCTAACCCCTGCGATTCATTTGTACAGTTTGAGCTGGAGCTGAATAACGCGACTGAAAAAATCGCACAGTGTATGCCCAGCTTAACGGGTCGAAATGAGGAAGACACGCCGACAGAGCTGCTCTAAGCGAGTTTGAATTTTTCCTGTACTTTGTACTTTGTTTTCATGGCTGTTGATTCAGCCATTTTTTATGTAAAACTTGTTTTTTCATGTGTGACGTGCGGTTCGTTGTGTGAAAAGCATTCGTTCTACGAGTCACGAGCGCAGTCGTTATGCCGAACGTTCGTTCTGTTCGTTAACTGGGGTACCACTGTATATATATATTATACTCATAAACAATAATCCCTTGCTTTTCGCGTTGTGTGACAAAAGTATTAGGACACCCGGTTTTCGGAAAATAAAACCTGATCTACTTGGGCTAAAAATACAAATGAGGGCTCGTTGGAAAGGTTTCCTGGAGATCAACCAAACTGTGGAGTTTGAAGTGTCTCCTGCCGAAGTTTGAAGTTTCCCTGCCGAGATATGCAACTCGGAAGGTCGCGGGACAAAAGTATTGGGACACCATGGCGAGGTGAACAGGTCCCATTGTGTGAAAACATCCAGAAAAAATATATTTATTGCCACAAAAAAGCAAAAAAAAGGCGGAGGATATTTGTTTCTGCATTATTGTGGGGATTTCCGCGTAAAACTATGAGCTCTGTTCTCAAAAAAATGTCTTGGCGAGGCGCTCATTGAATAGCTCAGCCTAGGATACACCCACAGACTTCCTGGCCGGCTCATTTGAAACGTTAAAACCTCCGCTATTGGTTAAAACAGAAATTGGCATGAAAATGCACCAATCGTGGGGTAAAAGAGTGTTTTTTTCAACACAACCTAGCCAATATGATTAAAATGCATTTATATTTAACCAACTATTTGTACACAACAAACAAAAAAAAAATCCATAGATAAATTAACTCTTGCTATTTACTGTAAAAATGCACAAACATACATATTAAACATATCACATGTTAGTTTGCTCCAGGCAGAATTAGGTTATTTCTGTCTGCATTAGGTCTCTAATTCTACACAACATATAATCACAAAACAAAGTTTTCTGTCATGTCTAAAGCCTCCACACATGGAACCTCAGAATAAGGAAGTACTTTTGTGTAAGATGTTTAGGCTGCATTGTGCTTCTGAAGCAGAAATTCGTTATTTCGAAGCTGAGAGTTGAGGACGCTAAAGTGCGTTAGTTTGAGAGTTAAAGTGAGCCAACTGTTTTTGCTTGACCACAAGCCACAAGACTTTCTCAACGTCAGGATTAATTTATCATATAAAATCAAAACATCCCAATCGAGTGTGAAGCACAGAAGAGGCAAGACCCTTCGAGCACAACCAGTTATCCAGTCATACAGTTAATATATGGGCTATGTCAGTCTTTGTTTTGATACACTATTTTGTATAGTCCTACAGAGAATGTTGTTATATCTTTCCACAGTTTTTAAAGCACTTGTTCTGAATGCACTTTGTTCATGCACTTCGTTCAGAATATTAAAATGCACTTGTTTCACTAGTTTTATGAGAGATAATTGTATAATATTTCAGCTATCTTGCTTTCAGGTTATTAATGAGTGGGGCCAAGTAAAATATTTTATTAAAATTTTTATTTTATATATATATATATTTTTTTATATATGCTCAATTCATCCTTACATTTTGAGAGGAAATTCTGCACCTAGAGAGGTCCTATAGAGCCCCTAAAGAGACCTATCACCAGAGTAATTACTTTAGCTTGATCTTTTCCTTAAACAGGCAGAAATGAAAAGGCATTCTAGTCACTGCCACAACTGATCTTGGTGATGGAAACTGAGCAGGGCCTTTCTTTCATCCTCACCAAAGAATGCAACGTCTTCCTTTCCAGACAGCTTGGTCTAAGCTCACAAGAAGAGACAGCACATTCATGTCAAAAGCCTTGTGTGCAAAAAGCACCAGAACATATTATAGACCCCTATCATCTCTGCTGAACTGTGCTTCACTCTGTTTTCCTCTAGAGCCATGGCATTCCCTCCCTCGCTCCTTCTTTCTCTGTTTTTCTTTCATCCAAATCACTGCACCGCCCTTTTCTGTCTAGTACCCTCTTTGGCTTCTCCTTTGGTAGTGGCCTCTTCTGTCCCTGTACCTCCCACTCTCTCCTTTTTTCTTCTCTCCCTCAATTCCTCTTTCTCCATCCTGAGCATTTGCTCACCCCTTTAATTTACCAATCCTCCAGTGAAGGAGGGGCAGAGGGAACTCCATGGCAACCTGGCACCAAGCCATCTCATTACACCGCCAATTGATTCTGGCCCACTGCCACGCTGCTGTTCCCTGCCAGCCCACTTCCCATAATGCACCTGACATCCCCCAGCTTGTCTGCAGCACAGGAGAATTACAGGGCGCACCACAACCTGCAGTCTGCAAAGATAATGGAATACAAAGGAACAGAGCGTAATGCTAAATAATGTCTTTATGATTTCCAAGAATTTGATTCAGAATATATCTTCTGTATTCTAAGATTTATATACAGTGTTGGACAAGTTACTTAAAAAAAGTAATTAAACTACTGATTACTGATTACTCCCTTAACTCCCTTACTGTGATTACTTTATTTAAAAGTAATTAGTTACATTACTAGTTAGATTACTAGTTACTACCCGACCCTCTAAAGAAACTCTTAAATCAACTCAAACACACTCTTAAGTCAGCTCAAACACACTTTATTATTAAGAGTTACAAACCTACAATAACTCACATAATGTTCTTGCCTTTAACCGAGATGAACAGATTAAAGTCAGCTACTGAATGCGTACTTCTCACTCTCCATGCTCTGTTTGTTTTTGTTTGAGTTGCTGTCGCACGCAGGTCCTTGTAGATGACGTCACGCCTGCCGCAGACAGATTACTGTGAACTTGATTTTATTAGTAACGTTATTGAATTGTAACGGTAATCTAATTACCAATTTAAAAATTATAACGTGTTAGATTACTGTGTTACTAAAAAAAATAATCAAATTACAATAATGCATTACTTAAATCTAGATTAGTTACGTTAAGGAACAGGGTTTTAAAAGACGAGAACTTAAACTCGGTTATCTGTTTAATATTTAAGGCACTTCTAAATATGTTTCCTGTTCCTTCCCCTCTACTGTTTAGTCTAGGACTGTGTATGTAACCTGGAGATGTAGTCTCATTTAGAGCAAGCAACTCGTCAGGTCAAATCCAGGTCTCGATACGGCATAAGGTATCAGGATTCTGATCAGATATTAATTCGTTGACAAGAGCAGCTTTAGGAGCGAGCAATCTAATGTTTAACAGTCCCAGATTTAGCTTTAGAGCTAAGATGCTGAGCTTGCTGGTAGTATAAGAGAGATTATGGGCTATGCTGCAAGCGATAAGAGCAGCACCCTCCCGCAAGGTGATGGATACCATCCCGGACTCAGAGACCAGGCTTGCCCTTGAATGTGGACCAATTGTCGACAAATACCACATTGTTTTCTGAGCACAACTTGGACATCCAGCAGTTTAGTGCCCAAAGCCTGCTGCAAACCTCACCTGGCAAGCTTGACTATGTAGGTGTGTTGCCAATATGCTGTGATTGGGTGGCAGTAGATATTGAATGACCTCCAATGTCCTCCTGGTTTTATACTGCAATAAAGAAGGGTTATTCATACAGTTACAGAGGTCACCTTTTTGAGTCTTGGTTCTCCTCAGGGTTATTCATGCTGTTAATGAGGTTCTCCTTTCAAGTCTTTGGACATCTCAGGGTTGTTAAATGTTCTCCTTTTGAGTCTTGGTTCTTCTAAGGGTTCCTCATGGTGTTAGAGAACTTCTGTTTTGAATCTAATATCCTCTCAGGGGTCCTGATGCTGTTAGGGAGCTTCTCCTTTTGTGTCTTGGTTCCTCTCAGGATTCTTTGTTTACGGATGTTCTTCTTTTGAGTCTGGGTTTCTCTCAGGGTTCCTAGTGCTTTCTGGGAGGTTTTCCTGCTGAGTCTTCGCTTGTAGGAAAGGATATGCAAATACAACTGAACAGTGTTTGTGAACATTGTGGATGCTTTCTGACCCCTCCAGGCTCACAGTGAGCGAGTCAGTGTTCTTCGCCTCACAGACAGGATCATCATGTCTGCCTCCTATGATGGGACAGTTAAACTGTGGGACAGAAACACCAAGAAACAGGTCCATACATTTAATTCCTCTCTGGAACGTCTGGTCGTACTAAAGAGTGTCTTTTGTGTTTATTTAGAGTTCAACCAAAAATATTATGTTTACAGATTCAATATTCAGCCACAATAAACTTTTCATTTAGACCATGTTGAGATTTAAACTGGGAAAATATATTATTATTATTATAGTATTACCCTAATATTACATAATCATAACCCTAATCTTAATAACCCTAATTATGCTAACTTGTAATTAATACCCCAATCCTAATTATCATAATTATTATAACAATAATCAAAACCCATATTAAAACATCCATCATTATTACACTTTAATTCTATACCCCTAATTATCATAATGCTCCTTACTGTAACCCTAATTATCTTAAGCGTAATTACTATAATCCTTATTACTATTACTCTTAAATACCATAGCTCTAATTACTGTCACCCTAATTATAATAACTGAATAAGGAAAAGACAAATTAATATAACCCTAATTAGTATCATCATAATTACCCTAACCCCTATTATGACCCCAGCTAATTCTTAACCTTATCATTATAACCCTAATTATCATGTGTAAAAATGATCATGTGTGTTGATCAGGTGTGTTGCTGGTAGGCAGGGCCTAAATTGCCCTGTTTGGGAAGTCAGTTTTTGTGATTGGAGTAAACCCGGGCAGGTTTAGATGATGTCACTGTTATTCTGACTTGTCCTTTTTATTTTCTGACCAGTTCTCTCGTTCCCCAGGTGGGAGTGTTTGTGTGTGGGGTTCCAGTAGAGATACTGGAGGTGAATGAGGATGATCCCAGTCAGCTGGTGTGCGGGGACACACTGGGACAGGCCTACTTTCTCTCCTGGACTGGGTGAAGTCCCCAGCATGTCCAGACACACTCCGAGCAGGACATCTTACTGCAGCTTACTCATTAAAGAGCCCATACCACCCCTTTTATCTTGCATCCCCTCCGCACATACCCCTTTTCTGATGTGTTGGTTTCCCTACTGTAACAGTTTAACAGGATTTACATTCTACATCAAACTCTCATTTTAATCAAAAATAATCAATTCCATGATACGGGCCCTTTAACGAACAATCCCTCATGGTTGATCTACAATGAAGTGTCAATAAGCTCATAAAATTGTTTACATTTGAAACAACTAAAAAAAAATGAAAAAGGAGTTTTCTAAAACTTGAGATCTTTTGGGTAGATTTTTGCTAATATAGCAAATCATTTATTTGTTATTTTACTTCTAATTATGACCTCAGTTATTGTAACACAACTGTTTATTAGTACTAACCTCTGAGTGAACCTCTGAGTGAAATAAAACGTCTGAGGGCAAACAGGGGGCTTAATATGGACCTTATATAATGTATAGTTGCTTGTAATTATTACGAGCAATGACATCGGTAGAGGCGTGAGTCAGTATATCTACTATTGTTTTATAAAATGGAACATCTTAGACGTTGAGACAAACCATTGTGTGAGTACTTTTACTTAAAAAATACTTTAAAGTAAATTTTAAAGTAAGTACTTAGTACTTTTACTTAAGTAAGGTTGTTGATGTAGCACTTCTACTTTTTCTTGAGTACATATTTTGCTGGATATTTGTACTTTTACTTAAGTACTAAGCGTCAGTACTTCCTCCACCACTGCCTCTCTCTACGGGGTAGGTGGCACCAGTGTTCTCACTTTCATTTTTCACTGTTGTTAGATGTTAGTAGGGCTGAAAGTTTTTTACATGCAGCAAAAAGAGCATTAGCATGGTTTCCCGTGAGGAGAAACACTTCCATCATCATTTTTATTGTGCTGCCATTTGTTGTCAGGACACTAAAAGAACATGAACCGGAGGGGGTGTATCCTTGTTAGCTGCAATGTCCCAAGTCAGGGATGGACAATACTTGTTTACGATCCAAATCCATGTAATATCAAGGTTTTATAAAGGGATTAGAAAGGAAATTATTTATGATATCCACAGTGAAAAGCAGTAAACAGGAACAATACTGGATATCACTCTGCCCTCGTGTAACAGTGTCCAGTGACTGTTTATCTAGCTAGCCGGGTAATGTTTTAATTAGCATTATGAGCTTTTACAAATGAATACTGGAAACATTTGAATAGAATTCAAATATTTTTAGGATAATATTATTCCCATATGTCTGAGTTTGTGTGGAAACTCCCTTGACCTAAATAAGCAGCTAAATTTAGAAGTGATTGTTTTTCGATACATGATTTTCTCTCTGACCTGCCAGGATGTATCATAACAAATACTGCAGAACATGGAGGAGCTAGCTGGGTCTGACCTGAGTGCACCCAAACCAGCGGCAACAAAAAACTGGCCAACTCTTGAGCAAATGTACCGGCCAGATTAAGAAAACTATCAATAAAAGTTTTTCCTCTGGCCAATGGATTCTGGTCCATTCACATGGTAAAGAGCAGGTGGCCGCTGAAGGAGCTGTGGTGGTGTTCGCCATTGTCGAATATCCAGGCGCCACCATAGAGACGCACGGAAATGGAGTCCCCTTTCTCCAGCTGCAGGGTCATGCCGTTCGAGCTGCTATAAAACCCACTGGCTTGGTCTCCATGGGTGGAGAAGACGTGCTGGTCGTTCCTAAACAAGCCCGCGGTCACTGAAACCCCTGGCTTTCCAACTGCCTTGGAAAAGATCGTGAACACATAGACTCCCTTCAGAGGCACCGTGAAAATTCCTGCATCAACACAAATAGATTTCCCATTAGTGTCTTCCTTTTTAGCTTTAGCATGGGAGGCTAATTAGCTGTCAGATTTATCTCACTGACTAGCATCACAAACTCACCTCAAACTGTTCAGTTTTTAATAGACTCCATTAAGACAATGAAAGAGTGTCAGAAATCACAAGTGAGTCTATTAGGCCTCGTTCACACGGACGTTTGAATCTTGGATAAATGAACACGCTCTGAACGCCACAGGCGTTTTTGTAGCGTTTTGTATCTGCGCTTGATTGGCGTCACACAGGTGTTCGTCTGATGCTGTTTAACACCAGCCTACATCCCAATGTGTAGTTACGTGTATTCACCTGTGGGGGCAGTAATCATTCTCTCCAGATTGTTTACGTGTTTTACGTTTTCCTTCAAAACTTGATATGTCGCGGTTCCCGGAACAATTGAGTCATGGGACATATTCAGTCCTCCAGTCAACCGAACAACATGTAAACGCAGTACGGCCGCTTTGTTCGCATTCGTTAGGATTTCTGCAGAAATTGACACCAAGAAAACGTTGCATAAAGCGTTTTTTGACGACACCCGAACGCGCAGCCGACCGAGTGCCGGGGCTGAACACCGTGATTTACTCCAATGAGCAGAAAAACGATCGGCGCTTAGTCTACGCTCACCTGGCGCCACGAACGCCCGAAAAACGCCTGATTCAGACGTCCGTGTGAACAAGGCCTTAGAGATTACTGAACATCCCCACACAGTTGAGTGTGGGGCATACGCTTCCATGACTCGTTAGCTAAATTAGCCTTATATCAGTAAAATGGCAAACTTTAGAACGTGTCATCGAGAACCGGGGCATCTGGGCTGGGTTAGTACCTGTAGCAGGATTATAAGCTTCTCCAATGTTTGTGAAGACGTGTTTATAGATCAGCCGCGTGAGTGTTCCGAAGGGTCCCACGTTTGTGGGCACCTTAGAGTCCAACAGAGATGCAGAAAAGGCCACCTTGGGGACTGGAAGTGAGATTAAGAACGGTTGATTCAGACTTCTAGACAAGATCCTGAAAGGTTTTACAACATATTGATTGTTTATGAGGGCCCTTATTCATCAGACAGTGGAGACAGGGATAGAGAGGGCGGCGGCATGGGGGTGGGGGGGCGAGGACCACCCTATCCACTCAGAGAGAGCGAGAGAGAGAGAGAGAGAGAGGACAGTTCTAAATGATGGGGAGAGAGAGAACCACCTTATCCACTCAGGGAGAGAGTACAGTTACACTAGTGATGAGGGGAGATTGGGGACAACCCTACCCTCCTACCTGGACACAAATGGCTATGGAACACCCAGGGACTGAGCTGGTAATCTTTTTTGTCATATGTACATCATTCTGCACTTGTTTTTGTGTAACTTTGATGAACAAGGGCCATCAGAAAGTCAGTCAGTGTTTAACCTTACATCACCTGTATTCTTCTGTGCCCGTTCATCCATTCGACTCACATTCCCCCGCAGGACCTCCAGCTCCTTCGCCTGCTCTAAAAGGAGATAAGGTCAGACATGAGATTCGGCAGCCATGTGCAAAACTCTTGGCACCCTTGGTCAAATGACATGATTAGTGTAAAAAAGGACTGTGAAGACCAACTTGCTTTTACTACGAAAGGATGTCCCCAGTGGAACTCTAATACTCAGCAGGGGGTTTGATCTGTAGGGTGGTCCAGTGATCATCACCAAAGGTGGAAAGGGAGAGAACTTTTCAATTTTATTCTACCACAGTCACTGTGTTCTACTAGCTGGGACTGTTCCAACAGTTTGTCCCGTCTCTGAGTATCGTTGCCCAATTAACATAAGTCATGTCCTGTGTAGCCCCGCCCCTTTTAGGTGATTTCAGCCTGGTTGTAAAGACAGTGATGTAGGGAAGCTATTAGTTTAACTACATTTTTCCAGTACCTTGCCTGTGTAGCATCACTGATTTCTGAATCGTTGCATTATTTTTTTGATCAAGTAGCGATGTAGCGTCAATTTCCAGGTTTTCTCTGCAGTATGATTTTGAAATGCAATAATCAGACAGAAATAAAGCATGTTCACACGCAAAACATGCATGCACGACACACACACAGCACAAGAGAATAGAGGCCTTATCTGCAAAAATGTATGATACTTGTTGAATCGACAGAGAAAAAGAACCCACATTCAGGCACCTTATTCATTTCCCTACTGCTGTAGGCTATAATGAAATATGTGTATACGTACAGCACAAACACTCTAAAGTGTCATCTAAATTTGTGGAGAGAAAAATATTTTAACTAGGCCTATAACTCCATTGGCCCCTTTATTTTCCATTGTTAAGTGAAATCTGATGAGCACTACTAACATCAACTCTCATCAGAGAGCTGTAGAACATTATCATTTTTTAGCTACCAGACAGGATATTTACACAAATCTGTTATAACACTTATTTACATTTAATTTGTCCCTTTGGAGAGGGGACCTCTGACCTAGGCCTACTCAGTTTAGTTTTTCTGGGTAGGCCTGATTAACTTGGCTTACCAAGGGAAATATAACCCTAGTCCTTACCTTACCACAACCACACACTCAAAAAATAATCATAATTCAATCAAATAAAATGGCATGCATGGACAAGGAGTGTGAACGGGCCAAGAGTAGATGTCTGTTTCTGGATGATCAAGACCATGCAATACAAACCAGTGTGTCGCAGTACTTCAGGGGGTGCACATCTCAGGACCGTTTCGATAAACTAATTCTTAACTTAATAGTTCAAGAAATGCACCCACTCCACACTGTGGACAAACCTGAATATAGACAATGATTTGGTAAAATTCTGCCCTCAAGGCATTTGATGTCAAGGCGGACCCTGGGGTGACTGCTTGACTAGAAATGTAATTAATAGTTTGTTTACTAGAGTACTGGTTTACCTAATAGTAGGCCAAGAACTTTTTTTTTTTTGTTTTAATCCCAGCAGTAAGCTTTTGTTTATGTCTCGATGCTTCACATAAGGTTGGTACAATGTGAAGTAGCTTCTGATGTAGTTAACTACTTTTGCCATATTTGTGTAACTTAGCTTGCTATATGTAGCTTTTGTGTAGTGAAGCTTAATTTATTGTAGAGTAACTGATAGCTAAGCTCATACACTTATACAAGTACTTATATACAAGTAGCTTGCCCAACACTGTGTAAAGGTCATGTTTACTGCAGTCTAGGTGGACTAAAGCTTTTCTCATACGGTACCTGGTGTAGCTGAAAGAGCACCCTGTGTTATGCTGCATCTAGTGGAACCCGGTGGTATTGCTACATAAATTGACCAGGAAAAAAAACCCAAACTATTCATTACAATGTCACAATGTCTAGTGGGTCACCTTTGTCACCACCACAACAGTTGCCTCCACCACCCTCCCACCCCCAAGAGTTTTTGCTGGAACCACCAATAACTTATTTTAAATAAATAGGAATTGTGCACAAATGTGTGCAAACATATGTTGAAGTGTGTTCAGTTTGACAGTTATTTACACTTAAACAAAACACGTCAATGAACCAAAGTGATGCATCCAGTCATTTGGGAGACACTTCATGGTCCAACTACCTGTTTAAGTGTAAACACCTGTCAAACTGGACACACTTAAATATGATATTTTGATTATTTACACTTAAACAAAACACGTCCTTTAATCAGAGTGAACCATCCAGTCATTTGCGTGGTCCAACTACGTGCTTAAGCAAAAGTTTTGGAACGCTCTGAGCAAAACGCCTCAACAACTACATCACCAAATCCCTGGAGCCCTACCTTGATTTTCTCTCCGGAGCTCTTTCATCTCGTCCTCCACGACTTTCAGCTTTTCCTCAATGCTCCTGAGTCTACCCAGCTCGGTGAGTATGTCGACTGTAGGGGACATGATGTCCTGAGCAAGGGTGCTCCATGCTAATGTCCAAAACGTGAGTAAATGCGGTAACAACCTCATTGTTAGGGTTTATGCGAGAGAGCCCTGCGCTGAAGATCAGGTTCTTGTACTGACAGAAGGTGACTCTTGACCAGTCTTGGAGACTCTGGACTGTGGGGGGTGGACATGGACAGCTTTTGTTTTTATCTGTCCCTGGCAAACTATGCGTGTTTGTGGGTGGGTGGACAACATACATCGCCCACAGTTCCCTTCAGTCACTCAGGAAGCTAATCTGCCCATCTTTTTATTGTGACTGAGAAATGTATGACAAATATTTCCACAAATCTTTCCATCTGCAATAAGCCTTACATTAATGCCGTGTATTAACTGTCCTGTCTTAATGTCAAAAACACATTTTATGACATTATTAAAGACTTTTAGTTTAAAAGAAAATCATATTTTTAAAACACACAATCTTATTCCAGCATATTCTGCTTTTAGGCTGAGGAGGTTTATAGGGGTAACACAGAGCAGTGAACATTGACCTAAACCGTCTAAAAAAAACTAAAAAAAAAAATATCCAAAAAACAAATATCCAAAAAAACCCAACCCTAAAAAACCTTTGAAAAAGATGAAGTGTTCTGAAAAGCTAATTAAAAAAAAGTTTTTTATAAACTGTGTTGGATAACTCTGTAAATAAAGTAGAAGGTCAGAGTCTGGGGTAAATCAGGAGCTGTTTGCTCAGAGAGTGCAAGGCCAGAGACTGCAAACCCCATTTGATATGAGGTAAGACTTTCTAGCACAAATCTGACTATTACAGACAAAAATTGAACCCTTTTATTGTAATAATTGTCAGAAGTCTCATAAAGGTCACTCCTTAACTTCTATATTAACCCCCCCCCCCCCAGGGTCAACAACTTAAGACTCCAGAAAATAATTATCAAAATGTCTTCAATTTAATCTGCACTCAATAATATGTAAATTAACAGAAAATCTCACTAAACTAAAATGTAGATCTATATTGTTCGGGTGCTTCATGGCTTAATGTTAATTCTAAGTGCAGATTTTACTTCTAAAATTTTAAAAGGAAAAATAATGTGCATTTACAGAAACAGAAACTTTTATATTATAGTGATCCCAATCTTGTCCACGACTCATGTTATATATTGTGTCAAACTGAAGACAGATGGGTATGAACAGTGTGAAAAGCTATCATTGTTTTCATTTATTAAACCATGAAATATTGATATCATGCATTTATTTAGACAATGTGGCATCAAATTGACCCCAAAGACTTTAGTAGATTGTTATATGATTGACCAGATATCGAGTTAATATACATGGATGATAATATCCAGGTGTAGGGACGTTAGGGCTGGAGTGACACAACTGGGCCTTTAGAGGTGATGAAAAGGGTTTTGTGGAGGGAGGTAATATATTTGTGCAGAAGGTAACATCAGTATAATGAAGCTTTGAAAGCAATCTGGCCTTGTCCTATTTATTTGACATGATGATCTTCTGTCCCACCTCCAGTTTGCTTGGGCAATCCTGTTGACTGGAAATTGAGGTCCTTCTTGAACTAGGACGGATCTGCTTCCCGTCAGGTTACGGGGAATTCCACATTGGTTTACTTGGTAAACGTTGGGTTGGCCTGCTGTTCAGTATCTCTTCAGCGTTCCAGCAGCGGCCCTGAGATGTCCTCGTTCGTGCACAAGGTCTTGCTGTTGCTGCTCCTGGACCTTGTCCTTGTTTCGGTAGCTGTTGATCAGCCTCAGAAGCCTCAGCCCTTAACCTGTCCACTCTACGCTGGGGTCCCTGGAACACCAGGCCACAACGGGCTGCCTGGCAGAGAGGGAAAAGATGGGAAGGATGGCCCTACGGGACCCAAAGGAGGGAAAGGGGAGCCAGGTTTGTGTTAGATTTGATTGGTCATTAGTGCTAGCAGTGCTAGCAATAAACAGAAAGCAGTTAGTTAACATAAGATCAGTGCTAATGCTAATTGTTGTGTGGGAATTACTGTGGGATGGAAAAGGACATATGGCTGAGCTAGTACTTAAAGCTAAGGGCAGCATTAGCTTTCTTGCTTCAACATTTGCTTTTTGTTCTTTTAAGGTTCCTCAGTGATCGGACCCCCAGGAAAGAAAGGTCCAAGTGGTGATGCGGGCTTACCAGGGCCAAAAGGACAAAAAGGGGACAGAGGTTTGTGTGAATGTGTTTATTTTAACTAAGTTACTTTGTGTACAAGGTGGACTCACATGTTGTCCTTCTGTGATTACCAGGGTTAGACGTCAAGGGTCCTCCAGGAGTGACGGGCCCTCCTGGGCCCAAAGGGCAAAAGGGCGATCCTGGACCAACAGGTAAAGAGTTAAAATATTAAGACAAGAAATAGATGGGAAATCAATGTAGAGGGGAAAAACAAACCACTTGGGGCATATTTTCTGTACTGCAGTGTGTATGAGTGTGACCTCCTGTGTAGAGTGAAAAGGTGTGTATGTGGGCATTAAAAGTGTGGGCATCACAAACGCAAGTTAACATCAGAGTAAACACAAACATACCAGAAAGGGATCCAGATCAGTTTTGTGTGTAAACAGTAGTTGATCTTTTGGGAGCAGGTCAGAGGTACTGAAGGTCCATTTTGTCATGGGTTGTATTTTCTACTAACTTTAAACATTTGCCTGACATGTGATTGTTTGTTTCTGTTTACAGCCAATGTGGACAGCGCTACCGTGGTCAAGGTGTTGCTTTTAAATGTACAGAACCTTCAAACCCGCCTCTCCAAGGTGGAAACAGGTGACACATATTTAAATACATTAAAGGGTTTAAAGAATCAGAAAAAAAACCTTTAATTTACACTTTTACCCCAAATGTACGTGATCAGCAAAGATGTGTTTGGTTTGCTTCTTTAGACTGTACTTTTATACATGGTGTATACAGTCACACAATTTAACAGCAAGCGGGGAAAGGTTACAGAGGTGGGAGGATACAATACATAATACGATGATAATGTGCATGATGTAATTAATAGGGGCCCCATGGTGGTGCATTGAGTTTGTGAGCGAATGGTGTGTGTGTTTGTGTATGTGCGTGCATATGTGGGCCCGTGTCGTGGGCTGGCGCCCCGCCCAGCGTGAGTCCCTGCCTCGCGCCCGCCAGAAAGTGAATGAATTAATTCATGTAATAAATTTAATACGAAATTAAATAGAAAAATAGGTCACACTTTAGCTTGTTAATTACATTGGCCTTGTAGCTCCTGTGGTAAAAATAAACACTTCTTGGCTGATTGACTTAATCTTCTTTCAGATAAAAGGGGGAGGGGGGCTTGGTAAATTTTATTAGATTTTTTTCTGAAAAAAAAAAAAAGAATACGTTGTTGTGCCTTGTGTGTCCGCAGTGCTGAGTTTCCGCACCCATAGAAAAGTTGGCCAGAAATACCTCGTGAGCAACGGCGTGGTGAGCACATTTGATGGCGCGCAAGCTCACTGCAAGGATCTCGGAGGGGCAATCGTCCTACCGAAGAATGAGCAGGAAAACCAGGCTGTATACCATATGCTGAAACTTTTCTCTGAGTCTCAGACCGCCTTCATTGGTGCTCGGGACAAGAGTCGCGGCGGCCAGTACCTGGACCTGAACAATAACAAGATGACTTACACCAAGTGGTACCGGGGCCAACCTAACAGCAGAGACGAGGACTGCATCTGCATGGGCCCCAGTAACGAGTGGCACGATTATACATGTATGAGCCGAAACCTTGTAATCTGTGAAATGTAAGAGGATGACTGAAGGCAGGCCCGGCCCTAACAAATTTGGAGCCCTAGGCAAGATTTTAGGTGCCGCACCCATTGCACTAAATTTCACTGCTAGTGTACATATACCCGCATATAGTGAAAAACTGCGTTGTCATGTTTTGATTAAAAAAAATTTCTTCAGATGCCTAATTTTACAGTGTAAACCATATTTGCCCCCAAATATGGTCCCAAAACATTTTAATTTCATTTTAAACTCAATTTAATACATTACCCTTAATGAAAATGTAAAGGTAAACTCATATTCGTACTGTACAGTTTACAATGAAATCCTGCAGTGCTAGAATGTAAATACTAGGGGTGTAATGATATGCTCAGGTCACGATACGGTACGTATCTCGATACTGGGTTCACGATATGATATGTATCACGATATTTTGAACAAAATTTAAAGATGAAACTGAAATTCAAATAAAAGATTTATTTCAAAACCATTAACAAATTTCAATAACTTTCTTTGTTGTACACACAGTACACATTTCAAGGTTTAATAAAAAACCTTGTGTATTCAAAACAACAACTGAATGTTATTTTCTGAGCTGGGAGACATAAGAGAGGCAGCAAGGTGATCTGGATCTGAATAGGGCTGGAAATAGCGATGATAATGGTGGATGAGCCTGTTGATGTATAAACGTAATAATTATGTCATAATATGCAAATTACATAAGTACATTTATACTCCACGTAAACTTTGGGTCATGCTCAACAATTTTCTAATTTACAGTAAGTTTCTATCTTTAACCCCTTTTAAGCCACAAGCTTTTGAAATATTGATGTCAAAATCCAGGTTTAAAAAAAACCCCTGGCGCTTAAAGGGTTAAACTGCCGTCATATCGTAAATGTATCGGCAACACTCGACATTACATATTGTGACATTTTTGTATCGCGATATATTGTGTCACGATATCGTTACACCCCTAGTTTTAAATGATCTTTAGCTTTTCAACAAGTTATTTCAACTACTTCAGCTTGTCCAACTGAATATAATATGGTTTCTTTCTGATTGAGGGTGCTATAACCTGATTTAATGTGGAGAAATTGTTTTTCTGATTTGAAAAATTCTTTGTGTTCAGAGAACATATGGACCAATGGGAGTTTAACATTTCAGACATGGACATTAATGGGTTAATATGCTCTACTTTTGGGTTGTTTTTGGTGAACCCAGGAGTTATTCTATGCGCTAGCATTTTGAAGTACTCCTCAGAGCATAGTGTAAACTCAAACCCAAATAACACACCAGTTTCCCTCGATGCCTTCTTATTAAAACTTTTGATTGACAGCTATCCAAGGTTAACAGCTTAGAGGGGAATATATTTACACTGCAGATTTCCAGGGCGTGACCTATGTTTTTTGATTATGTTCACTTAAAGCAACTAGCAAATTATTTCTGTGGTGGCTTAGTTCATCTCATACATATGAAAAAGATGAAAAGCCCTTCATACTACAGGCTTAGTCCCTCATTAATCTTATTATTTATGAGCTACTATCAATTATTTGGTCCTATGTAAGTTATGTACTTATGAGCGTAAAGAACTGAAGCCCACAGAGGGGCCTATTTGGGTTTAAATTCAAGGTTAGCATGTTCTGTAATTTCCCATAGATTGCCTCAGCTTTGAGTTATAAAGACCATGATGATTAAAGGGAAACGCTGATGGCTGGCCGTGGCTACAGGGGTATGAGGGGTGCATGTAGGGTGAAAACAGTACAGGGTGAAATAGATCAAATGAACGTGTGTGTGAGATGGAGAGATCCAGGCAGGCCAGTGGCCCCAAGGGAGGAGGGGATGAATGAAAGGAATGAAAAGAAAGGATGTACAAGGGAGAGGAGTTGAGGGAGTAGAGGAGGAGAGAGATGGTAAGGAGAGTGCAGGAATGAGGTGGGGGGGGGGGGGGGTGTGGAGAGAGATAAGGGGAAGGGGTTTAAGGGATAGAGCGAGGTGAGAGTGAGGGAAGAAAGCAGGGTGAATGGAGGTTTGAACCTGAGGTGGCTTGTTGAGGTTGAAATGGCTGTCTGCTCTTTTAAATCCATTCCACTCCTGTCCAGCACTCTGTGCATCTCACGCCTCCTGACAGCTCTCCAGTGGAGGCAAGATCAAAGAGAGGCTGAGGACTGACGTGCTCTCACACACACACACACACACGCACACACGCACACACACAGTCACGCCCTCAAGAGCTAGTGTCACAGTAGTTAAAGTGAGCTGATTTACTTTTAGCTTCTGTTAGCCTACTCTAAGCCATAGGGCTG
Organism: Brachyalestes nurse; assembly: GCA_037974405.1. Taxonomy (NCBI): domain Eukaryota; kingdom Metazoa; phylum Chordata; class Actinopteri; order Characiformes; family Alestidae; genus Brachyalestes; species Brachyalestes nurse. Next base: position 9,261,655 of record JBBPCY010000013.1, read on the forward strand.
TCAGAGAGACAGAGAGACAGACAGAGACAGACAGAGAAAGGGAGCGCATGAGAAAAGGGGAAGCAAGAAGAGGAAGAGATATAGATACAGAGAGAGCAAGAGAGAAGTGAGAAAGAGTAAATGAGAGGAGAGGGAGATAGAGAGGGAATGAGAGAGGAGAGGGAGTAAATGGGAGAGGGTGATCGAGAGATAGAGAGAGAGTAGAAAGTGAGAGAAGAGAGAAATAGAGACTTAACAAGAGAGGAAAAGGGAGAGGAAGATAAACAGAGAAGCAGAGAGATTAGATAAGCAAGAGCATGACTTGATGAGAAAAAGAGGGATCATTTGAGCAAGCAAGAGCAAGAAGGGGAGAAACTGGGAGAGAAAAACAGAGCGTGAGAGAGAGTTTGAGAGGGTGAGAAAGAAACAGAACGATTGACCTCAAGAGAGCGAGTAGGGAAGAGAGAGGTTTTAAAAGAGAGAGATTTTAGTAGAGAGAGACAGAGAGATTTTAGAAAAAGACTCCACCCATCCCACCCAGAGCGTGTTCTTGATTTGACAGTGGTAATCTGTGGCACTAAAACTCAATCTTAGCCCAGAGTGCCACTGAGGGCCGATGGGTCTATGCCACTTTGCAAACCCTGTGTGTATATGTGTGTGTAAGTGTAAGTAAGAGATAGAGACAGACCAACCCTCCTGCTGCTTCCTAATGCCACCCCAGCTGTGTGAAGCTGGTGCTGCACGAGTCTCGGCCCGCACCGCTGTGACATTGCGCATGAACACACTGCCACAACGCTGCCATAGCACTGCAGGAGCATTCCCTCAGCCGCCTAGGCCTATAAAGCCTCCCTGCCTTCTGAGCGCCTTTTAGCCAGGCAGATTTAATGATTGGAAACCACGGAGGGATTTTAAAAATTGATCTGTAGCGGCGGAGGCTTGGGGCATAAGGCTGACAGCTATCACCTCACTGGCTCAAAACGGGCTTAAGAAGCTTTCATAAATATTCCTTCATTGTTTAGAAGAGAGGTCTGGGCAGCACTGCCAAGATTTAAGATCTCAGTGTCCCAGTGGTAGGGTGCAACTGTAGACAGTTACCACTGGGAAAGTCAGTGTGAGTCATCCCCTGTTTAACCATGACAGCAATGCAAGCTGAACTGATGGATTTAGCACAACCCACCACACCACCATGAAAATCATATGTAACGTTGTAACAAATAATGAAAGTGTTTAAAATGTACCCAAATCTAATCCATCCACTTGCCCACTCTTTATATTGAGAACCTCTTTTGTATCGAAAGCTTATAAAATAGAATTTAAGTCATATTGTGATGACTTTTGCCTACCTCCTAACCCGTCTTTTGATTTTGATTACATCACCATGTACTACCAGGCAGGGAAAAATAATATTCTTTGCCATCTTCCACCCACACATCATTGAGCAAAACTTAGCTTGATGCTTCAATCAGAAATACATCATGATACAAAATAAAAATCTGTTGCAGTTTAACCGCAGTATGGTTAGAAATTGTCTTGCGTTATTTTTTACCAAACTAATTTACTTGTTAAGCAGGCTCACCTGCGCATTACAGCATTCTGCAATTGCACTGGAAAGACTAATATTGTGTTAACAACTGCTAGCCTCTACTTTAAGCAGCCGTAGGGGGAACAGTGTTTCAGCTGTTAGTCTGTAAAAGCTGCACCATGTGTAAACTGCTGCTAGCTCTCAGGCGTTTCGGCAATCACAGTCGCATGTTTCCGAAACAACCAGAGTGTGTTTTGCGTGTTGGAATCTGACAATAATCCGGCATGGGGCAGAAATGTTTAATCATCCAGTAAAACGTTCTGTCACGTAGGGGTAGCAGGTGAAGCCTTACATCATGTTGTGGTTCTTAACCATCATGTAAACATAACCAACTTACATTCTGCTTGGTAATTCGACATGCTGTGCTAGCAGCAGGTGTGCCATTATTTTTGTAGAACTCCCATTGGTCCATTTGTGAAAAACAGTCACGTCTGTGCACACGCTCGTGTATATGCATGTGTTTGTAAGTGATTGTCAGAGAGGAGATTTGCAGCTTCAAACGTGAGGGTTAGCATGATCAAAGGCAGCGTTTAGCGCTGTGTGTAGCTATCACATCACCGGCAGCTCCACAATCAGCAGCTCCAATTATAGCTTTCAAAGAGGAAGTTGCTTTCTCTGTCTTCTGTCTCTCTCTCTCTCTTTCTCTTATGCTCTCTCTTTTTGCATCCCAGTTTCTAAGCACACAAAGAAGTCAGAGAACCTTCTATTAGTCTGCGTTCATTATGTGTTCATTACTGTGATACATTATGTTACAGTACACCTTTCTGAGTATGTCATTTAACACAGACTCCAGCACAGAAAAGGCATATTATTTAGCTTATAATTTGGATCAAATGTGTTAGATGGAGAGTAAAAAGGCACCAAAGTGGGCAGAGCAGTGCGTGCGGGTGAGGAGGAGGTTGAGTTGGAGGTTTGGGGGTGATGCTATATGACAAGGGTTGAGAACTTCTGACTGACCTACAGTGCTGAAAAAACATTTGCATGTGTGTATTTGTCACACAAAATGCTTTCAGATTCTTATGCAAAATATGTGATGTAATACAAGACAATTATCCTTTCATATAGTGGAGTTAAACAGTTTTGCAACACTTATATCACCCATGTGAAAAGTTAATTACAATCTAAACTTAATAACTGGTTGTGCCACCTTTAGCAACAACAACTGCAACCAAAGGCAACCTATCACTGGTGATCAGTCTTTCATTTTACTGTGGAGGAATGTTGGTCCACTCTTCTTTGCAGAATTGCTTTAATTTGTTCACACTAGATGGCTTTTAAGCATAAACTGCTTGTTTAAGGTCCTGCCACAACTTTTCAATGGGATTCAAGTTTGTTTATTTTTATTTATTCAGAGGTGGGCTTGATCTTGTGCATGTCTTGCTGCATAAACTAATTAAATTTGAGCTACAAATAATGGACTGATGACTGGACATTCCCCTGCAGGATTTTCTAGTTGGGAACTGAATTCATGGTTTCATCAATTACAGCCATTCGCTGAGGCCTGAAGCAGCAAAACAGCCCCACAGCACCAAACTACAGCTACCATGTTTTACTACTGGTGTGATGTCCTTATTGTGAGCCCTCATCTCCTGAATAGTTCCACTTAGGACACTATTCCAAAATGCTTGGGGGTCATAAAGATACTTTATGGCAAATGTGAAATGAGCCTTTGTGTTCCTTCTGATTAACAGTGGTTTTAATTTTGCAACTCTCCCATTGATGGTGTTTTAGTAATTAATAATGAACGGTGGAATCATGATGCTCATGTTTACTCTCATGCTAAGCCAAGTCTTTTGTTCCTGAGATGTTTGTCTGAGGTCTTCCGTAACTTCACTGATGAGTAAATGCATGCTTGAAGGAATTTTAGCAGGTGGGCCATTACTGAGAAGATTCACCACTGTTCCTTTTTTCTTTTCCTTTTAGTGATTATGGATCTCGCTGTGATTCACTGGAGTCTTAGAAATGGCTGCTTGAATTATAACTGATCCTAATTATCAATAAATCTTGGTTAATGGGTTGATTGAGTAATTAATGTGGGCAATTACATTGGACTAATTGGTATTGAGATAATTTTGTCCTTCAATGTGTGAAATAATATATGAAAAATTGTATTGTGTGAGAAATTGTCTTGAGAATACTGTGCAAAAAAAGCAGAAACAGAACACCTGCATTGTAAATATAGCCCGAGTCAGGCTATATGACAGCCTGTATTTCGAGACTACATACGCTTGTCTTATTTGTCTTAGCATTTGGTCATTTCTGTTTATGGCCAAACAGCATTGCCTTCAGTTCAAGTGTCCCAAGCAAACAAACAAACAAACACACGCCTTCTCACACGGTCGGGTGACGACTGAGCTGAAGTCTTTGCTTTACTGATCCCGCTAACCTAATTTGATTCAAATTCCTCTCTTTGCCTTACTTGTTCTTATTTTTATTCTACTTGTTTTCCTTCTGCTGAAGCTCTAAATTCTTTCTAATTTCATATTTATGTAGTTCTATCTAAAAAAAACTGAAATGTTTTTGTTTGGCTCAGAGTGTTTCAGGGAAAGTACTTCACGCATGTTTCAACACACAAGCCCAAAGGGTCCCACACATGCTGCTCCATTTATTTCCTCTCTGTTATCTGTTTGTGAGAACGTAATTTAAGGCACCACAGATTGCCTTTATTTCTCTTTTTTCCCGCTTCCTGCTCTGCTCTGCTGCTTGTTGTGTTGATATAGTTGTTAATTAGTGGGAAACCTCTTAAATAATTCAGAATGGTTAATTAGGTTTTCCTGAGAAACATATATGAAACCATCTGAAAGCTGGTGAGGAGCACCAGCTGTGGGCTTTGTGTTGTCTTTTTAGATGTGGTAGTCTGAAACAGATGTAGAACGTGCAAATGTGTGTGTGTGTGTGTGTATATATATGCATGCATGTGTTTGGGCAAGCACATGTATGTGTGTGTGAACAATAGTTGCAGGATCCTTCTGAAAATGGGCAGAGATATTGGAAGTGTGGCTGATTGCATATTCTGCTTGATTTAGTAATATCTGAGTAACTCACAGTCCTTTTGCATCGATTTTCCTTCATCTTTGAAAACCGGGTGTACATTTCTGTTAGGGTCTCAAAAGGAGTGTAGTTAAGAGACCTTTAAAAACAGCAGCGGGTAAAGCAGTTTGAAGAGGTGCAGGGCTTAAACACTTTTGGGACAAGATGTACATGTGTGAGAAGCACAAAATATGCAGTGATACAGATGCAGTTCACACGCACAGTTCGTTCTGTCCTTCCACAAACTCTTCTTACTCGTATTAAAATAGCGCCTCTGTAGAATAGTTTGAAGAGAAAGAACTTCATGTAATATCTCTTCATGGACCTTCACTTTTGGCATTTAGGCTGGCAGGTACAGTTCTGTAGACTCCCTCACTAGAGTCAAACTATGAGATGAAGGAATTACTGGTAGAGCCTTCCCCTGACTATTTCAGGGACTGAATTCAAGAACATCCAAATCTAGAAACTTTTTTACTATAAAATAAAACACAAAATGTAATCATCCTAAAAGAAATAAGCCATATGTAGTTTCCACATACCCCAGATTTGGTCAATTAGCTAAGACATATTTAGAGTTCAAACTTTGCTTTATTCATTTAGAATAGGAGTTACAAGGCTAATGTAATTTTATTTTCTTCCGTAAACACACTACCCAAAGCCTGTTTTCTTCATCTACTTGAATCTCATACAGCTCTTCCTTAAGGTGACTCGTCTCTGTGGTGTAGTATACAATCCGACTTACTGTGAGCTATATAGGAAAGAAAACGTTTTTTGCTCTAAAAAACATACAATGGATGCTGGATCCATTTTAGGTAGTATCTGTTTTTTCACACCTTCATTTCACTGCAGCACATAGTATTTGATGGTATTCGGGTTTATGCATTTTTCGAATGGGGTTTTGGGGGGTGGGGTGTTGCTGTTTTGGTTTTGTCTGTGTTTCTTTGACATAACCGATTGAACGGAGTTACACGATTTTTAAGATTTCATTTCTGAACCCTGCCCTGAGGCTGAAGGATTGGAAAGTCTGGGATTGCCTTTCATTTCAGGAATTGGAGCTCAGAGCAGGTTTGAAAGCTGAATAGATCAGTGTTCTGAGATCAGAGTTTTCATCCATCCGAGTGGTACCAGAGGGAAAAGTCAATAAAAGTGTCCTCGTGCTCAGAGACTTTGCCCAAGCACCACCTGCAGCGCAATTTATTACTCAGTGGGTGTGTGTGTCTGTGTATGTGTGTGCTTGCCTGAATTTCTGAGCTAGAACACTCTCGTATACAATGCATGTGTTTATGGACAAATATGTGTGTGCGTTGTAGGTACGTGTGTATGTGTGTGTGTGTGTGTGTGTGTGTGTGTGTGCGTGCGCATGTGTCTGTGTGCATGTATGTGTGTGTGTGTGTGTGTGTGTGTTTGTGTGTGTGCACGTCATATACTCATTTCTGGAGGCTCTGGAATATTTGCCTAAGGGTGTTTGTCATTACAGATGTGAACATAATTGGAAATAAACAGCTACATGCCATATCTCATTTCACTGACACAGTCAGAAACATAGCCATGTATTCATTTTAATGACATTACACACCCCGCTGTATCTGCAAGATTTGCTCTCCATTTTGACTGACAGCATAAGACATGGCCACAAATTTGCTGTGTATTCATCTGAACCTGTCACACTTTCAGAGAGAAATAATGACACTTGATGTCTGACTGGTTTAAACTGGTTTATATCCTTAAATTAGCAATACCAAGTACTATAGTTGACCATTCATATATGTAATGGAACCTGTTCAGTTAAAGCTCAAAGATTTGGTCTGTTTAGGCATGGCTGATGATTTTGAGCCATCTAAAGCTATCAGACTAGGAAGGATAACAGATCTAGAGGCAGGTAAAACAGGTAAATTCAGCCTCCGAAAACAACAGATGAGAGATGAAAGTGACGCTTTTGTAAAACGCTGCCATCCTGATCGCATGAAGAATTGGCAAGACTGGTTTGGTTAGATCTCTCATAAATGGAGTGGTAAGTAAAGGCGTGATAGCGTGACACCACTAGTCCTAGATTTGACCACGTGTCTTTACATGTGTGTTTGTGAATTCCACTGGATGTGTAATCATGAGATCTTATTGATCTTAATGACTCATGATTGGAGCTCTTTAATGTGGTTCATCAGTAGCTGCTCAGTGATGTTCATATTTGCAGTTGAGGCTGATAGGTCTTGACACTTTACAGAGCTAATGATGAAGCTGAGGCAATAGGCTGTGATTGTTGAGTAAATGCTTCAGTCACAAGCTCTGATCCAGCATAACATCACTGTTGTAGCAAGATCTGCAATTTTACTGCAGAAAGAAATAGTTATCCACTTTAATGCATGTTAATGTAATGGAATATTATTTGTTTATTCCACATTTTATTCATTTAGTTGTATAGTGATCATAAAATGTTGACACGCAACGGTCACCTGATCTTTCAAATGGTGTAAAACAAGTAATGATTGGACAAAATCATTTAGCAAATGATTTTGTATTAAGCTTTATCCTGATGCGTGATTATTTCCTGAATGCTTGAGTATTAAGCTCTGTTCTATGTCTGCTGTCTTTTGTAGCAGAACATATTAATATAGGATCCAATAATGTGCCCTTTTGGAGGAGAAGGAAGGGGGTGAGAAGGAGAACGCACAGAGCAACAGAGTGAGAGGGAGAGAGAGAGAGTGAGAAAGAGAGAGAGAAGTCACTTGAAGGGTGCAAGACAGATGTAACCTTTACTTTTCCTCTCACAAATTAATCAGAGAAAACAGGAAGCCATAAAACTGTTGGTGCTTGAAGCCTCTGCCAGCCCTGGTCCACCTGCTCTTTCACTTGATCTCACTTCTGATCCTTAGACGCCGGCTTTTGACTCTTTATTTAATTAGTGCTGCACGGCTAAGCAGCTCACTCTTTTGCAGGGCTATTGTAAGAGTGCGGAGCAGCTGAGGGTCAAATGCCTCACTCAAGGGTACAGCAGAGATGGTCACAGGAGGGGCTTTAGTGCCATGAGCACTCTTTTTCACACTGTAGGATCCTAACCCATTAAACCTGTAAATAAATCACCAGCTCTTTGTCTTAGTGACAAAGTGATCAAAAATATAAAACATGTAACATAGCCGTCACATATGTAAGTGGGCACACTGACACACATCCAGCAGGATACTGTGAATTACTACTGGAATATGCAATTCCCAAACAGCCAGAACAAATGTGTCGCTCAATATGGTCAGAAACACTCTAATTTGACTGGAACGGGAAATTGACTGTTACACTGAAAAATGTTGTTTTAACTTGATTTGTTGGAGCAGGAGATATAGGAGATGTATAAGCTACAAAAATATGTTACAACATAACAAATCATTGAGAAGCAAAGTGGTATGCCCATCAGCCAACATGAGAAATGTTGTTCAAATAACCTTTTATTTACAGCTGACCACATTTTGTTCTATAAGATACAGAGCAAGCTTCTTGTTACTGCTTGCTGCTGTTCACTGGCTGGCACAGAGCTTAATAAAGCTACACTGGTTTAAATAGAGGCTTATTTCCCATCAAACTGACAAAAACACGAACGTGTGTGCTCACAGCTGCCACAACTTCTGCTCTGTACACTAGATATATAATAGATCTGTACAATAGATATCTAACCTCTGAGGATGGGACTGAGCTGGCCCCTGAAGGGCTATGTGTTTATCTGCTGACTGTATGAGTAGTTCTTTATAATACCATTGTTTGAGAAATAGCTGTTCATAAGCCCTTTAGGAAACTGTATTTCTCATGCTGATTAGTAGCTAAATTCAAAGTGTTTTATCTAACCTACTTTTAGCAGCTCATTCCCAAACCCATTTCACTCATTTTTCACTCTCTTTCAAATGGGTCTCAAAAAATCATACATTTAATATTGTAGCGCTTTGTCTCTCTTTCTGTCTCACTCTCTGTCTGTCTATTCTCTTTACCTCTGCTGTATATCCAGGGCTCGATTTGAACAGGCAAAGAATAGACAAAAATGATCCCCCTCAGAATACTGCCTCCCCTTTCCATCGCCTTTTGGATTAATGTGATATGATACAATTATGTAATCTTTATGATATGTTTACTGTCGATATTTTAATCAAATTGAGATGGGTCAGGAGTTTTTCATGTTATAAAAGTCTTATGTGGAGTATATAGAAATTAGAAATTAGCATTTTTCATTAGAAAAAAGATACCATCAGGCAACCGACTTGTATTTATCCATATGTGAGACCTCATCTCTTTCTCAAAACCTCGCTATTGCTTTGTTAAAGTGAGGAGGCGCTTGCTGAAACAAAAAGCACTAATCAATAGGCAAGTTTGCCCTGGATCCAGACATGCTGGTAGGCTCATAAGATATCCTCAAGGAAGCAATGGATCAATGTTCTCTTATCAGTATCAAGGGCTTTAGGTCACAGCACAGTTCAAAAGCTAACTATGCTAATGGTTAAACCACACGCTAGCAAATCGATATCTAGTTAACACTCATACGAAGGATGTGAATTCAAAGAAACGTGGTGAATGCAGAAGTGGGAACACTCCAGCAGTTCGTTATCAGGTAGTCAAACAGATTTATTGATATTGGCTTCCATGTGAGAATCGTTCTTCATTGTAAAGTCAATAATTTGGTCCAGATTCACCTGGCTAGCATATTTGTGCACACAAACCACTGAATGTATGTAACAGTTATGCCACTTTATACCAGCTATGTGCACTATTTTCTTTTTCACTACTTTCATGTGCATTGTTTTCTTGTTCACTATTTTCATGTGCATTGTTTTCTTGTTCACCATTTTCATGTGTACTAGTTTCTTTTTCACCGTTTTCATGTCAACATGCTTCCCTTAAACTATACTGGAGTGACAGATAATAACTTTTTTTAGTAATAACTTTGCATTCTTTTCAGACAAGAAACAGGAATGCATGGTTTCTGAGAATTTGCACTAAGGATTTGTTATCAAGGATATCTTGCTGAATCTGTAGTTTCTATTGACACTTCTTACTAAAAGTGGTCAATATGCTAAAATATAACAACCTGTATATATAACTGTATATATATATAAAACATACTATATTTTTTTCTGTGGTTTAATATTCATTCCAACTTATTCCATGACAAAAAGAACCAGAATAACAGTAGCAGACAAAGGCACAATATTTTTGGATTCATTGCATTACTGTGCCTCACTGCAATTACTGAAGCAAGACTAATTATGCTCTTGGAACCCATTGCATCACTGGGATTCAAAATCACAACCTCTCAATGAAACCATAAACAGATTAGGGGACTCTTTTAAATCTCATTTTAATGAAGCAGGCAGTTGGCCAGTGTTCTTTAAGTACTGAGGAAACCCACTAGAAAAGTGTATTGTGCTTTAATCTATTGTAAAAACCATATATTATCGTATTTATAGCCCCTCGCTATACCAATTTCTTCACATACCTGTTATTTCCAATAAGAAGGGCACATACTCACACACATACCCACACTTGCACACACACATTTTCTTTGTCTCTCCCCCACTGCGCTGCCACCTGCTTGTTTGTTAGTGCTGGGTCGTCTGGGCCGCTGCTCTCTTTTCCTGTCCAAACACACACAAGATCCATGTAATACTGAAGGTCAGGTTGACCGAGCTGACTTTAGTCACTGTTCTCTGATCAGTGGGTGCTCAGATTAAAAAGACTGAGTCATTCCTGCAGACTGAGACACTGACCTCAGACCTGTGCCAAGAAGAACCGCCACAGGAGCTCAAAGAAAACATAAACACAAATTAGATTTAGTGCTTATCAACCAGAGGGTTTTTCTGTCTTCTTTTTTCACTTGATTTCATTCTGTGTCTTTATCTGATTCTCTCTTCTTTTTACTTTTGTGTTGTCAGTGTTTTTATTCCCATTTTTTCAGACACCTTTTGTACTTGCTGTCATTTCTCTGTTCTTATTGTTATTGACCTTCCATTCTTAGTCATCTGTTGTGTGTTCTTGCCCTTCTTTGTTTTTTCACTTTCTTTTTCCATCTTTCTCACTTCATATGCTCATATCTGGCATTGCTTATGTAGGTAGATCAGCTATTAGTGCTCTAACCCATGAGTGGACACATTCAAAAGGGCCTGCTAACACACACACACACACACACACACACACACACACACACACACACAAATAAGCACATAAATGTTAGGTTATGAGGTCATACATATAAAATGTTGCTTTTTCAGGAGGAATGACCCGTCTTTAACTGTAACATAAGCTAATGTAAAATATTTTACAATTTCATAATAAGGGTGAAGTAAAGTGTAAAGTGACAATTTTTGTCACACGTGAACATGGCACAGCACACAGTATGAACAGGATGAAATTCCTCCTCTGTATTTAACCCATTCACCAAGTGAAGCAGCGGGCAACCAGGAACACAGCGCCTGGGGAGATTTAGAAGTGTGTCTGTGAGAGTGCGTGCCCATTTAGTGAAAAGAGCATTTGTGAAGTCAGGCATTAATGTTGAATGAGAAGGCCTGACTCACATTTGACACTAATTTATTCCAGAGGGGTAACCGAAATGGTGAAACCATTTGGGTTAAGATCAAGGCTCTGTTCAGGCCATGGGAGTTCCTTCAAACCATACTTATAAAATAAAAATACGTAAAAATGTCTTTATGGACATTACTTTTTGCACAGTAACACGGTCAATCTGTAACAATCAATCTGGCCTTCCCTGGAACTAAGGGCCTGAGTACAAACTCTGAAAAATGCCCCAGACTACCATCCCTCCCACACCAAAAGTTACTGCTGGCATGATGCATTCAGATAGGTAGTGATCTCTTGGCAACTCCCAAACCTAGATTCATCCATCAGACTGTCATATAGTGAAGCGTGATTCATCACTCCAGAGAACATGTTTCCACTACTCCGGAGTCCAGTGGCAGTGTGCTTTACACCACTCCAGTCATTTCTTGGCATTGCACATTGATCTTAGGCTTGCGTGCAGCTGTTCAGCCATGGAAACCATTTCATGAAACTCACAATACTGATTTCTTGCACTGATGTTACAAGAAATTAGTATTGCAGTTTGGTGAGAGATGCATCAGAGGATAAGTCATATTATGCGCTACATACTGTGTGAGTGTGCAGGGCTTACCACTGGGCTTTTGTTGCTTCTAGACACTTCAATTTCCCAATAATGGGACTTCCAGCTGGCCTGGACAGGGCTGATATTTCAACTGACTTGTGAGAAAAGTGGCATCCTTTGACAGTGCTATGCCTTAAAATCACTGACGTAAAGTCACTGAGAGACACTCCAGAACCTTATGGAAATGTTCTGTTTGGAAACGTACTCACACACACACATACACCTCACAACCTCCTGCATTCTTAATTTTGAATACAAGCTCATAGAGCAGAGATTCATTACCACTGATAGGACAATGATCCCTGAACCCACTCAGTTTCATAGCAATGCATTACACCCCATCACAATTACCAAAATAGAGACCATAGCTAGTTAACATGCCCCATCCACCATCATCATTACCTGCTAAATGTGCAATTTGCTAATTATGAATTATGATTTCCTGTCTTACTAAGTGGTTCTGATGACAAGGCTCATGGCAATTTGTGAACAAGGCATGATAAATTAGGTTTTGTGTAGGATTTTCGGCTACCGCATGTTTATTCATTTAGCGCATCAGTCACCACCAGTTTTAATGCCCGAGCTTTATTAAATAAAAGTCCTTTTGCCTCTTCGCTCAACATTAGTGTCTTTGATTTGAATGCTTTTATAGTGAGCCCTGTGGTTATGCTTGGACTCAATCCCTCATCAGCCCCTCTAATGGATATCAGCTATCTTCATGGCCCATTTGGTTTGCCTTGTGGAGTCAGCAGGGAGATGGGCATGGTCAATAGTTCTGAGAGGCTTCGGGTCTACTAACGGATCTGACATGGATCATAAATCCTAACTGATGGAGAATACAGTTTGTTCACTGTGTGACTCTTTTGTTCTTTTTATTTAGAAATTTGGGAATTGGCGTACTCCTGGGGAATAAGAGACATGTTTGCCTTGGTTTGTGAATTGAGCCTACAAAGCACTACTATGACTCACTTATGTATTGCATTTGTGCACTAATAATAAACCTAAAGTAAACAAAAACAGCACACTTTAGCTGGCACTTCATGCAAAGCTTGCTTCCAACATGAAACGTTAATGTCAGTAACTCTCACCAGAATAAAAGGAGTGTTTGACTCCTGCATATTGTTCAGCACACAAGATAAAGCACTTTTCACACCCTGAGGTGCAGCGTGGAAGCCTGTAGAGCACTGCTTGTATCAAAAAAACTTCACACAAACGGTCAAACAGGTGTTGGAGCCTGGACCTGTCAGTGCACATCAGGTTGGGGGTGTGTGGGGGAGTTTAGCTGACAGTTAATAGAAGGTCTGAACCAGGATCAGTGCATGGGCCAGGTGTCCCCTACAGAGCCATATTGATGTGGTTGTGTAGAAGGGTTAGGGATATGAATAAGCTTGTTACAATATCAATACTAAGTGTAGTATCACAATTCTTGGAACCAAAACCATACTATAGTGGAACATTGAATAGAAGGTTCAGTTGAACCTACACAAAACCATCAACAGGCTAGCACATGCTTTCTCCAAATCACGGATATCCATCCATCACACTTTGTCTAACAGGGCCGCTAACACAGCATCACTGGACAGCCCAACACATTTAAAGGGGAACACTAACTGGCAGTTCTATTACATCAGTTAACAGATGCCCGTGCTGGCTAGCATCACATTGAATGATGGGAGGAGAGAGAGAGCCATCCGAAACACTCAGAGAGAACCAATACCAGTTGTGTTCTCTTAGACTGCTGGGCACAGAGTCCCACCACAAACTCACAAGCTCTGTGCTAAACCTATTGTGCACATTTTATATACCAATAGCATGCTTTATGCCCATGTTGTGTACACTGAGAATGTAAATTACATTTCTTTGCCTTATATATTTGAATGAAGGAGGATCACGCAGAATGAGTTTCATGAGACTTTAAGAAACTGGTGGTAAACAGTTTTGCATTGAATGAACTTTTTGCTTAAAACCAAGTTTGTGTTAGCGGTATTTATTTTTTTTTCAAAAAAGTAGTTATGGGACGACAGTGGAAACAATCCAGAAGAATGTAAACAAGTATAGAAAGAATACTTACCGGATTGTACTTTCATCTCTCAGGAACAGATGTGTGAGCTATTACTTCTCATAAATAATAATCTGGCACCAGTTTTATTGAGCATAATAATTCCAGTTGTTACAGCTTATTCAGCATCTCTGATTTTCAAATTTAAAAAACAGTGAAACAAGGAAATACGTTATATGGTCAGCACTGTTTAAATCAAATATAAAATCAGTGATACCTTATGTGAATTAGTTATTAAAGCAAAAGGTCACTTATCTTGCTGCACAACACTCTTCACTCTTCTGTGAAGTTTTAGAAATGCTAATGGGAGCATTACTGCCCGTCTCAGTCAAATTAGCATGCAGTTTTCATTCCCCTCATTGGCTGAATATGCTAGTGTAGTGTTAGCTTCTTTAAATAAAGAGCTGAAAGTGTTAAAAGTCAGAATTGTTTACCATTTTGTGATATTGTAAAACTATGGAATATAAAAGAATACAAGACAGAAGAAGAGAAGTGAGCGTGGTTAAATGTTAAAAAGCTTTAAATGATCTCATCTTCCACTGTGACCTTGTTTGGCTTGACAGATCTCTCTTTCTTGCTCTCTCTCACTCGTTCTCTCTCTCTCCCTCTCCGTCTCTTTCTCCCTCTCTCTCCCCCTTTCTCTCTCTGTCTCTTTCTCCAAGGTCAGCCATGGCAGTAACATAAAAAAAAACCTCTCCAGTGAATTAGCCGCTGATGAATGTGATAACCCCCCCACACCAGAGCCAGATAGCCCCCTCCACCTCTAATTTTTCCCTTCCCCTCTTCCTTCGATCTGCATTTTCTCTTCTTTATGGTAATATGCTCCCATCGATTGCCTTTAATGGATTAATTAAAATGAAACCCACCCAATCGCTGCGGTCTTGATTAAAATGTTCTTAATGCAGGGCCGGTGGTGCCTTATTGCTAATTATTATGGACATGTTGGTTAATAGGCTTGTTGAATCTCTCCTTATCTAGCTTATTGATGCTGTCTCCTTCTCTGATGTCTTTAGAATGTTCAGATGAATTATTACTTTGAATTGAACTTGAAGCAAATCTTTTCATTCAGCTGCATCATCTTAAATGCACTTTATTGCAGGTCATTTCAATTTAATCATTGACTTTCACCAGTCAGATCTATATACACAGTCTGTCAGTTTCAGTGTATATGAAATAAACCAGGGACAACAGCCCAGCTGAAGAAATGCTTTTCTATTTAAATAATCTCTTTTCCCAGGGTATTGTCCTCCAGCATAAACACATTCGATTACATGAGCGTAGGCACTTTTTCCTCTCCGAGGCTGTGTTGAAAAGGCTTTCGATGATTTTGCACTACAGGTTCATCTCTTGTGTCTTTTCTTCCTTGCAATTTTTTCTTTTTCTTTCTTGCGAGCTAACCTCATTAGGCACTTAGCCCTGCGGGGCTCCTCCTGTCAACAGAAGGACTCTTCTGATTGCCAATTTTCTTTCTAGTTATTCCATTAAGGTCTTTACACTGACAAGACCTGGCCCCCTGCCTGAACTTTCTGATCATTGCTTCCGTCCAGCCATACGTGGCCTCACGTATGATAACTGCAGGCCAGAACAGGACGAAGGTGTGACTTATTTGTCGCTCTAATTGGCTGTTGTGTTTTGCTGTGGTTTTCTTCTTTGGCTTTTAAGGAGAAAAAATATGACGGTCTCAAGCCTAACTTTAAACTGTTCAATAATCAGGACATGCTCTTGATAAATATAATTTCCCATCGGAAAAAAATGGGACTTTAAAATGCTCACCTTTTACATTTTGCATGTATGTTCACTGGTAGATCTGGTTCAGTGTCACCAAAAACATTAATCCACTATGTTACATTAATTCTTTGTTTTAGCCTCATATTGCCCTGGTTATTTCATTTAAGTACATATTCAAGTCTGTCCAGTTAATTGGGATCTTTTTTAATAGGCTGCCCTGTATGTGTCTCATTAAAAAAAAAATCACTTGGTGCTAACACACTTCATATGACTGCAGCATGAGTCTAAAGATTGAATAGATGGATGAATAGATGTGACATAAAAAAAAAACTGTTTTTTCTGCTTTCAAAGTTCAACCCTGTTTACATTCTATGATTATATTCTTTTATTTTATTAAACAGATAATACATTATTTGGAGAAAAAAAAGCAAGATCATTTTGGTGTTCTGTGGTACCAGCCCTTTAACAGAAGAGAGATTTTCCCTCTTTTGATCTTATCTCAAGGCGTTCTGAGTCCTCGAGCTAGGAAGTGTTGGGAGCGTTTGGAGTCCTGGCCCCATTACAAATCCACAATCAGGTCAATGTTTAGCAGTGGAAATGTTCACAGCACTTTCTGGATCTTTCAGCTTGTTTACCTGCAGCAAAACTCTGAGAGTGCTCAAAGCGAAGCAGACTGAGAGAAACCTGCCGGTTTCTCAGTGCGTTGACGTTGATTGTAGTAGGATGCTGGAGGCCTGCAGCACTCTGATTTGTAGCTGTTAATTTCTGGGCCATACTTTAAAGTACACTGAAATCCTCAGCCAGGCAAAAGCTGTTCTTGAAGGAAGGTCATGAAGGATCCTCTGGAGACTCGAGCTTTGCCCTGCATCACTGCACACTGTGAACTAAACCTTCAAGAAGAAATATCCTTGCTCTGTTAGGGAAACATTTTTTTTCTGATCTTGTTTTATTTAGTTTCAAAGCACCAACCACTCTCTATAGCTTGTGAACATTTCATGATGAAGGAACCAATGAATATTTTGAAAATATAAACCCTTTTTACATTTCATTTTTTAAAATAAAGAGCTCATATCATAGGAAACTGAATTTTCCTCACTTTTTTAAGAGTTTACTGTAGCATGTAAATACTGTTGAAGCATTATTCACTCCTCAGTCAGTAGTGTCCATATGTGCAAAAACTGCCTATTTAAAATTAGCTGTTTTTGTGATGTCACAAAAACCAACATATTTACATATACCCATTCAGTTTTCAAGATTCAAGATTTGGCTCACCAGAAGGTTTCATTAACCCCTCTACGTCTTTGCCCAATAAAATATTTTTTTATTATTATTTTTAATCTTTAGCAAGAAAAAGAGTATATAGCATAATGTAATAAAATAACAAAAGCTGTTTGCAATCCACCCACCTTCTTAATCTACATTGTGTTTTGTGTTTTTGACCCTTGGAAAACATTGCATTTTGACACTTCAAGACAAAACTTTTGGTTACTTCTACCTTAGAACAACTAATTTGGGCTTCTTAGTGGATCCCTCACTGCTTTGCTCAGAAAAAGTCAGTTCAACCTAAAAATTACTTATTTTGCTTTTTTTAATTTTATTTTATTCAGCTCAAATAAGTTTAACCTGTTTCAGTTTAGACAAACAATTTTGGCCTGTACTGATCCACATTTTACAATGTGCTCTAGGTGCAGAACTACTTAAAAACCCTTTAAAAGGATCTTCTTTTAAAGAACTATATGAGGAGTGTAAAAACATTTTGAGAGGTGTGAAAAAAATGTTTGTGTTTCAAGAAACTTTACATAAGGTTTCCGCATGAGATACTTTTTCAACTCAAACTGTGCATCTAAGCCAAAAAGAGTTTTTAAAGAGTGAACCATATGGAGTGGTTCTTAGAGTGGCACTCAAATGATGGCTTGTCTTAAATGATGGCTTGATGTCTTAAAAAATCCCACTCAGTCTTTCTAAGTCTTGTTCCCAGAGGGAGGTCCCAGCTGGAGGCAGTTACCTAAACCTGTAATCTCTGGCTTTTGCTCTTCATTGGTACCCTGCCCATTTCACCCTGTAGTCCAGGCTTGGCCTCCCCAGACTACTTATTAACACTCAAACCTCGCCTGTGGATCTGGGGCTTCTTGAGCCAGCTCTGTTGGGAACTAAAAATGTCGAAGAGAAGAGCATGGATCACCCAGACAGGCTCCTGCCATCAGCAGGGTTAGAAAGCAGGGCTGGCTGATCCCTCCCTGAGCTGAGAAAGCACCAGGTGCTATATTTGGCCTCCTCAGCTCCACGCAAGCAACATCCTGTAATATATGCCTCTTTTTTGGTGAGAGGGAGGGATGGAGGCAAGGAGGAAGAGTGAGTATGGAAAAGACAGGGAGGGAGACCGAAAAGAAGAGAGAGTATGTCAGCGCTGATTGCGATTTCTCAGCAGTGCCTGCCTGAGCAGCTGAAAGATGGCGCATTTTGAAAAGGTTGAAAAGGTTTCCGGGGACTTAACAGCATGTTTGACTCAGAACAGGCCTGGCAGGGGGTGAGAGAGAGAGAGAGCGAGAGAGCCTGTCCAGTGTGTGTGTGTGTGTGTGTGTGTGTGTGTGTGTGTGTGTGTGTGTGTGTGAAGGGCGTATACAGGACGAGCTAATTAGGCAGGTTCAGAGTGGATGTCACCGATAAACATTCATAAACATGGACACTCACTTGCACTTGCAGACACGCATACACTATGAATATTTAGGAATATGGAGATACACCAATCAGCCATGACATTAAAACCATCAACAGACAAATTAAATAACAGTGATTATCTCTTTACAATGGCACCAGTCAAGGAATGGAAACAGTCAATGTGCAAATGTATGAATTTGAGTGACTTTGACAAGGGCTAAATCGTGCAGACTCGATGCCTGGGTCAGAGCATCGCCAAAACGACAGGTCAACCGCTGAACCAGCCACAGGGCCATGGACACCCAAGGCTCAGTGATACGCCTGGGGAGCAAAGGCTGGACTCTCTGGTCCAATCCTAGAGAAGAGCTACTATAGCACAGATTGCTGAAATAATTAATGGTGACTGTGACAGAAACATGTCAGATACACTATATGGACAAAAGTATTGAGACACGTGTTGTTTGAGCTAGGCCCCTTACTTCCAGTGAAGGGTAGTCTTAATGCTTCAGGATATCAAGACATTTTGGACAACACCATGCTTCCAACTTTGTGGAGACAGTTTGGTGAAGAACCTTTTCTGTTCCAACATGTGTCCCAGTGAGCAAAGTAAGGTCCATAAAGACATGGCTGGATGAGGGAGGGGGCAACTCCACATTAAAGTCTATGTATTTGAATGCAGTGTCATTAAAGTCCCTGTTGATGTAATGGTCAGGCATCTCAATACTTTTGCCCGTATAGTGTACTACAGCACAGGTCTTGTGGGGTCCATGCTTTACTGCTTTGGTGACATGAGGGGACCTAGACAATGTTTTTAATGTTTTGGCCGATCTGTAAACTCAAAAACATACATTCACGCTTACTAGATCAGGGAATGTTCATTGGCCATGTGGGGCGCATACAAAGGACACACGTTAAACACACACATTACAGAAAGCACACACAGGGGGTCAATACAGAGAGACTCTCTGTCCTTGGGACACAAAGGGAAGTGGTCTTGATTAAATTAATTGAACCAATTAACGATCTGCATTCTGCTGTGATGAGCAATTTTCATGCACACACACAGCGATGGGGGGCAGCGGGCAAATGTCAAGCTGCGTGTGTGTGTGTGTGTGTGTGAAGAACACAGACACAAAAACGCACATACATACATAAAGTGCTCTGAAGTATCATGATAATCATGCTTCATTTGTAAACATATTTTCGTTAATTTACACGCAGAACAAGCCTGCTAATATTAAGAGTTATTGCTCAATTTCTGTTTAATTTAAATCCTTACTTGTGGCTTATTAAATGCACACAATTAGAAGCTGATG
The DNA here is from genome assembly GCA_037974405.1 of Brachyalestes nurse. NCBI lineage: Eukaryota > Metazoa > Chordata > Actinopteri > Characiformes > Alestidae > Brachyalestes > Brachyalestes nurse. Next base: position 9,281,154 of record JBBPCY010000013.1, read on the forward strand.
CTTTATCATTTTGTGTTACAGTTTAAGCTTAATTGATTGAATGATTAATTAATTGCTACATAATTCATTACATTTACGTTCAGTTTTCCATTCTCTACTGACAGGTTTGAGACTGTACTGTTTTGTTTTCATGCCAAAGTTTTGTCAAACTGGTAATGAGGTAAAGCGTGGTTATTCTTTAAACTTCAAATTAAAATGATAATAAAATATGTCCTTATCTTTTTATGAGTACAAACATGATGTGGTTTGAAAGCTTAAATGTGCACGTCTGACAGAATTTCTCCTCCTCTTTCAATGAGCTGTGAGTTTGTAATAATTCATATACAGTTATATATAGCATGGTTGTGTTGTCACTGGTGGCAACTGAGACTTTTAAAAATTAAACATGTACAATCCGTGTGCACTAGTATGTACTAGAGGTTATTACACACATGGATAATTGCTGGGGATGTCGCTACCTTACGTGAAGCAAAGCTACTCAGAGCTGTACCTGCACCTTTTCAATGGGTAGCACAGGTGCTAGAAAAGTATAGTAGCACAAATTAAACTATACAATAAAACTACAAAGTATTGATTTCAACAAGTGGAACATATCATTAATTTTATCCACAACAATTCTGATTCCCCGAACAGGCTGCTTTTAGCAGTGTTAGTAGTGTTTTTGTGCATCACCACAAGAGAGGAACCCACATCAGAGGGAGCTCATGAATGCACATATGTTTGCAGTAGCAAATTTCATAATGGGAATCATAGTTTATTACCTAAAAGTAAGATTCAGTGTTATTTAATATGTGATTTGTAGTTTGACTACAAAAAAGAATATCAGCTAAAGATAGCAAAATCAATAAGCACAAGTAAGGGTCCTCAGCTTCTGAATCCAGAGATGTTGTGGGAGGATTTCTTTTTTTTATCCAGCAGGTAAATAAGACATTACAACCCCACACTGAATAACTTATGTTGTGCTTTGTGAGGCCCTTTCTTTAAACCTCTGATCATTCTATAGTGTTTGAATATCAAGAACACTGGAATTTCATTGGCAGGTTGAAAAAGTAAAATTAACATCACTGAAAATGTCTGCGAGCGCTTTGACTTGAAAGTATTTGAACACAACACACACGCACATACACAAATGTTTTTCACACACATCTGACTGATCTTTTATGTATTGGCACAGTTACAGTATTGTAGCATCGTACAACCCTGGCCACTTGTTTGTAGTTCAGTCTTTATGCATTTTGTGCAAAGAGCTGTTAGATAACAGCTAACATCAGCACACTGACATGGCCTTCCTGACTCACGCCAAGATTTTGGCAGTCAAACACGTCTGTTTGAGACAGGGGTGTGCAAGAAGTGTTTCTAAAGCTCTCCAATTTTCAGTGTGTTCTTCACATTGATTTGATAAATGTTTTTTTTCATGTCGTCATGACACGAAGATTTGCTTTAATATATTTTGTTTTTTGTTAACTTGTTCCCTTTTAAAGTTTTTTATTCCCTTGTTGGTTCATGCTTTCATTTCACTTTTCATTATACTTTCACCCATCACATTAGAGAAAGAGGTGACTCCTAGACCTCTGTTCTCTTATCTCCTTCTGCTCTTTTCATCTCTCTCTCTCTCTCACTCTCACTCCCACTCTCCCTTGTGATCGACTGATTATTTGTCACGCTTTCAAATCTCACAGCAGAGCAGGGATTTTTTCGAGCCTTTTTATTTCAATTGATATCATTTGACTTATTTGTCACAGGGAGAGAGTGGGACAGAGAATGAGAAAGAGAGAGAGAGAGAGAGAGAGAGAGAGAGAGAGAAACACACTTTAGTGCTTTGACCTTATCCTTACAAAGTGCACACATATATACATTCACATCCTCATACAAACAGTATACATACAGTGCAATTCAGAAGTAATTGGACAAGCACCATTTATTGTTGTATTTTCTCGCATATTAGATTTGACCATGACTATGATTTTACATAGTTAAAAACATTGATTCCAATGATATTACATTTTACACATTAGCCTCAATTTGGTTTCAGAAAAATGCGTAAAATGTATCATCTCTGACAGTCCTGTTTCAATTCAGTTTCATCATATAAGAAGAAATGTTAGATGTGTCCAGAACGATTAACACAACTGTAGATGATTCCATGCAGAATGATGTGTATCACTGAGACAGACGTTTTAATCAAAATAAAATGTACCTAAATTTATTTATAATAAATATAGGGACATATGTTGATAGGCAGACACTATTGTAAATAGATATTTAAAGTATAGGATTCCCAGTATAATAGCTGAGTTGAATAGCTGAAATCATTAAAACATTGAATAAAATATTTAAAATATGCTCCATATGGCAAAAGATGCCTTGCAGCATCTTGCACTGGATAGATTCAGCTAGTACAGACGAATAAAAAAAACCAGGTGATTTCATTTACAGTAGCACACCCTCTCCTGTTCAGCTGAAAAGTATCTAGCTGCTCCATCTAGTTAGCATTTTCAGCTACTTTCAAGTGCACTCATTTCTGATATAACTATACACACACGCACACGCACGCACACACACACACACACACACACACACACACACACACACAGGTTGTATAATATCCATTGCAAAAATGGGAGCAGCCATACACAACCCTAAAGCGTATATTATCTACTGTAGAGCAGTGGAACTGTGTTCTCTGGAGTGAAGGAGCTCCATTAAATGCATTTTGGATGAGATGGAGGCATTTGTGGCCTGGACTGATCATCTACCACACAAATGCTCTTTTTTTACATCATAATATTATATTTAAGATTGTTTCCAATTTAAATTGTTTCAGCCTATTTTCAGCAGAACATTTTTGACCATAGGTTTTCAAACCTTTGTATACGCTTCATAATGCATCCTGCTGCTTCTATTATCATGGTAGCCAGGTACAGCTCTGCATATTGAGATCTGATAGGTAGTATCAGTGTGTGTGTGTGTGTGTGTGTGTGTGTGTGTGTGTGTGTGTGTGTGTGCGGTACATTGGGACGTATCCCTATAGGTGATCGACGGAGAAGAGGAGAGAGATCAATATGAGGAGATTCCTGTTGAGAGCATCAGGGAGATATCGACCTGGAGCATGCTGAGTACAGAGTGCTCTCCAGCATGTGAACTGAACACAGACACTTACACACATAGTACATAGGTATCTAAAGATTGTATTAGACACTTTATGCATTACTTCTCAGGAAACTGGTAGGAAAAAAAGTTTTGAAAAAAAGTAATTAATATGAAAGTATAAACAAAGGTGAAAAATCAAAATAAAGTATTGGATATTAAATGAAACTTTTTAAATGTTTTTATAGAACGAATAGTTTGAAAGTAACTGCTTGACTATGGAGCTGCTTCTGCTGCATTACTTGTTCACTCATGTTAAGCAGGCTGAAGATTCTCCACAAGGTGGCACTACAAGCCAGCAGCTTCCTAACATAGTCTTGTGTTCTTGATCATGACATTCTAGAAAAAAAGAAGCCCTGTTTAAAATCCTGTACAACAATGTTAGACATCAACCCCACTGCATTATACTGTATTGTTCACTTATCATTGAAGCAGGTATATTACAAAGTCTGCATAGATATTACATCTTAGCATTAAAAGGTTTGACTGCCAGATGTACAAACTGGTGCTTTGAAGAGTTCTGAAATTCAGAGAGTTGAGTCACAAACCAGGTGAATTATTTGCTTTAAATTTTACTGCTAGGTTGACATAGCATATACCAACATTTTTTAAGGTTCAGAATGGTAAAATAATGCTAGATAAAAAAATACTCGTTGACATCAGGCAGCATATTCAGAAGCACTTCACATAATACAGGCTTTTTGATGCAGTAAACAAATTTGGACACCTGGTTCCTATCATAGTTAGTGTGAATGATTTTCTACAAAGAGCTTTTCACCACTCTCGGAATGATTTTATTTTCGTCTTAGCAATGAAACTAGGCTAGAATTGCTGAAATTCCACTTCAATGCTTTTTGCTGCTCCTGGAGTATTTGAGAGGTGTCTCAGTGGAAACCCCACTGAGAGTGTGTTTGTGTACTTGTGTGTGTGTGTGTGTGTGCATATAAGAGAGAGAGAGAGAGTATAAGATGTGTGTGTGTGTGTGTGTGTGTGTGTGTATGTGTTTGTGTGTATGTGTGTTTGAATATAACTGCACAGCCAAACTGGAGGGTCATGCTCTATATGCTGCATTGAGCATCAGTGTGTAAAGCTGTCTAATTATTCGTCTCATCAGACCTTCACACAGTGAATTGCTGTAATCCAGCACTCTAATCCCTCTACCATGCCCTCCCTCCACACAGCACAGCCTGCACCACACACACTCCTGCTGCACTTCAGCGTTGCTGAGCACAGGGTGGCGATTACAAGCCTAATGCACACACACATATATGCACACACACAAACACACACACACAGACAACTTTTGATATACGCCCCTTCTGTAACACTAGAGAAGGACGTGGTGGTGGGGGTGCACAGTGTTAGGACTTCAGCGTCAGGCATGAGTGAGTCAAGGGCTCAAAACTGGAGGTCAGCAGAAAGTGAGGGTCTTCTGGGCATGAGGTCAACTGTAACATGCAAGTCAGCCAAGTTCTCAAAGGCTGCAGACTCAGCTAGTTTCTGCAGTATCTTCACTTTACTACTTAGAGGGAAACTGTGTTAATAGGTATCAAAGGAATAGCAGTTAATGGACAGAATATATACATTATTTGTATGTCTCCTTCATTATCGGAAGTAAGTGTGTGTGTGTGTTAGTGCAGAGGCTCAGGTGTGGACTCAGCCTGCTGTAGCTGCTGGGAGCTCTCCATGGTGCTGCTCAGTGTTAGGTAGACTCACAGACACATACTCTGGAGCTGTCTGTGGTTCTGAATCAGCAGCTTCTGCTGACAGAGGTCTACCACCACCTGCGTCACATATATCTGTCTATAAGAACATAAATATGCTCATACATATATACTTACAGCCAATACCCAACAACCCACCCACACAGCAGGAACCAGTCCATTAGACTAATAACACAAGCACAGTCACCATGACAGACTGATGTCTTTAGAACCGTTCTGTGTGTGTGTGTGTGTGTGTGTGTGTGTTAGAGAGAAAGAGAGAGAGAAGAAGAAGAAGAAGGACACAACATTTAGAATTTAACTCTTGGACAATGCAATTATTGCTTAAAATAGAAGTCAATAATTGTAAAATGCACTGCCAGAGGCAGTCTGGATTCTTTGTGTGTGTGTGTGTGTAATCATGTCAGACTTGTAAAATGTCATGAATGGCCAGACAGTGTGTGGTCTGTCAGAAACACTCACATCTGTGATGTTCAGACTTAAGGCGAGAGGGAGAGAGAGAGGGAGAGAGAGAGAGAGAGAGAGAGAGAGAGAGAGCGAAAGAGAGAGAGAGGGACAGAGGGACAGAGAGAGTGAGAGCAAGAGAGAAAGAGAGAGAGAGAGAGAGAGAGGGACAGAGAGAGTGAGAGCAAGAGAGAAAGAGAGAGAGTGAGAGTGTGTGTGGGTGTGTCTGTGTGTGCTTTGTATGTGGGTGTGTGTGTGTGTGAGAGAGAGAGAGAGATTTTGTGGATGTTTTAATCACATATAGTTTGATTTTGGCATGACTGTGCTTTAGGTTTCACTGCTGATCATCTCAGGTCAGATCATTGCACACACACAAACAAAAACAGCACAAAGCAGATTTTACAGATGTTTTCATATGTAGAGGAACCTGTGTGAAACGCCTTTAAGAGAAAGTTGGTGAAAGATGAAGACTGAACGAAAGAAGGAAGACAGTGATGGCCTGGTATTTGAAAGAGTGGGGATGAAGAGAGAGATGTTGATGTACAGATGAGGGGGAGAGATGAGTGGGGATGTGACAGGCTGATGTAAGGTAAATGAAGGAGGGATGGATTTGTTGGAACATGGATGGGAAAGAGAAAAAAAAGAGTAGAAACCTCTCACAGGTTTTTTGAAACCTCAAAACCTGGTGCTTCTTAATACATTTCAAGTGACTCTCATTAGAAAATACTTTAAAGAAAATCCCTGGTGTGATGTTTAGTATATTAAAAGAAAGAATGACATTTAGATCTGTAAATGACTACTCATACAACAGTTCTATTGATTTGGCTCTAACAGTAGTTTGCCAAAATACAACTCACCTCTAATTCTATTTTAAGAAAATAGAAATTATTCAAAATATCTGCAATTTTTATAACATGCATTAAAGTAAACGTTTTCCCTTCTTTTTTAAAGCTAGTCTTTCAGAAATAAGAGATTTATGAGGTTGCAACATCATGAAAAACATAGCTTTCAAAAGGTCACTTTATGGTCATTGCTTTGTCAAATGACCCATTTAATTGAGCTGTCAAAGGAGAAGCTTATAGATGTGGATAAGGATGCCTTAACCTGAATGTGCAGACAGTGTGTTGTTTTCCTTTGTTTTCTTGCTTGATTCATCTGATAGTGTCTCTAGTGTTTTTGTGCAACTGTGTCCCAATTTTTAGTACTTCAGAAGCAAATGAAAATTGGGTCTGGATTGAAAATGATCCCTTCCCTCTCTTATTTGTTCTCTCTCTTTCTCTTTCTCTTGCTTCCTTACTCCCTCTACCTTCATAGGTACAACCCACAAAGGGGATTTTCTCAGCCACTGTGGAGAACTGACCTTTCTCGATCATGCATCACTCCTTTCGAACCAACAATTTCGCCCCTTCTCTCCTCCTTCTCGTCTTTCTCTTCATCCCCTCTAATGCCAACTCCCCTGACCTAGCCCACCCCGACAGTAACTGTTCCCAAGGTGACGTCTGTTCTGAGGGTGTGATTCTCCCTGTGTGGAACCCCCAGAACCCATCAGTGGGTGACAAGGTGGCTCGTGCCATCGTCTACTTTGTGGCACTGGTCTACATGTTCTTGGGCATGTCGATTATTGCGGACCGTTTCATGTCCTCAATTGAGGTCATCACCTCGCAAGAGAAGGAGATAACCATCAAGAGAGCCAATGGCGAGACCACCACAGCAACTGTGCGCATCTGGAATGAGACGGTTTCTAATCTTACCTTGATGGCTTTGGGTTCTTCAGCTCCTGAGATTCTGCTGTCGGTCATTGAGGTTTGTGGTCACCAGTTTAAAGCTGGAGACTTGGGCCCCAGCACCATCGTGGGCAGTGCCGCCTTCAACATGTTTGTCATCATCGGAATCTGCGTCTACGTCGTGCCTGATGGCGAGACCCGGAAGGTAAAGCACCTCAGAGTCTTCTTCGTGACTGCGGCCTGGAGTGTCTTCGCTTATGTCTGGCTCTACATAATCCTCTGTGTGTCGTCACCCCGTGAGGTTGAGGTTTGGGAGGCTGTCCTCACCTTCCTTTTCTTCCCCATCTGCGTAGTGCAGGCCTGGATAGCCGACCGGCGTCTGCTTTTTTACAAATACGTTCGCAAGCACTACCGCGCCGACAAGAGCCATGGCATCGTGGTAGAGACAGAGGGAGGTGAAGAGGTGGTCAAGGAGACGGGTTTCACGAAGATGGATATGCTGGAGCTTGACGGCATGGCAGCCCACTTTGATGGCATGCTTGGAGGAGAGGATGGGCTTGGAGGACGAGATCAGGAAGACGAGGCCAGGAGGGATATGGCCAGGACACTGAAGGAGCTCAAGCAAAGACATCCGGACAAAGACATGGAACAGCTCATAGAGATGGCCAACTATCAGGTATGACTGATCTCAGATCACTATTGCTTAGTGTAATATTCTTTTGGCAAACACAAGGTAACACTCCAACAGCCGGATAGGACCGTGATGAACGCCTATAGGAAAGCTCTATACAGTTTTATAGATAAACCACAGGTAAAACTCTGTGATGGAATTGTTTTAAAGTTGCACAATTTTCCTCATACCCCAAATGTATGAGATTACTTAACCACTCAGTTTGAGAGAGTGTAGCAAGGCAAGTTGCAGTGCTTTGCTTCAGTGAATGCTGAACATCTTGGTTGACTGACTATATTTTGCTTAAGGGCAAAATTTTTCACCAAACTGCTGTTGTGAAATGACCCTAAGTGGCTATATCTACATTCTAGGGGAAGAAAGTCCGGTTCTTAGTGGCATGTTTTTTTTTTACGTATTGTAAATAAAACAACAGCATGTCATTCCAGCCTTTACTGTCCTCAAACTTAGCAGTAGGGTTATGAATGTGTCTAAAACCCACTGAAGCAGTGTATTCTCCCATCAGGTGCTGGTGCAACAGCAGAAGAGCAGAGCGTTTTACCGTATCCAGGCCACCAGGATGATGATTGGTGCAGGGAACATCCTGAAGAAGCATGCAGCAGACCAGGCCCGCAAGGTGGTGAGCAGTGGAGAGACGCGGGAGCAGGAGGATGACCCCTACACCACACGGCTGGAGTTTGAGCCAGCACTGTACCAATGCTTTGAGAACTGCGGCTCTTTGAAGCTCACAGTGGGCCGACATGGCGGGGACGCAGGGTGCACCGTCAAGGTAAATACTGTATAACTGATTTTTTTTTAATGAAGTACAGTTCCTCTCTAAAGGCTGAACACTGGAACACACATAGAGTTATACTGTGACCAGAAAAGGTGCTAAACAACTCAAAACTATCTTGTATAGTTCTTTGTCTTGATGCACACATACGTGGCACACACACATACCAGGGTGGCTGAATGGCAAAGCTTTATTTACGTGAAAGAAACATACTTGTACGAATCACCAAACAAAATATATAAATGCATAGCCATCAGTGTCAGTATTTATTCTTGTCTTAGACACTTTATCGTAATCGTTACGGTTCATCAAAAACACACATTATATACGTTTTGCAAGTTTGCACCAACATATTGTATATGTAGCATGAGTTGAGTCTGTATGACTTAGGAGAGAACTCTTGAGAACTTTTCCTTCCTTTTGGGTGGCTTCTGCTTTAATCGAGAATGCTATAGTGATTGGGATGAACAGAAGTGGGACCCAGAGATAGGACAGAGGAACAGATGGGTAGTGGGGTGCTAAACCTTTGTCGAAGGACATGAAAGATAGAGATGGACATTTATATAAAGTTGAATGGAAAGAGGGAGGAGCTTTAGACATTGTCCTCGTCTCCAACTTTAAATATTTCATAAATCACACTGTGTATGAAAAGCAAATAAAAATGAATAATTGCAGCAGTAAACTCAATGAGCACTATTATTGTTTTCAGTTTCATGCAGTTTGTATTGGCCTGTTGTGTTTAAGCAGGCTTAAGATGCTAGTTTGTTGAAACTGTTGAATATTTCAGTGATTTTTAAAAAATATAGTATTGCTGTAACATTTTACATTAAAAAGAGAGGTAATGTAAAAAGGTTTTACTGCAAGTAACTATGGACCATTGATGAACTTGTGTTTCTTCTCTGATGACCAGTTCTCATTATAAGTGACTGTGACTGTGTGCAGAACATCCTGCTTTTCTCTGTATCTTTAACATCTGACCCATGATCTTCCCTAGGTTGACTACCGTACTGAAGATGGCACTGCCAACGCTGGCTCTGATTATGAGTTTGCTGAGGGAACTTTGGTCTTCAAGCCTGGAGAGACGCTGAAAGAGCTGACTGTGGGCATCATAGATGACGACATCTTTGAGGAAGATGAGTACTTCTATGTCCACCTCAGCAATCCACGCATCGTGGGCTGGGCAGACGGACACCCTGTCACCGTGGATACTGGAGCCCCCACCCCCAAAGCAGCACTGGGGGAAGCTCACACAGCCACGGTGACCATCTACGATGATGACCATGCAGGCATCTTCACGTTTGAGAGCGAGTCTACGCGGGTGAGCGAAAGTATTGGGGTCATGCAAGTGAAAGTCCAGAGGACGTCCGGAGCGCGAGGCCTGGTTGCTGTACCCTACAGGACCATCGACGGGACGGCCCGTGGCGGCGAGGACTACGAGGAAGCTTCTGGAAAACTGGAGTTCCAAAATGATGAGACCATGTGAGTATAGAGGTGTTTGGATATTCCTGTATGTGTGTATATGTGTGTGTGTGTTTCTAGTTTTCTGTGTAAGTTCTACATAGTACCCAAAAGTTTCTGTGACTCACAGAACCTACAGTTGTATGCAAAAGTTTGAACATCCCTGGTCAACTTAAGTTTGCTGCTTTTCTAAAGTGAAAATAAGTATCACATCCTCTATAGGGAACACAGATTTTCTTTTTTTCAGTTTGTTAAATTCCAAAAATAAACAGTAGTTAATCTGTGCAGATGTGTGTTCTCTGTAGAGGATTTTCATTAGGTATGCGCATTCTCTCTCTCTCTCTCTGTCTCTGTCTCTCTCTCTCTATCTCTCTCTGTCTCTCTCTGTCTGACTCTCTGTCTCTCTCTGTCTGACTCTCTCTCTCTCCCTCCCTAGCTTACACAAACACTAATGATCTGTTTTATCAGCTCCATTTACCAAACGGGTGCACCATACTGTAATCCATCTGTTTCTCCGCATCATTTTTAACCTCCTTTACACCCTTCATCAATGGCCAGGACCCCACAGGACCACCAGTGAGCAAATATTATTTGAGTAGTGGATCATTCTCAGCACAGCAGTGACACTAAGATGAAAGGGTGTGTGAGTGTGTTTGTGTGTGAATGGAGTGCTGCTGGATTTTGTAAACCCCTCCGTTTTACTGCTGGGCTGAGAATAGTCCAGCTAAGAGTGTTCTGAGGGCAGAACCTGACCACTGATGAAAGACTAGAGGATGACCAACAAAAACTGCAGCATCTGCATAACTACATGTGCAGGGAGGACCTACAGGTTAATTCAGTGACTCATCAGTGTACACAATACTACTGTCACTGCTACCAACTGATAAAGAACTTATCCTTTTAACCCTCCAGGGACAACTGTAGAAAGATTAGACTGGCACGCATGAAAACTCTTTCCTTGAGCATTTAAAGTGGTTCTATGGGTTGCCTTGGTTCTATATATAGTCTGTAAAGCCAATGTCTTTCCTAAAGACCCTCTGAAAAACAATCATTTTGAAGAATGTGTTGCCATCTTCTTTTAATTGTTTTTACATTTCCATTCTTCCCTGAGAAGATTACTGCTACTAATCATTTGGTCTAGCTGATTTGGTGTGTGTGTATATGTGTGCATGTGCATGTGCTCGTGTGTATGTGTGTGTGTGTTTTATTTGTTTGTATGCTTGGGTTTTTCAAGCATCTGTCAGAATTGTTTTAAAGCCGAGGCACTGTGGTGAAAGGGTTTTAGTTATTTTTAGAATGTTCTGGAGAGAGAGTGAGAGAGAGAGAGAGAGAGGGAGAGAGAGAGAGAGAGAGAGAGAGAGATGGAGAGTGAGAGAGAGAGGGAGAGTGAGAGAGAGAGACAGGGGGAGAGTGAGAGAGAGAGGGAGAGTGAGAGAAAGAGAGAGATGGAGACCGAGAGAGAGAGAGGTGGAGAGAGAGAGA
>JBBPCY010000013.1:9295729-9303229 GCA_037974405.1 Brachyalestes nurse
GTGTGTGTGTGTGTGTATATGTAAGTAGAACACGGCCCCTCGGGTGACGCTCAGTGATGGGGAGACTCCTCCTGCTCCAAACTGCTCAACAACCTGTTCACCATCTACAGCTTGACCCAGTTAACCACTTAAAAACAAGTACACACACACACACACACACACACACACACTTATATCCATGGGCTTGTTTTCAAATATTTTTATTACAGAGATGTGAAAACAGTGCTTGAGTATGTGAAGATTAGTCAAAGCACTGTCCTACTTATCTGGCACATTTGTTCTCTTGTCAAAAATCTCCCCTTCTACCTTTCACCGCCCATATCCGTCTCTCCCTCTCTCTCTCTCTGTCTGTCTGTCTCTGTCTTTGTCACTCGCATGTGCTTTCTCTTTCTGTCTCTCTTTCTCATTCCCTCTATCCTTTTTCTCTCTCTTTTCTTCTCTCCCCCTCTCTCTTTTTCACCTCTCTCTCTCATTTCCCCTTTTCCTATCTCTCCATTATAGCTCTCAGCAGGCATGTCTCTCTCTCCTGTGAGTTACTGTCAGGCTTTGTGAGAGTGTATGTGTGTGTGTGTGCATGTGTAAGTTTGAGAACAGCTCTCTGAAGAGAGAGAAAGGTCTATTAATGTTGAAATGACTCAACGGTATAAATGTTTGACATGAAGTGTTTTTGGGAATTAACAGGCACTGCGGAGAAAGACCACTTTCTAAAAATAATTCAGCATGTGAGTCTGTACAGTGTGTTTGTGTGTGTTTGTGTGTGTGTGTGTGTGTGTGTGCGTGCGTGCGTGTGTGTATGTGTGTGGGAGAATTAAGGGGGTGGGCTTTTTTTTTATTACATTACTGTAATGATCCAGCTTAAATTATTGGCATGACACAAGAAATCAATGCTTGTGGCTCCACACTGAACTGAGTAATCAAGCAACCGAACACTAATTGCCAAAGACAAGTCCAACCTACACACATCACATTTATAAGAAATGGACCTATTCCTGCTCCACCCTCCTGGGTTTCCATAACTACTGTTGTCAAGTTGTACAAGCTTTAAAAAGGCCAGTTAATTCTAGTTAATATAGTTGAGAGTTTTACTACTGTTCGCTATTTGAAAGGGTACTGAGCAGGACTGCGTGGTTGTAGCTAATGGAAACTAAGAAATATTGATGCTATGCTAACATCAGCCCGAGTACATGACAGTTTTCCTGGTTCTTCCTGGAAGGGGATCTGTGGTTATCTGTTCAGGAATACAGTAAATCCCACTCCTGTAATCTAAGCATTTGCATTATGTTTAAGTTTAAACTTCTTCATTTTATCCAATGAAACCATTTGCAAAGATAGAATGAGTCTGATCAGTGTAGGGACAGTTGTTATGTGCAAGTACCAAGAGTAGAGTAGCTCTGTAGAGTAAATTTATCCTTAGACTGCATGATATAGCGACCCATCCACTGAGTTTACCAAAATATTCATCCACTGATTGAGTGTGCAGGACATTTACAGAGCTGAGATAGAAACTCCATGTGACAATGAAATTACACTGATCTACCCACGTAGACAGCACTAAAGTGAACTACCTATCACTTAGATACTCTTGGAATCATATTGGTATAGGCAGAAAACAGCTGTAAATGTTTAGTTATGACCAATATATCAAACCAGTATCTGATGGTGCAGGAATTGTACACTGTCTGTACATTGTCTTTGTTGCGAGTGTGTCTGTGTGCGTTTTACACCATTAATTTGTGGTCTTGAAAGGGTGTTATATTAATAAAACCTATTTAAATATGATTTGATTATATTTTTACATTGCAGCTGGACCCATTCAATTAGATTATATAAGATTATTTCACCCCTTCCCTTTGTGTCCTGTCATCTCTTGGTATTCCATTGCTGTATATTCAGATTGTGACACATAGATGCATTATCTCACCTGTAGATGCAAGTTTCTATTATTATTGTTGTTGTAGTTGTGTCCTAATTTCTTCATTCTATTAATGTTTATGTAATGGGGTTTTTGCGGACGTCTCCAACCTAGCAACCGCTGCTACAGAAGAATGCGTTTGCGGGCGGAGCATGAAGAGATCAGTTATTCTGAGCCCTGCACTGCTTCAGCATTATCAAAAAAAAAACCATCAGTGTTCTGTATCAGTAATCTGAACTTGGGCAGGTCTTAGCATATTATAGAGCCCTTTCACTTACACAAAAAGACACGTTAAAGAAAAAAGAGTGCCTGGATGGATTTAGTCGTCTTTAATATGCTTATGATAGATGGGAGTTGGGTGGAAGATCTGTAATTGAGACAGCCGGAAAGATAATTGGGTTTCTGGTTTGTAATTTCGGCTGTTTGGGAGCCTCCCAATAAGATTACCGTGCTGAATTACCGTACTTGTGTGTTTGTGTGTGTGTGTGTGTGTGTGTGTGTGTGTGTGTGTGTGTCTGTGTGTATGTCTGTGTGTGTGTCTGTGTTCATGTGCATGGATATCAGTTTGCAGTACTTGGAGAATTAGCTTGCAAGGAATATTTTCTCGTGCTAAAGAAGTGCTTTTTTCTGGCCCAAACACTTGATCTCATGTGGATTTACATTATAAGACATAAATATTGCAGGCTAATTCTTCGCCCATAAGGATTTCTACATGAAAGCAATGTATCAAGAAAATCTAGCACTACCCTTTCACTCTCTTTTCACTCGATTTTCTCTCACACAGTTAAGGAACATTATTTGTTTTTTCTCTCCTTCTACCAATCTGTGTTTTAATCTCAGATACTTTCTTCGTTTTTTGTTTTACATGTAACATGATTATATTTACACATGAACACACGCATATATACTCACACACGCACACCCCGTGCAGGGCTGTAATTAGAGAGCAGGGCTGTAAGGGGCTGTAGGCCACAGCCTGCTGCTCACTGGCCATGATTAGAGCTCTCTCAGTGGACTCTCTCATCACCCCACTACCCTGCAGCCTGTCTGGAGCCTCCAGGGCTGCTGGCTTCGCATAAAATCCCACCAAGACATGACCCCACCTCATCATGGGGTCAGATGCTGCAGATGAAACCTTTTTAATAAAACACAGTTTCATGATTTCAAGTATTCTACCTATTCCTTTATGGGTTTTATTATGTTATCTGCTTTATTCTCTTATTATATTTTGTGTAATCCTAATTATATTACTTAAATCAATATAAATGAAATTGACTTAAAAATACATCCCGTCACATTTAGTTGATTAATAGAGAACGGTTCTGTTGTTCAAATGCTAATAATGTTTTTTTCTTTTCCTTTGTGTGTATGTGTGTGTGTGTGTGTGTTTGCGTGTATGTCTACCAGCACTCTAGCGTCATACAAATTGTGAGTTAAATTATGCATAAGTGCATAAGGACTCTTAATACCTGTTTATGCATGTGTGAGTGTGTGTGTGTGTGTGTGTGTGTGAGTGTGCGTGTATGTCATTATCAAATTGAACTGAATAGTCATGTATTTATACATGTATAAAGTGTATGGGCTCCACCAGGCCGCCACAAAACAAGACTTTAAGAAAAAATCCTTTAAGTCCTGTAAGTCTATGGATCACACCAGTTTGTCCAGTACATCCGATACATGCTCAGTCAGATTGAAAATGAGGGAATTTGGAGACCAAGCAAAGTTGGTGTGTTGGAAGCAGGAAAATATAAGCAAGCATAAGGATCTAAATGACTTTGGTTCAAAACAGCGGTTCTTGTGGAGCGTTCCCAGTATACAGTTACACATTCCAAAAGTGCTCCAAGGAAGGAGAACCAGTAAACTGGCAACAGGGCACTAGGATGTAATATGGAAAGAAGGCAAGCCAGCAGAGGCAGTGTGATGCTTTGGGCAATGGTCTGCTTGGAAGCCTTGGCTCTGGCAATCATCATTGCAGACTAAGTACAGCCCTTCATAGCAACAGTATTACCTAATGGCAGTGGCCTCTTCCAGCAGAACACGTGTCGACAGAGCAGAGCTGTTTTGGTGCACAGTAGTAGGAAACTTTAGCTGATCGATGTATATATTCTTGTATGCAATTAATTTCTTGTATTGTACTCACATTCTTTATAGTACACTTCCTACTGTTCTTCATAATACATGTAAAAATGTGTTACTTCAATACAGGTCCTGCCAAAATAAGTACACTAAAAAGACAGCAAGTG
The DNA here is from genome assembly GCA_037974405.1 of Brachyalestes nurse. NCBI lineage: Eukaryota > Metazoa > Chordata > Actinopteri > Characiformes > Alestidae > Brachyalestes > Brachyalestes nurse. The sequence continues at coordinate 9,299,885 of JBBPCY010000013.1, forward strand.
TATTGTTTTTGATTCATTTTTATCACGAAGGATAGTTTTTCAGTTTATGTAATGTGTGATATTTTTAAAAGATGAGAGGCACTAGATACAGTAGGTAATGCAGAGCTGAGATGTGAGTGATATAAGCTCTAGAGCAGGGGTCACCAACAGGAGTAGCTTTCGGACCTGTTCAAAAAATAGCACAACTCACTCGTGAGCAGCGTCTAACATTTAATTTGATCCTGTTGCTATTCTTCTTTAATCACATTTGCATTTATAGAGATTTGAAAATGACAATATCTAAAGAAAAGCATTTAAAACATGTTTATTATAATGAAGTTTAGATAAGTTTAGGTAAACTCTGTACTAGTTAAACAAACTGGTAGCCCTTCGTATGGCTCAGTACCTGTGAAGTAGCTTCACGGGTTCAGTTTCAAAAAGGTTGGTGACCCCTGCTCTAGAGCTCCATACAGCCTCTACCGTAAGTTGTAAACCACAGACCTGTTCAAATATGTTGCCCCTGTGTAGTCTGATTTACAATGCAGTTATGGAACACAGGGCGACCCGACCATAGATCTTACAACCCTCAAAGAAAAACAGTGATTGGAGTACCTTATTAAAGTGGATCTGAGAGGATGTGATGTATTGTCAAGGGAGTGGCTTTTAAAACTCCGCTCCTTCGTGTGACAGCGGGTGGCAGAGGGCCAGGGCGTGTTGCCATAGCAATGAGTCTCGTGCCAGTTTGTTAAGTGAATGCAATAGCAATTTGCTTTTGGTGTATAGAAAAGAGAGCGAGGGGGGGAATATGATGTATGGGGCAGCTAATGGAACACACACCCTCACCGTTTATGGGTAGCAGCAGGCAGGGAGCGAGTACCATCAGCTTTCTCTTTCTTTCCTTTCTTTCCTCCTCTCTGCTCCTTCTGTTCAGTGACTAAGGAGTAGGCCTAGAGAGGTGTGTGATTAAGAGTCCCCTCTATTCTTTTTGTCAGACAAGTGAACTGTGTTGCAATTAATTACATTTCTCATCTTATTATATCTCATTCTTTCTTGCTTGGTTTCTTTTCCCGTCCCTTCCCTTCCCTTCCCTTTCTCTCTCTCTCTCTCTGTAATTAGAAGTGGAGTCAGGCCCTGAGCCGATCCCTGGAGCTCCACAGTGCTCTCAGTGCTTTATATTACTGCACTCAGAACATAATCATCATCATCATCATCATCATCGCTATCTGTTCACGCTCTCTGTTCCCCTCAGCTTGTACACATTGGTGCAGCAAGGAACATGATCAGTGCCTTGCAGACATACCAGTCATAATCAGGAGGATTAGTTGAAAAGCTTTCTACAGAAGGGATTGTCACAAAACCACATTCCCATGTTTTCTGGGCCAGAGCTCTGTTGCACAAGCTGACAGCAGCAGTACCAGCGAATTATTTTGTGAATTGCATAAAAAATAAAAAAAAACCCTGAGGAGGAAGCTAAATACAAAAGCGGAACCTTCAGGCTTGTCCAGGAAAGAGGCATAGAAAATGCACAAACTTTAGCTTTGCACGTTAGTCACGTACGCAACTAGTTGCGCAGTCCGTGAAAATTAGTCAGCACTTTCTCAGGAGGCTGATCTGTCACACACAAATACGGATATAAGATGAACGTGGCAAAAGGTCTTTTACTTGATGCCATTCAGTACAAAAACATTCAGTACATGGATCTTTTGAGAACCGTTTATGAGATGTGAGAGTATGAGGAACCTTTTCCGAGTTGAAAGGACCTTATAATAGAAGGTGTAGATTCCAAAACTTAAGACTGTAAATGTTTTAAAAGGTTATTCACAGTCACTAAATTACATTTTATATTACTGTTAAAATGATTTAATGGGGCTCACCAGTTTTGTCTGTAAAGGATTTGTGCTCTTTCATCCACTCTGGCCCCTTTATGCATCAGATAGGTGACCCCTGGGTAAATTATCTTTAAGAAATCCACCTAGTGTTCACAAGGTACATTATAGTGATTCATGCTTGAAAAATGCTGGTTAATGAAGAAAATTGGTTTAAGATGTAAGAAGACCTAGCAGGCTACAAGTCATTTTGAGTAACAAGTGAAGCAGGACAGATGTGTGTGGATAAACGATAACAAACTAGCGTATGAGTGACAGCTGGCATCATTGTGGCCTTGAGCAAAGTGAGGTGCTCCAGAGGGACTGTCCCTGTGGTTTTGTGTGTGTCAGCCGAATGATGAAACAGAAGTGTAAATGACACAATCAGTTTGGTGTCACAGTGTGTGAAAGGATTCACAGGCAATAGCCAGGTTTGAAGCGCTATCACTGAGGAGAAGGGTGTGTGTGTAACCAGTCCCCTGATGACCCTTGGACAGGCAGGAAATTCTTGGGTCAGATTAGGTGCATATAGGGAGTGATAGTGGAGCTGTAGTACTTTGGCAGGATCAGGCATGCAGGAGGCCTGTTGAGATGTTGTTACTTTGTGGTTCACCATTAGCATCCAGACGAGCCCCACCTGAGCTGCTGATGTCTATGGAGAAAATGAAAGGCACTTTCAAAATCACACCATCACCAGGACACCAATAAGTCTGAGCAATGGAAACAAAAAACAGAAACTAACAATAATTCTCTATGAACAAAAACACATCCTGAAACTGTTCCAGAAGAGAAATGTTCATTTGAAATGTGTCTTTGTTCCATGTTGTCCACAAGGTTGTTAGGTTGTCGGAATACATTTTGCACTTTTACAATTTTGAACTGACACTCTTAGCATTTTTATTGACATCATAAGACTTGTGATCTCACCAAAATACCCCTATTCATACACACTTTGTCAAGTGTGGGAAGTGGCTTTAACTATTGTAGCCTACAGTTTGAGTAGCTGGTATGTCCAGGTTTTTTCGTGAATACATTTATTTCCCTTAAAGCTCGTTTTCAGTGTGAGTTACTTTAACCAAATGTGGATTTTTCTAACTCTTTTTACAAGATGTGACAAGAATTGTAGGGGCACGTCTCTCAAAAAAAGACAGACAACCTCGGAGGACTAGGGAACCCATGCGTGAAAGTCTAAGTACTGATAGAAAGAAAGAGACAAGTTCTGGTGAGTCGTAGTGTGTGCTGGTGGGCCGAAATTAAAACAGGATAAAAGCGAGTGTGTCTCTCTCTTTTTAAGTGTGTCTCTGGAATTCTATGTTAAAGTGATATTTTAACCCCAAATGTAATTGATCAATCGTGACATGTCTGATGTATGAAGATTATGTACACAAATTAGCATTGCATGCACTCAAATCATCACACACTTGTTGCAAACCATGCTGAATTATTATACATAAGACTTGTGACGTTGGAACCATCCTTTACTGTCCCCTCAGATTTGTCT
>JBBPCY010000013.1:9307949-9329675 GCA_037974405.1 Brachyalestes nurse
TCTCAATCTCTCTCTCTCTCTCTATCTCTCTCTCAATCTCTCTCTCTCTCTCCCTCTCAATCTCTCTCTCTCTCAATCTCGCTCTCTTTTCTCTACTTTTGTTCATCCTTCTCTTTCTCTCCCGCCCTTATTTATCTCTATTAGTGTGCACACGTGTGCATTTGTACATATGAATCTCTAACATTACCCATCCAGAATTTTGTCCATGTACTTTTGCGAGTGAAAGCTGAATTCAGAATTTTAGGTAAAATGTCAGGATGTTTATGTTGTTCCATCAAAATAGAGGGTATTTGGTAAACAAATTATAATGCAAGCAAACATCCACACACACACACACACACACACACACACCCACACACACACACACACACACACACACACACACACAGCTAAATGAAGCAGGAATGAATGTCTTGTGGGTGAACTCCTCCTGTGGGTTGTTAATGTGAGGGTTATTGGCTGCTAAACTGAGTGCAATGATTAAACACTGTAATATCAGTCTGTTCAGTTCCACAGAGTATAGCAACACCAGCCCTATCACTGTCTGTATCACAGCCCCTCTCTTCTGACCTGCTCTTTTTCATTTCAGGGTGTGTTTCTATGTGTGTGAGTGTGCATGTGATATGTGTGTGTGTGGTGTGTGTATGTGTGTGTGTGTATCCCTGCGCAGACCAAATGTCTTCATAATGACCGAAATGCTGAAAAATCTGCAGAACAATCTGCAGAAATGGGAATTTTGTTGGTCCTCACTATGAAACATTCTTATTTTTTATCACAACTGTATCTTTTTAGGAATAACTATCAGAGCAGAAAGACAGAAAGATTACTTTTTGGTCAATAAGGTAAAGGTTGGTGTTAAGTTTTTGTGTAGATGTAGTATTAGTGAGACACAGTGTTGCACAAGTATAGTAATACAAATGCGTGTGTGTGTGTGTATGTGGGTGTGAGAGAGAGTGAGTTCATTAGATCAGTGAACTCATCTCCCACTCATGAAGGATTCATGAAACCCATCATCAGTGCATGTGTGTGCGTGTGTATGTGTGTGTGTTATCCTATGTTAGCTATTAATTGGATTAATCTTCAACATGGCAGGACGGATTATAAGTGAAGGGATACAGCTGAAGTTCACTACTGATCTGCAAAGATTACTGTGTGCATGTGTGTGTGTGTGTGTGTGTGTGTACATGACCTTGTGGCACTTTGTAAGTGATTCTGTCTTCATGTGCTATTTGAATTATCGTAAATACAAGTTCCCATCTGGTCATTGATCACTGCCTAAGCTAGGTTCCAGTATTAAAGAAAACAGAATGCTGAGAATCATGTTCTTGATGCTCTTGATAAAATGTTCAGTCTTCCCCATTAGTTGGTGGCTTGCCAGGGAAAATGTGAAGTTAGAGAGTTCTTTCCATCTTTCATCCATATCATGAATCATTAAGTTGCAAAAGTGAAAAATGGGAACATGTTCAAATAGCTATTTACTCAGTAATTAGATATGAGCTAGTCTTTGGCTTTATTATAGCAATGAACAACACATTGTGTGAATAAGCAAATCAAACTCTATTTAGTCATTGGTATTGTACAGAAGCCTCCTTTGTATTCCATGTACAAAATGCTTTGGCTACTTAATATTACCCTACTATTGGTGAAATCAGCTGGACATTGAGTACTGCGGTACAGCAAGTATATCTCAAACTCTCGCTTTCTCTTTTTTGGAGTTATTTCTGCATTCTCCATTACTTCGAGTCGGTTCTTGCGGTGTAACTTGTCAAGAATGTTTTTTACAAGAACGCTTCTTGATATTGAGAAACAGCACATATGTGTAACTACCAAGCACTTAAATGTTTTGCAGTGATGTCATTAGGATGTTTCAGGGGACTGCACTATATGTCCTAAAGACACCTTAGTGAGCTCAGCTACTTCAAAGTGCTCCCATTGCTGACACAGGTGTTCAGCTGCACACACACACACACACAACTTGTATAATCTCCATAGAAAAGCATTTCTAATAGGTTGGCTACACATGAGCCTAAGCTCACCATGCTCAGTGTCAGGCATTGAATATAGGTGTTTAAAACCACCAGCGCTGGCTGTGGATCAGTAGAACTCTGCTCTCTGGAGTGATGGAGCTCCATACAACACCTTTGGGATGAGCTGGAGTGAATGGTGTGATCTAGAACTAATCAATCAACCTCAGCACCTGACCTCCTTGATGCTCTTGTGGATGAGTGCAATCAAATCCTCACAGTTTCAACATCTAGTGTAAAGCCTTGCTAGAAGAGTAGAGGCTGTTACTGCAGCAAAAGAGGGCCAAGCTCTTCTATTAATACCTTTGATTTGAGGCACTGTAAGTCAGTCTCCTCCTCCTCTTTGTGTGTGCTCTCTGAGGGAACTCTCTTCGACTCCAGCGGCAGTAGCAGCAGCGTCGATAGAGAATTGGCCGTGTTTAGTGAAAGGCCGTTACCCTCACTTCCATAAACGGCCACATTTTTAATTTAATGCCACTTTTAAATGTGCTCCGAGAAACACTCGGGAAAATGAGTTTTTGTCGCTGTGTTTTAAAAGGGGCAGGTTATTCATGCTTTTAAATCAGTACCCCAAAGCTTTTTAAAAGGCACCACACCTTTCATAATTAAATCACCACAGCCTTCTGGTCATCTTTGTCCTCTTCTCCTTTTCTCCATCCACTCCAGACTGTCGTCCTCAATATATCTTACCCCATCTCACCAATTTAGTTGTGTGTTTGTGGCAGCGCAAAATCACGTGTGTGTGTGTGTGTGTGTGTTTGTGTGTCAGCACAGAAAAATACAGCAGACAAGATTGTAATTGAACTGCTGCATTCTTTTCATGAGTAGGAAAATCAAATAAAGAAGGAGAGCCAGGGAGTGAGGGAGCAGAGAAGAAGAGGAGAAAGAGAGAGGAGGGAGAGAGAGAGAGAGAGGGAGAGAGAGAGGGAGAGAGCATTAGAAAAAGAAGGGGAGAGGGAAAGAAATATACGGAAGAGAAAGAGAGAAGGAAAAAGGATGAGACAGAAAAAGAAAGGGAGTAAGAGAGAAATCATGAAACAGAAAAGTAGAGAGGAGCGAGGGAAAAACAATGATAGAAGGAGGGAGAGAAAGACCTAAGAGAGAATCTGTGGAAAGATAAGGTAGATAGAAAATGATAAAAGGGGGAGGAAGAGAAAAGGAGTGATAGAGATGGAACAGAGAGAAAGGGGTAAGGGAGAAAGAAGAGAGTGGAGGAGAGAGAACTGGAGAGAGGGAAGAGAAGGTGTAGGAAGGAGGAAATAGAGAAAGAGAAAGAGAAAAAGATGGGGTTTAGATGTGATGTAAAAATGGAAAGAAAAGTGAGGTATAGAGAAGCAGTAGTTTAAGATGATAAATAAAGGAATGGCAATCTGTGTGTGTGTGTGTGTGTGTGTGTCTTTTCTTGGAATAAAGTAAGAGCTCAGAGGTCATCACTCTGTATTTATTGTCTCCGCCATACAGAAGAATAGTGCAGAATCAAGCAGCAGAAATTACCTTTTGATCCACTTTAGAAAAAACTCTTTCGTCTCTGCTCACTCTCACACACATCATTTCATTTTCTCTGAAGTCTCTGTACTTTTCTGCCTCTTTGTGGAGAAACAGACGAGTGGTGTTGATAAAAGTCTTTCTAATTTAGTTTTGTAAGTGGGTTTTAATTGAATAGGGATTAATGAAGGGTTGGCACAGTGAAGGCAGCAGAGCAGTGAAATAATGGAATATTTTACACTGGGGGATTCAGCTCCACTGCAGAATGACAGCTGCTTCACTGCTGTTTACATCTCCAGGGTTTTTCCCCACCACATCGCGCTGATGTTTATGTGTGTGTTTGTGCGTTTGTGTGGATGTAAGTATGTAAGAAAGAATGCGAGGGAGGTTCCACACAGGCTGTCATGTGTGAACAGAACACAAGAGGCTCTGGCTGGGAATTAGATTATTAGTTACACTGTGCATCTGCATGGTGTGTGTGTGTGTGTGTGTGTGTGTGTGTGTGTGTGTGTATAAACCTCACATGCACCAGTGACAGTGTCTGGTTGTCAATTAGCCTCTATCTCACCTTCATTCTCCTTACTTTGTGTCTATTGGCTGCTGAAGAGATGCAGATTCCTTTGAGATCACTTCATCTATGAAAACATTTTAAAACTCTCAGAGCAGCTGTCGTGAGGTTGAACAACATTTTTGATATTAAATCCTATTCAGCCTAATGGGAAATTGCACAACTGAGTTTGTCATCATATATACATTTGGAGTATAATATTTATTTATGTTATTTTCACATTTTCCCCCAGTTTAGTCAATGCGCAGTAGGACCAGCTAGAACCCCAATGACACAGTACCACCAGTGCTGAGAGGACAGCCAGTATCTGCTTCATCCGAGTCATGCGAAATGTCATAAAATATTTTGAACTGCCACTAAAACATCAACTGCCATTTCTTTTCCAGGATGTATACATTGTATGTATTGAGAGGCTATTTGTTCGTCTTATGTTTACATCTGCAGTGGAGGGTCCCAAGTATCTAAGGGCACCTAGAAACCAGACATCTGGAAGTAATAAATCCTTACAACAGAGTGGAGCAAGGTAGCATAACATTTCAGACTGGGAAATTTCTCAGTAGGTTGAATGGGACGTAGCGAAGATGCCATGAAAGAACAGATTTGTGAGTGGAACATGGATCGGGCAGCTGTTACTTCCGCAAGGCTACGGGGCTTTGATGTGTGTTTCTATTTCTCTTTTGTTCTTGCATATCGTGTGTGATTTAGCCTGCCTGGGCTTTGGCATTAATTATGAATCACTAACTCTCATGATGTTTTCGTCCTAAATAGCTTTTATATTAAATCTGCACAAATCTGTGTGTGTGTGTGTACCAGCGTCATGCAAATTGTGAGTTAAATTATGCATAAGTACATAAACATTCTTATTGTCTATGTATGCATGTATGAGTCTGTGTGTGTGTGTGTATGTGTGTGTGTGCGCGTTTGTGTGCGTGCGTGCGTGCGTGCATGCATGCGTGCGTGTGAGTGTGTGCGTGCGCGTGTTTGTGTGTGTGTGTGTGTGTGTGTGTGTGTGTGTGTGTGCGTGCGAGAGAGAGAGAGAGAGAGAGAGAAAGAGGGAGAGAATATATTGGTTTAAAAGCAGTTACAGTAACACTCTGATATTGCTGTCAGCTTCACTTTGGTGTAAAAAGTGTTAAGGTCTGGCTCTTTGGAGAATAAGCAGAGAGACATATTTATTTAAACGCACAACAAATCTGACCTCCCTGTTCTCTCTGTCTACAGGAAGATTATTGAAGTGAAGATTATTGATGATGAGGAGTACGAGAAGAATAAAACCTTTACCATCGAGCTGGGCGAGCCGGTGCTGCTGGAGGTCGGACAGAAACACGGTAAAATATGTTTACTCAGTTCATGATAGCAGATCCTGTGTTCATGGTTCTGATGTTATCGCATTAGGTTGCACAATTAAAAGGGGCATGTTTTACAACCCCACCTCCACTCCGACTTGAGGATACTCTTCTCATTGTATAATTATTAGAATTAATGACCATCAAACCACTGATACACTTTCTAGAGCTCTCACACCTCCAGTATAAAGACTATGCCTAATGAGACCCCTGCTCTAATTAGCTAACAGGTACCAAAACGAGGTGACTCAATATCACCACCCTTTCCACATCTCCAACTTCTTCATCCATGTTACTGTGCAAAATAGTGCTGAATACGCTGCTCATCAAACCAGTGGAGACACAGTTACTCTCCGTTTTCCATGAATGTATTTATTTAATTAGTTTTTAATAAATGAACACACGTTCTATACAGTGGTATTTCTCTTGCCATACTGCCAAGGTGAGAGAAAAATTGAAAGTTGTCATTTGGGAATAATTCAAGGGACCATGCATTTTTACCTGCTTGTAGTTGTGTCAGCACTTATCAGCGCTAAAACCTTTCAGCTGTTGATACCACCTTGGGGGTAAAATACTGTCAATATGTGAGGAATAATGTATAGTCCTCTAGGCATCTCTGCTGCACATCAGGGTTCTGTTTGTTCTTCTGGGATTTATTGTCTGATAATGACCAGCAGACTATACAGTATCCTGTTTATTATACAGTTTCTTGCCAAAATGTTATACTGTATATAAAAACACATTAGACAATATTGCATTCATTCATTTTCTGTAACCGCTTAATCCAGGAACCTATCCCGGGGCCAACAGCAGGGACTCACCCTGAGCAGGGCCACACAATATTTCATTTTCATTATCATATTGCCGTTTTGCGGCTTCTTCTGAGTTAAACTCCTTCTAGCAAAAAAAAAAAAAAAAAAGCTGCAGGTGTTGTGTACCAGTGCATTAGGCTCCCTGCAGACTCATCAACTTGCTGTTTACTGTTCTTCTTATCAGCAGGAGATATGGGAGGATGGTGCTGGCTAATATAATTTTCACATCTGTGAATCATTTTGATTGCAGATTTAAAAACACTGTCACTAGATCTAAATGCTGGACTCTTCACAGTGTCAAACCGAGTGCAGAAATAGTTCCAGCTCGGAGGGCACTGTAGCTCGCAACGAAATCATTCGGAGAGATGCATAAAATGACCACAAAGCTGGATTAAAATTCTGTACTGTAATTCTCAGTATTTACAGACATTCCCTTCTCTACTAACCTGCCTTTGAAAACTCCAGTAGCTCAGTGATCATTATCAAGAACTATCAGCCCTTCTAACATTGGGATGGCCTGTTTAATTAAACGGAAATTTCTGCACCATTTAAGGAACCGTAAGTGTTTTTAACAGTAATTTGGTTTAGAAACTCCGATGAATGTTAAGCTGGATATTTCTGATGCTGAGAGTGACTGAAACTGAGCATGAAAGTGGCAGAAAATGCGAAAGGGAAAGGGAACTTACAGGAGTGGAAAGAATGATGTGAAAACACAGGGCATCAAGAGAAGGTAAAAATAAAGGGAGAGTAAACATGGGGTAGCTCCGTGCGCGCAGAGCGATTATGTAAGGGTCTTTTAAGCTTAGCATGAGAGAATAACATATTTCTCTGCCTCTGCGCACAGAAGATTTAGCTTGATTTTTATTTTACGTAATATGAATTGCAGCGCATATGTTCGCAGCACAGTGGTAGGTGTTAATATCTGCCGGCTGGGAAAGTTTGTTACCTCTGAAAATAATTGGCTGCCACGGGATCAGCTCGAGAGACTGCAGGCCATCAGCATGTTTTAATGTTAATTATACAGCCTGTCCTGGCATGGACCCCTTCAGTCCAACGCCTTACTCTGCTATTCAATTACCACCATGACTCTTGCGTGATTTATTGAGCCACTGCTTGTCAGATTAAGAAGCCTAGTAAGAATAAGCACCTCTGCCTCTTTCATGACCAGTTATCAGTCACTCTCAGCACTGTTCTCTTTCAGAGATATGCAGATTACCGCTCTCTTCAACTTATCATGTCAGTTCAGTTCAGCTCAGTTCAGCTCTGTTTTCTCATGTGCAGTTCAGTTCAGCTCAATTCAGTTCAACTCAGCTGAGTTCAGTGCAATTCATTTTAGCTAAAATTAATACCAGTTCAACATGGTTCAACTGAAAATGGATCAGTTCAGTTCAATCCAATTCATTCCTACTATTATCACTGACACAAGGAAAAACACAATGACAATGCTAATGAACATCAGATTAAACATCTGAAACATTTACTGCTTTTATTAAAGCTTGCGATAGACGTGTGTGTGTGTGTGTGTGTGTGTGTGTGTATCTGTGTGTGTGTTAGCATTTCTTGAGTGATTCCTTCAGAGTGGCCACTGTTTTAGCATCTGATAGAAACACACTAACTCTATTCACAGATAGTGACATATGAAGGACTTCCAGAACGCCTAGTGTTTTCTTTCACAAAATTGGTCTTACCCTCTGTAAATCAATAAGATATTGGATGATTCCACGGTCATGTCCTAATTGTTGGTTGTTAATCTCATGCATCAGGCCTTAAGTTCAGTGCCTGATTTCCTAACCAATGGGAGAGTTTGAGCTTTAGCTACACTATATTGCCAAAAGTATTCGCTCACCTGCCTTTACATGCATATGTTCTTAAGTGACATCCCATTCTTAATCCATAGGATTTAATCTGACGTCAGTGTGTGTTTATGGGAATTTTGACCATTCTTCCAGAAGTACATTTGTGAGGTCAGACACTGATGTTGGACGAGAAGGCCTGGCTCGCAGTCTCTGCTCTAATTCATCCCAAAGGTGTTGTATCGGGTTGAGGTCAGGACTTTGTGCAGGCCAGTCAAGTTCTTCCACACCAAACTCACTCATCTATGTCTTTACGGACCTTGCTTTGTGCACTGGTGCACAGTCTTGTTGGAACAGGAAGGTGGGAGCATGAAATTGTCCAAAATCTCTTGGTATGCTGCAGCATTCAGAGTTCCTTTCACTGGAACTAAGGGGCCAAGCCCAGCTCCTGAAAAACACCCCCACTCCATAATCCCCCCTCCACCAAACTTCACACTTGGCACAATGCAGTCAGACAAGTACCGTTCTCCTGGCAACCGCCAAACCCAGATTTGTCCATCAGATTGCCAGATGGAGAAGCGTGATTCATCACTCCAGAGAACGCACCTCCACTGCTCTAGAGTCCAGTGGCGGCGTGCTCTACACCACTGCATGCTCTACACCTCTGTGCACCATGCGCCTCAGCATCCACTGACCAGGCTCCGTCAGTTTACATGGCACCACTTCGTGGCTGATTTGCTGTTGTTCCCAAACACTTCCGCTTTGTTAAATTATTTAGTAGCGAGGAAATTTCACAACTGGACTTGTTGCACATGTGGTATCCTATCACGGTACCACGCTGGAATTCACTGAGCTCCTGAGAGCGACCCATTCTTTCACAAGTGTTTGTAGAAGCGGTCTGCATGCCTAGGTGCTTGAAGTTAAACACCTGAGGCCATGGAAGTGATTGGAACACCTGAATTTAATTATTTCGATGGGTGAGTGAATACTTTTGGCAATATAGTGTATATCTCACATCTCACACTCTTTCTACCCTCTCTCTTATTCTGTGTTTGTTTCTCATTTTTCTAATCTCTTTCATTTTCCTTTCTTTCTCCTGTCTTCCTCTCTTTCTCAGGAGACTCCAATGAGAATAAACCGGCAGTAGGAGCAGAAGAAGAAGAGGTGGCTAAGATGGGCTGTCCTAGTCTAGGAGAGCACACCAGGCTGGAGGTGGTGATTGAAGAGTCCTATGAGTTTAAGGTAATACATCCAATTCCATGTATTACTTAGAACCTAATGGGTATATTAAAGGCTGCCCTTACTATGTGCCCCATGGTGAAAACAGCTTGAGATTACTTCATTTGATGATAAATACTGTCTTGTTTTGCAGAAAGAAAAGCTGTATGTTAATGTGATGCTGTGTGAGATTTCATTTAGTAATTACGTTTAAGTAACTAAGCGACAAATGGGAGACAAATGTATTGATGAACGGCAGTTACTCTGTAGCAGTTTTCTAGGAATAAAAATCGAACATTTATTCTAGTTTCCAAAAGACTGGAAAGAAGTTTACAGAAATGCATTGAGTACAAAATTGGCTGAGAGTAGGGGTCATCCCACTTCATTTTAAGGTAAATGGCATTTCCAACTGATGTCTAAAATAGGAGAAATTCCTCAGAATGCTACTCTGGACAATTTTCCAGGAGACATGTTGAAAAGGTTTTATATGAGTCAGCTAACTCTCATTTTCAGCAAAGAACAAGCCTGCATTATAGCCTTAAGCTTATACTATGCTGCTATAGTGACACCAGATGTGCTTCTTTCAGGTAAAATCACATTTATGCGATTAGATTATTACCGCGCATTATAGTCATCGGTCATGAGATTTTCATGTAAATGTCAGTCTAATGTAATTTGCTAATTGATGCTTAAGATTTTAATGTGCAAATGTGCTTACTGTGTGTGTGTGTGTGTGTGTGTGTGTGTGGTGTGTGTGTGTGTGTGCATGCGTGCGTGTGTAGAGCACAGTGGATAAGCTCATTAAAAAGACCAATCTGGCTCTGGTAGTGGGCAGCAGCAGCTGGAGGGAGCAGTTTGTCAGTGCAGTTACCGTGAGCGCAGGTAAGCTGCTACACATCCTGTTTGCGTACTACTTAGGTCTTGTTCCAGAAACAGTTGGTTTATTTCGCCTCATATGTTACACATTTGAAGAATTTGTCTTGATGGGTGCACACATATATATTGTCAGTGTCAGACCAAACCTTTTTTCAGTAGTTAATGTAAGGAAATTATGTGATTTTGCACTATTTCTACTGAATACTCATTGTGAAATTTCAACACAGTCTGCAGGGCTGTCATGTCAATAAATGAAAAATGCCAAAGACAGAGATACCAGGTTTTGTTCTGCAAGCAGCAATATGATACACAACATACTAAACAGATAAACAAATATTCAAGAGTAAATAAGACACGTTTCCTAGGAGATGTGCATTATGTGAGTGGTATGGATGTTTGTACACAGATACATACACACACTTCTTCTGATAATCAGAAAAGGGATCTGCAAAAATGGATCACAGTCAAAAAGTTTATTCTACTACCTTAAGATGCATTCCGTAGTGGACTCTTGTCTTCTGCCGCTGGAGTCTCCCCAGCTTCTCTACCAAGAGAACACCGAAGCTGTTGCTAAAGGCACGTAGCATAATTAAACCCACGCTTAGTGTAGGTAACCCACTTTTTTGAACTGACAGAGATCATAGTGATGTGATGAGAATTCATATATCTGATTAATTCAAGTGCTGATATTTATAGGCTTGAGATGGCTGTTATGCACTAACAGTGCTCCACTGCAGCTCTTTCTTCTAAGCATTTTGGCCCAACACCCCTGATTCTCGAATGCACTCCCCACCACTACTGACAACACAAATGTAAATTCAGCTGAAAGAACTTGACAAAAAACAAAAAAATATATGTAGTGAATACAACACATTCATTCAGGTTTAGAAACTGGATTATGAATAATGTATCAGATATGACACCTTTTTCACATATTAAAGTTGACATGAATTGGAAATCATAAAGCTTGTGATATTTGGAAATCATCTCTGTACTGAAACTCATCTCTTAGAGAATCACATTAACAGAGAGAGTCTCAAAGAGAGCTGCCACAGCATTTGTTATTATAGTGGGTAAGAGTGGTGAGAGGAGCGATGAAACACTATATCACTGGTTAATATGATTTGTTGACATAATCTGAAAACCAGAAGGCACTTTAGAGATGGGTAAAAGCATTAGATTACAAAGAAGGTTACAGGGAAAACAAATGTAGTTTAATTTGCTTAATTTGACTTTGGATAGAAACAAGCAGGATATAAAAAGTCCATTTCAGTTTCAAAGTAAAGATATAAAGAGTTAAAAAGACCATAGGAAGCAGAGAGGGAGCCATCGTTTTATCTGGGTCTTTATTCTCTCCACCAATCTCCTTGAAGATCTGCAGGGTTAATGCAGTTTGAACTCCAGTCAATAGTGATGGGTTTGACTGATGGGATGATGAACTAATTGGTATTCTGCACTGTTCTCTCCCAGTCATTAGACTGAATCAAATATTCATCAGCCCATCTTGTCCATTCGCCAACCTCTGACTTTTGACCCATTAGGTGACGACGATGAGGAGGAAAGTGGCGAGGAGCGTCTTCCATCTTGCTTCGACTACATCATGCATTTCCTCACCGTCTTCTGGAAGGTTCTCTTCGCCTTCGTGCCGCCCACTGAGTACTGGAATGGGTGGGCATGCTTCATCGTGTCAATCTCTCTGATTGGCGTCTTAACAGCAGTGACAGGTGACCTGGCCTCGCACTTCGGCTGCACCATCGGCCTGAAGGATTCCGTCACCGCTGTGGTGTTTGTGGCACTGGGCACTTCCATTCCAGGTGTGTTTCAGAGTGTATGTGAACATCAGAACAGATAGGAAGACTGATATTTGTACTTTTGTCTTATCTTTATTGCTTTTTAGTGGCTGAATGAATTAATGGATTAATGAATGTTATTCATTAGCATTGTTTAATATTTTCTTTGTCAACTGTTTACAGCGATCTGCACGATAACTTTCTGTATCTTGTAGAATATGTAACATTAGGCTGAAAACGTTGTGTCAATCAAATCAGCGGTTATCAGTGCTGAAATGCTGCTACGTGGCCGAAGGCATTTACATAATGCTTGCTTGAGGAAATTGGCACCAGTACAAGTGGTGAATCTTCCCCTCTCACACAGAGCTGAAATCTAATAAAAGCACATGCACACACACACACACACACACACACACACACACACACACACATACATACACAAGATCTCTGAAGTCCACTTTAGATCTACCACCAAAACATTATAAGCAAATTCTTGAAGTCCTGTAAGTCTCTCTGGCTCAGACTAGTTTGTCCAGGATATCCCACAGATGGTCTATTGTTTGAGATCTAGGGAATATGGAGGTGAAGTCAACACCTTGAACTCTTTCTTATGTTTCGTTAAACAATTTCTGAAGAATTATTGAGACTTATGAGCCTATGACTCTGTGGCTGGTTCACTGGTTGTCCTTCCTTGGACAACCTTTGGTAAATACAAATCACTGCATACCAGGAACACCCCACAAGACCTGCTGTTTTGGAGATCCTCTGATAGTCATCACAATGTAGCTCTTATCAAAATTTTTCCTGCTTCCAACACATTAACACTTGTATGTATGTGTCTATGTATGCATGTATTAATGAATGAATGAATGACTGAATGACTAAAATCACATCTGCATTGATACTCATGGGAAAATGGAAAATGTGGACAAAAGATCAAGAACAGTCCATCCAATCCAGAGAAGGATATTAGACAGATAATACTACTAGTTAGGCTGCAGTGTATAAACTTCAGTACAAAGACGAATGCAGTGTAAACATGCAGTGTAATTTTATATACTTGAGCAGAGAGTGTTTCACGATTAAGATGTAAATAAATAAGTAAGTAAAGTGGCCCTTTATAGTCATGCGTGAACACACCACAGCATAGCACACATTGTGAACAATGTGAAATTCCTTCTCTGCATTAAACTCATGCACCTTCACCAGTGTGTGGGGACGGTTCCTTGTTCAAGGGTACCCTAGCGGCGTCACTAGCAGTCCTAGGATTCAAACCCACAACCCAGAGATGGACAGTAACAAAGTACATTTACTTGATTACTGTACTTAAGTACAGTTTTTGAGTATCTGTACTTTACTTGATTAGTCTTTTTTTGGAAACTTATAACTTTCACTTCACTACATTTAAAAGACAAAACCGTACTTTTCACTTCACTACATTTCTGTCAAGGTTCTTGTTACTCGTTACCTTCAGTTCTGAACGTGACTGGTTTTTTAGCAGATGACAGCCTTTCAGAAATCACCAGTAGTGTTACGTCACTTCTGTACGCTGTAACACTGCAGCGCCAGCATTTTTTAAACACTTAAACAAACTGCTGCATTTACAGCGGTTCAGTTGTCAACTTCGTTCAAATATATAGTACATACACATACCTTCTGTGTAGATATGTAGTGTACAATTAATGAAAATTTTCTTTATCAGTTCGGGTTGTGTTTCATTCTGCAACATCATTATCATATTTGATTAGAGGCTATCCTGGTATAGAACAGCCCAAGCTGAAGAACCGGACCTCAGGTTTCATGACCATTGTAGTTTGCACCCGAGAGTATAAAGGGAGGACCATAACATCCACCGGCCAGCAGTGGGGGTTTGCTTGTTTTGCTGCCTGATTTGGCAAAATAAAGGAAACCGCCTAGATCATTTTCTGTTGTATAGTTGTTTTTTTTCCTAGAAGCGTAACATAGACAACATGGGCGAGTTCATACGTGATCAGCCATGGGAAATGCAGTATTAGAAAAAAGAAATGCAATTCCCTGCTGTCAGGGCCCTGTGTTTATTACAATCCCACACATTCAACTGTGAAACACATAGATACAGGATCAGTTAGAGAGGTGTGTGTGTATGTTGCAGTAGGTAAGTGTGAGCTTGTGTGCAGGGGTGTTGACGTGTGATTTTTTACAACTTTTGTCATCGTGCTTGTTAGCGAATCTTGGCTTTAGATAGTGTGCAATTAAATGTTCTTGTCTTCCAGGCACCTAACAGCTCCATCTCTCCACATCCAGCTTTTTCTCTATCTGTCCTTTCCTATCTGCTCTCTGTTTTCTCCCTCATTTTGAGTTCATTTTTTTCATACCGCCTTCTTTGTTTTTCTTTTGGTACCCGTGACTACCCGTGACCCTAGTAAGGATTAAGCAGTTACAGAAATTGAACAAATGAATGAATGAATTTTGCCTGATTTTAGGAAGGGTAATGTTGGCGCTGACTACCGCATTTTGGAGAGAATATGGTTCAGGTAGTCGAAGGCACTGTGTAATATTTGCCAGCGTTTTTGTAAAACTGGCTTGAAAAGAATGCAATTGCGGGCAAAACAGGGATCACCTGAAGTGTGGGCCCAGTTGATGAATGATGAATAATGAACTGACTTTTTTTCTGTACCTTCTCCACAGACACCTTTGCCAGTAAGGTTGCAGCCATACAGGACCAATACGCTGACGCCTCCATCGGTAACGTAACAGGGAGTAATGCAGTCAACGTCTTCCTGGGCATTGGTGTGGCATGGACCATCGCCGCTGTGTACTGGCGTACTAAGGGCAAAACCTTCCAGGTGGATCCTGGCTCCCTGGCCTTCTCCGTCACACTCTTCACCGCCCTGTGTGTGGTGTCTGTCAGCGTGCTCCTGTACCGCCGGCGCCCCTCAGTGGCTGGAGGAGAACTGGGCGGTGCTCGGACTTGCAAACTGGTCACCTCATTGTTCTTCATTGGGCTTTGGCTTATTTACATACTTCTGGCCTCTCTGGAAGCATACTGCCATATCCCTGGATTCTGAGAGAGAGAAAGAGAGAGCGATAGAGAGAGAGAGAGCAAGAGAGAGAGATAGAGAGAGAGAGAGAGAGAGATAAAAGAACAAAGCATGTAAAGAGACTTTAGGTCAACTTCTCACAGTAGAACAATATCTTCTGACACATTTTAGTCTTTCAGATAAGACAGTGAGTGTCTCTTTGGTTCCCACAGTATAAACTTTTCCTTGTCCTTCTTCTCTGTTCTCTAAAGAAGTACCTTACCGTGGGTTCCTTTCTCCTTTTGCCTTACTGTAAGAACTCTGACGTTGTCTTAAAATTGTCTCTACGCTCTTAAAAATAAAGATTGCTCGGTGGTTCCTGGCTGGAACGTACAGTTCAAGGAAAATCATTTTTGGAAAATGGGATCAGGAGCCTTACATTATGTGAAAGTCCTTTACAAAGATTCTTTTCACACATTTACAAACGTGAAAAGTTCTTTGGTGAATCAGAAGTAGTTTTGATGGTGTCACTAATGAAAAAAACCCTTTTAGCTCATTTATTTTTAAGAGTGTACCAGTAACCAGTGAGCCTATAGTTTTTTCCTCCTTCTTCAACCACTCACTCCTGTTCAAGTCAATCTGAAGATCTGGTTTCCTGAAAGCTGTTTTTCTACTCCTTTTCAATGGTGTCAAGTGTCAATGGCGTCAAGTTGTTATCGTATAATTGTAATAAAGATATTCTAGAAGACATTTGGACCAAGACAAAAGCATGGAATTCTATAAATTGGATTGAAGTAAAATGATGGGCTTGCTGTTTGTGTTCATGTGTGAAAGAATTGAAGCTTGTTTTAGATAGGAGTAACTTTTTGTGACTAAAAAAAAAAACTGTTTACTGAAGGACTGCAGATGTTGACAGGACATTCTGAGCCTGGACTTAATAAGGACCAATCAGAATGAAGAGAACAGAAAATGTTAAGGATGGGGCTGAAGATGATATGGACTATTTAAAACTAAAAAGACTGGACACAGTTGCTGCCCAGTTCCCAGACTAAAAAAAGGATATTCTGTAGAGCGTCTTCAATGACAGTGTAAACTAATTTTGTCCGAGGCAAGTCTGGGCGTAAAAAAATTATTTCTTTTCTTTTGTTTACGTTTAATGAATCTTTGTGAAATGAAATTCTACCAAGAACAAATCTGTGAGCTGAAGTGTTGACAAGACCGAGGTAGCCATGTGTGAGATGGCATTTAGCATGGATGGCAACCACCTTTACCCCATCAAAGGGAAAATGTCACTATGGAAATATTGGACGAGCACAGGAAATGACCTTTGCCACAGCAGGCCCCCTAAAGAGGGCTAAGTGTTCGAATCATGTAAACACATTCTCACAGGAACACACTGATTTCATGTGTTTTATTATTATTATGATTATGATTATGATTATGATTATTATTTTGATATACTGATTACAGTACTTCACTGCTATTGTCAAACTACAACTCTGATGTTACTGTTGTTATCCATCATTATTGTTTATGTTGTCAAGGCCAGTATTTGTAACAGTTAGGTTTACTGTGAAGATACATTGTACAAAGAGAGAGAGAGAGTTATTAACACTTCTCTCTCTGTCTCTGTCTAGCGTGCTTCTGTATTTTAAGAATGATCGATGGAATAGTCACACACACACATGAAAGAAGGGAGAGGGGAGGGGATAAAGGAAGAAGTGTGACAGATTTAGTACTCGTGCAGACGTTTAGCTATTCGGAGTAGCTGCCTCAGCCTAATACATTGTTTTGAGTGATAGGATGCGTATGCAGTGTATTTTTAGGACCTCCTGTTGCTAGGCGACCATTCCAGAGAGTCATTGTCTTGTCTGAGCCTGTTGATACTGTGTGTATATGTGTGTGTGTGTGTGTGTGTGTGTGTGTGTGTGTGTGTGGTAATCGCCTTATAAGGTCACTACTTTTCTTTCCTGCAGTCTGTTTGCTCTTAAGTCTTAATGAATTGGGGGCCAGGCCAGAACATCCCAATGCAAAAACAACTGCTGTAATTGGATTCCATTAACAGATAGCCGAAGAGTTTTCTGAATGAGGCTAAGAGAACCAGAGAGGGGAGGGGAGGGAGCTGGGTGATGTTTTTGATGAAGAATGGAGGGGATTAGGTGGAGAGTGTATCTGGATTAAGATTGGGATAAGTAGGTGATCAGTCATGGGGAATGCAGTTGTAGGGAATGGAAATGTAATTCCCTGCTGTCGGGGTCTTGTTTAAACAGTATAAACAGTGGCTCAGGCCCTCACAGCCACAAGGGGGCCCTGAGTATGTGTTTTATGAAAGTGTATTTAATATTATATCTCAAAAAGCACAGTGCTGAGATATTCCCCATCAAAATGAATTATTGATTCTTCTTGTACTCTTACACACAAAAGGAAATGACCGGGGTGGGCAGGGTACGGATGCATCCAAATGGGATGTTATGTAAGACCTCGGGCCCTGTTTGGTGTCATATCAAAACTTTGTACCTACGTTTTTTTGTCTTGTTTGTTTGTTTTGGTTGCTTATTTATTCGCGCCATTTGAAAGCCAGCTGTCCGTTACAATGTGTGACCATTTCATGATGAATGAATCAACAGAAATGTTCTAAAATGACTTGGAATAAAACCCATAACATTATTGTACATTAAAGTAGTTAAGAATGTTTTTCAGTTATCTTCTTTCTTTGTTGAATGAATTGTAAGTGTAAAATGACTAAGAGGGAGAAAGAAACGCTAGAAGGGTTTGTGGGGATGGAAAGGGCTTATAATGGTAATGGTTTTTAATAATAATAATTATAAATGGGCATAAACCGATAATAGTATGACTTTATTATTCTTCTTCTTCTTCTTCTTCTTATTATTATTATTATTATTATTATTAAGGTTTTGTTATAAAAAAAAAAATTAAGATTCATTTTAGTGTGTGTGTGTGTGTGTGTGAAATGTGTTTGCTGGCTTATCTCCCGGAGTCCTGATCCAATCAGTGAAAGTGGTGTGTCGGGGTGTCACTAACTTTGTGTTTTGACAGGCAGCAAGAACAAGGGGGCATGCACACACACACACACACACACACACACACACTGCTGCTGTGCTCGTACAAGTCATTAGGCAGTATTAATATTTGCATACTAAGTAGTTGAAGCTGGAATTAAGCCGGATGGCAGATTCTCGTTAGCACTGTTGCACCACATCAGAGTTTTTATAACGTCACAGCTGTGAAGCAACTTTTTCAGGAGAAGAAAATCTAACTTTAATGTATAAGGATGTAACAAGCTATTATTCCACATAATTACAAACCAATTCTGTTGCACCAAATTTATCCTGAAACTTTCAATCAGTATAAAAAACAGTTGGTCTTTTGAGATGAATAAAGAAATGGGAAAGGGGAGTTGATGAGGTTTAATTGTGTGAGAGTGGTGGGAAGGTGGTAGTATGTATTTGCATGATGAAGCAAAAAAAAGCAAGAGACCCCAAGAAATATCCACTAGAGTTTATATGTGTGAGAGACAATCATGACTCGATCTTGACACTAGTGTTTGTGTGAATGTTGTGTATTTCTTCTTTACTCTGTCTAGTTCTTTTTAAGGCTATTTTGTCGCTTATTTTGCTTTTAACGCCACATGGATTTGAATGCTTTTCTCTTTTCTATTAATCACATTTTGTGTCGCTCTGCTCCTTCAGAGGAGCCTTGAAGTGCTTTCCATCCGAATGAATGGGGAGGTACTGATCTGTGTGTGTGTGTGTGTGTGTGTGTGTGTGTTGGTGGGGGCATTTAGAGTATTCACGTTTCAGAATTAAAGTTTCAACCATAGCTGGAGACGACGATGTGCACTGTGATTTACTGATGCATTTCAGTTTAGACTCGTAAAGTCATTTTGCATTTTAAGCTGTGTTGAGAGAAAGAGACAGAGAGAGGACAGAAGTAGAGTGAGAGAAAAGGAAAAGAGGAGAGAGGACAGAATGAGAAGAAACTTAGGAGAGTAAAAGAAAAGAAAAGAGAAAGAATATGAGGAAGAGAAAGACGGGAATAGCAAAAGAGAAAGAGAGTAAGACAGAAGAGGGCAGTGAGAGAAAGAGAAGAAAGGAAAAGAAGGAAAAGAAAGAAAAAAGTGACAGAAGGAAGAAAAAGAAAAAGTAACAGAGCAGAAAGAGACTAAGAAATGGTGAGTAACAAAAGCAAGAAGAGCAAGAAAGAGAAGGGGGATTGAAAAAGAGAAAAAACGTGTGAGACAGACAGAGATATTGTGCATGTGTATCTGTGTTGATTTGACTGAAGTTAAGTCTGACAGTCCGGCGCCTGCTGTTCTCCTGCCACTCTGTCATCCACTTATCCGCTGGAGAGGAACGACAGAATGATAGCGGAAAGAAAAAGGGGGAAACAGCGTCTCCCTGGAGAGGGAGGGAGAAGAGGAGGGAGGAAGAGAAAGAAGCACACACTTCTGTACATAAAACATGAAGGAAGGAGTGGGTGCGGGAATGGATAAATGAATGAATGAATGAATGAATGATGAGACTCCTAAATAAACAGCTGAATAAGTAACACAAAAACATTTTCACTAAAAACTGATGCTTTAAATTGACAGTCCATTTTCTATGCTGACTGATTATTCATTCAAAAGATTACATAAACACTGTTATCACCAGTCAGTAAATGAAAGAAAAAAAAACTACTTCGTCAACTGATGCAATTGATATCAGAATCAAGAACATTGTTTTTTTTCAGTAACACAAAAGAACATTTACAAATCAATCCTTGAGTATTTATGAACAGTTTTTGTCAGTATTTTAAATATAAACTTCTTATGCAGTGTTTTGATGGTAGATCTATGAACACTATTAAGACATGAAAATCAATCATAAAACATATGTACAATTCTTTTGGATCTATTAAAAAAACACTGCACTTCTGCATGTGTTATGTAGTCCCTACGTAGGTAGCCAGTTTTTTCGAGTGTGAGCTTTATCTATGACAGCAATGTCAAAGCAGCCTTGGGGTTGATGTAGAATCAATGAACGTAGCTGGATCGATGTGAATCAATATGAGAGAATTTCAGACAGCAGGCGGTAAAGCTTCAGTTTGTTTTATTATGTAGCCTGATCAGATTTGTGTATTTAGACAAGCTGCCAGCCTGAGGCCATTCACCAAAATGCATTCATATATGGACCACATCTGAAATGAGGAAAAAGACGCGTGTCCATTAATTCATATATCAAAGAACAAGTAAGAAAAAAGACATCAAGATTGACATCTTGTCAAAGTCTCAGGCTAATGTTAGATAAGGGAGTCATTCAGCAGTGTCTTCTCATGATGTGAAAGATCGAACGAACGGCCAGTCAAGTATGGATCAAGGCCTTCAGATGTCTTAACACCTTTTAAACCCCAATGACCCATATGTGCACTTCATCACATAGCTATGTTGCTGTATTAGTGCTGGTTCATTCATTATGAGATGTTCATATATTGTAAAATGCAATCGGTGGTTTTATATAAGAGCAAAAGCAATGACATTATTCTTTGTGGTTATTAGTTTCCAGGGTGTAACAATTCCAATACACTGTATCGGAAAACTGAAAATATCAGAAAGCTGAAACAAGGCAACATGTCTCTTCCAGAGTTCTGTTCAAAGAACTTCCAGAGAACTGTTCACTGGCTCCTATTAGCTACTAACCAAATACTTTTCTCATAAATCCAGAAAACCTTTCTGTGACAATCAAAACCAGTAGCCTGCTTTTTTTAAAGGATGAGCTGACAGGCACACAAAAATTGTCCGATGACAATCTGTAGTTACAAATGTAGAGATTTGGGTGGGGGCTCATTTTGTTAGAGTCATGACCTCTGTATTAAAGGTAAAGTGTCATAGGTGAACACACCACATCACAAAGTGTGAACAGTACAAAATTCTTTCTCTGCGCTTAACCCATTCACCAAGTGAAGCAGCGGGGAGTCAGGAACACAGCGCCTGTGAGCAGTGTGTGGGGACGGTACCTTATTCAGAGTACCTCAGTGGTGGCACTGGCAGTTCTTGGATACGAACCCACGCCCTTCTGATTGCAAGGCCAACTCCCTAGCTATAACAACTATAACAATATCCAATATATAGGTGTGTAGTACCAAGAACCTATTACCCCGGACTTGTTTTTCTATATCAAACAGTGTTGGGGAGTAACAGAATACATGTACTGGCGTTACGTATTTAGAATACAAATGATGAGTAACTGTATTCCGTCACAGTTATCGTTTAAATAGTTGATAACCAGAATACAGTTACTTTGTTGAAGTAAATGGATTACACGGCGGTATTTTCCTGTTCCATGTTAGGCTATCCCCTCTCTAATTTCGGTAATTCCATGCATTACCGGAAACCGAAACAAAACACGCAATAAGAGCCTCTAATATAAGCGTCCTGTTAATGTTGGTGGCGTCAGTTACACAATAGACTCAGAGCCAGCACAACCGACAGGGACAGACTGGAAATCCCGACATTCTGGAAAAGTCCAGTCGGCCCGAGATGCGCATAACACCTCCCCACCCTCTCAGAACCACGGGCGTCGGCCTGTATTTCTCGGTCGAGATGCGCATACCAAACACCCCCCACCCTCCAACCCCCGACATACGGCCGTGATGCAGACCTACTCACCTACTGCTCCTCTACAGTAAATATGTTGTTACGTTACAAACTATTCTGTAATGTGGAATACATTTTAAAAGTAACCTTCCCAACACTGCATATATACATATATACATACATACATAATATATATATATATTTTTTATTATACACGTAT